>JARK01001361.1:1591331-1673761 GCA_000688135.1 Ancylostoma ceylanicum | reverse complement strand
CGCCCAGTTTCTGTGTACGCCGCTGGTATCCAAGGATTTTTTGTTGGTTAACAGAATATGAAGACCGCTCCAACATATATGTAATAGTGGGCGTTTATCAGACTTGGTAAGTTATACTGGGATACCAGCCCTGGATATTGAGCAGATATTATAATACATTCGTGAATCACTGTTCAAATGAGTGCAGTAGTAACTATGCAGTCTCATAAGAAACGTGTTTCGCATCTTATCCCACAAAATAAACTTCAGTATGCTTGAACAGCAGCTGGACTACGGAAATAAAAATTTGCCTTCAATTTTGTTTATCGATAGATTTTGACGAGAAGGTCACCTAAGTTACAGGTTCATCGGATTAGATTGAATTTCTCTGAAATTCTGCGGAGGAACTGCTAAGCTCGTCGAATGCCTCCCCTGACGAAATCCCCCTCACCAGCTTACAGATTTTGACCGGTGTAACCAGATCGCCGTGTGAATTTTTCCAAAGTTTGAGAGCGATTTCCTCTCGATACGCAGCCTACGCCACGTCTTTTTTTGCACTCGTTAGGTTTCCAGGCAATTTTCAATTCAAAGTTATGCTCTTGTCTAATTTCTGGTCATATTAGGTTGTAGTGTAAGGTTTTCGCCGGGTTCCGTACACTATAGTCCGGTCGTTAACGCGGGTCCAGACGGCGAGACCTTAGCAGATCTATTGCCAAGCACTTTTGTGACGAAATAGTCCAACTTGGAATTACGCTAATGCAGTAACGAGTGAAAGATGCCACAAATCGTTTTCGACCTATCAGACATGGACTGACCCTTCCAATGTTTCCATTTGAGACAGAACTCACTAACTGTACTCTTCAGGTTAGATATTGTGAGATAACTCATGCTCGAGTTAAACGAGATTCTCCGATATCCTTCAGTTTGATGACGAGAACACCAGACACATAGTTTATCTTCCAACGTAATGATAAACACTACTGTCATGCAAAAATTTCGTAAACGAGAGATGAAGAGAGAGTTGGTTCTAGAGGATACGAGAAGAAAGATATGAGCAGGAGAAGTAGTCTACATGATGCCAGGCGCCACAGAAGCATCCAGCTCTTTCCACAACCACTTAAATACGGTCCGGAGCTTCCGGTTCCATCGGTGGAACGGACTTGGAGGTTCCACTGCCCAACTTTTTCTTCTATTCCGATCCACATGTCCTTTCTGCTTAGGCGGTATTCAAGCGCATTCCAGCTGCGACCATACATCTTACGGGTCGCGGGAAGTTCCGTCCCGGAACTTTTACTGAATTGCAACCCTGGAAACGCTGCAACGTCATTTGTTGTTTCCACTAATCTTCTCTGAACCTGGTATCTTGATTTCGTGTCTGTCGTCTGCGATCCCAGTCATTCTGCAATTGAACAAACGTTGTCCATAGGGGCTTGGAACCTCTGATCGGCCATCTTCGCTCGTCGAATGGAGATAATATGCTGGGAGCAGTCACGATGTTCAGGGAACATTCGCTTCTTAGCAGAGCTGAAGCCTCGGCGTAATCATGTAGTGAAGCATTTTGCACCGTTTTTCAAACAATACAATATAGTCGTATGATAACGAAGCGCTATTGGGTTACGAATTATACTACTATAATACTATAATACTACATATAATACTACTATACTATAATACTACTATATGGAGAGAAAGAGGGTGTTAAGGATAATATGCATACATTGAATGCCAACAAGATGGTAATACAAACAATGAATTGAGCACAACTTTATGAGGACATTGATTAGATAGAAAATTGGATAACAGCTTTTTGATGTAACTTGTCCTTTAGCGGAAAAAAATCGTGTTTGTATACCAAATTGTTTTTCGAAGATATCCTTCTTCTCTTCTTCCCTCTCGTGCGGGGGCTTCCTGGTGGTCGGTGTCCTTTTTACGGTAAGATATGGTGAACATAACGCGGATGTTGTTGTTTTTTTTTTCGGATGTCCCATGATCGTTTCCTAATAGGCTGACATGAGCGGTGTAGCATGTTCCACTGACGTTATAGCTGGAGTACGCAATCTGGACAGTAGCTAGCGATTTGAGGTTCTCCAATGTGTCGCTGCGATGTCACTGCGTCCTTGCAGAGGTGTAGCGTACCAAAAATGGATCCATGACGTTAATAGTTTGGAGACGTTGCACTTGAAGGAGGCGTTGTGAGCAGATGTAGGTGAAGTGGCATCGCATGGAGTGTTGTAGGAGTAGATGGGGGAAGTGAAGTGGAAAGTTGTGGGGAAGAGGGGCTGACTTTACATAGAAGGGTTAGGATGGTCTTTCAAACTAAATCAGAGAAGTTTGGCACATTAGAGGCCATTACCTTGCGGGCAACTACGAAATCGGTTGTTGCAGGCTTATCCGTAATCGAATCCGGAAGACACTGATATGTTCGGACGATCAGATGTTACAGATAGTGATTTTCGTTCTATTCGCGACGTCGTAGTTGTATTCAATGACGTTGATGTTGTGACGGAGATGGGAGTGATGGGTAGGAAAAACCAGGGGAGGGGTGGAGGTGAATGGAAGGGGGAGACGAACGTGTTCGTAGACATGAAAGGTGTAATTCCAAGAGTGAATTGAGATCGGTTACAGGAAGTGGTGTGGACATCACGGTAATCCTTTTGAATAATGATACGACTAGTGACTGCTATAGATAAACGTGCCGATTTCAGAGGAGTTGGTAATTCCAAAAATTCTTCTGATGGTGACAGTTCAGTTAGAACACATTCGAACGTGGGTGGATTGGGGAGGGGAGTGGCCATGATGGTGAGCGGATCTGTGGTTATTTGAGAAGATGATGGAGATAATGCCATTGTCATCATGCTGATGGTAGGTTGCGTTGCGCGTTAGCTACGGTGGATGGAGATTGAGATGTCCATTGTTCGGAAGTTGCGTGTCATCGTCATTGGTGCCAAACGTTTCACAAAGAATGGCACGTAAAAAACATCAGCCCTTTGGTAACGATCCTGATTGGTTGAGTGATGTCTGGTCCTTTTCTGAAGAGATTAGTTGATTCATTCTACAAAATTTGTTTCCTGGTCGTGCGGTGATCAGATTGTTTCACAGAGATCGTTCACAGTCGTCCACAAGGAACTTTCTTTGCGGACGTTGCATCATCGACACATGGATCTTCATCGCACTTATCTCTCTTGATGAGCTGCTCTTTCCTACTGACTGATATGTTCTTCTGTTCAATGAAGAGGCGTTCATTTCCCGAAACGGGCAGGACTGCGTCGAACTCATCCAACGCTACTATTTTGCGCTCTACTGAAATCAACCTGGAATCTCTGTAGGATGACTATGCTGGAAGACATCTTCTATTTCAGATAAACACCATAAATCTTCCAAGAACATTGACCAAATGAGTAGACTTAGAAATTTCCAAATCGATATGAGAAAAAAAAGGTTTCGATGGTCCTATCCTCTCTCTTCACCTCCTTTCAAGTCTCATGCTTTTTTGTGGCAAAAAGATGACAGAAATTTATGAGGAAAGTGGTCCAATTTTTGTGAATTGTGCAAGGATCTCCTACGGTATGGTTTTCTCGTCCACGTTAAACCTAAATTTTCAGAGAAGAAAAACATATCCTTTTCAATGTCGTCGTTCTCGTTTGAAAGTTCGGACATTTGTCACGAGAGAAATTGAAAGTGGCAAGCAACGCACAAATCAATACGGATTTCTCCTTCTGTTGGTTCGAAATGATTTGCGCATTGGTTCCATCAATAAAGCTATTTTCTTTTGTTGATATTAGAAAGGGCTTAGTCCAAAATTTAGGCCTTTAACAGCACAATATCTTTTGCTCTACTTCGACTTATATCTTACTTAGCGACAAACGAGAGTACAACAGAAATTCCGATGAATTTGCAAAAGGTATTGGTGAGAGATAAGGTCTTTCAGATTGCTTCTCTTTGCGAGCGTAACTTTGGCATTGAGAGGTGTGAAATCCCAATGTTGCAGCTAAATTTATGCGAGAACACAGTCTAGATCCACCCGTAATAAGAATGTTAATAATGCTGCACTACACTACTGCTGCTAAGGATGCGCTTTTATTCGGAGCGTCGCAAAACTGAGTGACTAGTTACGATTAACAGGGAGAGTGGCGACGCTCGCCTGGCCAGGTTTCACATACATACTCGCTCCAAAATTAACAATACCAAACGAATACCCGTTGGAGATATTTCCTCCCGGTCGGTTCTCGCGCTCCCCCAAACAAATTTTCTTCCCCTGTCATAATTTTATTAAACTCTCCCGAGCGAGGGGGGAGGGGCCGACCTAGCGCATGGGGGTATATACTAAAAGCGGAAGCTAAAAAGCAGAAATTATGAAAAGCTTGACAACTAACGATGCGCATTCGTTGTGCCAGATCGAATGGATCTAGGACCTCTTCACCATCTCATCGGAGTAAGGTTCTCTCGCTGCGTTATTTATATTATGTCTTTCCGCGAGCTACAATAATAATGGCAGCTGGAAGTTGCAAGATGTTTGTGCTTCCAGGATAGGGCCCGTTTGCCATTAGAAAGTAGCGAATTAACACAAATCTTTTACTTACTGCTGAAGTCGTAGAAGAACAGACAAGGACTGGACTTTTTGAAACGTTTGGGAACCTTCAAATTCCCTTCGCCGGAACCTCCATGTAAGGTTTTCGCCGGGTTCCGTACACTATAGTCCGGTCGTTAACGCGGGTCCAGACGGCGAGACCTTAGCAGATCTATTGCCAAGCACTTTTGTGACGAAATAGTCCAACTTGGAATTACGCTAATGCAGTAACGAGTGAAAGATGCCACAAATCGTTTTCGACCTATCAGACATGGACTGACCCTTCCAATGTTTCCATTTGAGACAGAACTCACTAACTGTACTCTTCAGGTTAGATATTGTGAGATAACTCATGCTCGAGTTAAACGAGATTCTCCGATATCCTTCAGTTTGATGACGAGAACACCAGACACATAGTTTATCTTCCAACGTAATGATAAACACTACTGTCATGCAAAAATTTCGTAAACGAGAGATGAAGAGAGAGTTGGTTCTAGAGGATACGAGAAGAAAGATATGAGCAGGAGAAGTAGTCTACATGATGCCAGGCGCCACAGAAGCATCCAGCTCTTTCCACAACCACTTAAATACGGTCCGGAGCTTCCGGTTCCATCGGTGGAACGGACTTGGAGGTTCCACTGCCCAACTTTTTCTTCTATTCCGATCCACATGTCCTTTCTGCTTAGGCGGTATTCAAGCGCATTCCAGCTGCGACCATACAGTAGGGAAAGTTCTCGCGGTTTTCAAAAGTGTGCTTTCTACAACCCCACGTTGCCTTTTAGCGACTTATCTTTTGCATATATAAGGAGGTTAGTTATGTGCAAGTTTATTAGTGTCACTCACTATAAACTCCTGCACAACCCCTACCAGGAAGATAGATTTTCCAAAACAGTACTTTTCGGCCTTCTAGTATACGGCTTCAAATCTGGTGAAGCAGCAATCGTATCCGGACGCCGTATTAACTCTGCATTTGGGCACGGTGCAGTGGTCAAACGCCCTACGCAAGATTGGTCTAGACGCTTTCGTGCTGGCGACTTCAACCCCAATGTTTTCTCATAGTCGGGACGCGAATCCGCGGAAGACAATTGTCGATTGCGGCAGCTGGTAGATTCAGATCCACGGCAAACCATGCGTGTAAGGACGCAATTCCTAGATGTTCACTTTACCACCATTGTCGATCAGCTCCGTCAATTAGGTGAGGTACAAAAGTTATTAAAGTGTGTGATGATGATTTGACGGAAAGCGATCTCCCGCGACGTGCCGAGGTGGCTACTGGATTGCCCTCGTACAAAAGCATAAAGGACTCGATGAAGCCCATCTTCACAGCAGATGAGAAGTGGTGTCTGTACGTCAACACTAAGCGCAGTCCACCTTGGGTTGACAAGGATGAGCAGCATGAGCTGCAACCAAAGGCAGGTCTTCACCCTCTGGAGGTTATGATCAGTACTTGGTGTGACTGTAAAGACATCATACACTGCTAGGTATTGCCACGCTACAATGCGCTCACGGTAGACCTGTACTGTCAGCGGCTGCATGAAGTGGCCGCAAAAATCGCAGTGAAGGGTCCGAATTACGGCACGATCCAATTCCTGCGCGACCGTGCTCGTCCACCCTTTATAAGAGTGGCCCGCCAGAAGCTACTCGACTCTGAATGGGAAGTGCTGACTTCAGCACTGTACAGGCCTGGTCTTGTGCCAAAAGATTACCAACTTCTCCTGACTCTATCTAACGGCTTTTAAGGAAAAGCATGCATTAATGAAGGTGAGTTAGATTGCTGGTTGAGCAACTTTTTCGAGCCAGTGCCAGTTTAGTTCTAAGCCGAGGGCATCGAAACGCTTCCCAAAGATAGGCAAAGATTGGTAGTACATGATGGTTATTTATTCATTTCTCAATGTGTTTTCCTTTTTCTAAAAAGTCAATAAAACATGATGTTTCAGAAACCGCGAGAACTTTCCCTACAACCTATATATTTCTGGAAGAAAGCTTTCAGAAATTTATTTAATTACTAAGTTGTGCTCAGTTCCGCCTCCGCATTTTCCAAGAAAATCTGGGGGACTGGCTTTTCCCCACTCCAGTTTACGGATGTAGTACTGGATAGTACAAGGAACTGTGAACTTTTTTTCCAGAATTTTGCATTTAATTAATTTTAGAGAGCAATGAGGTGTTGATTTTGAAGTGCTACAAATTTTTGAGGAGCTTCTTAGGAGTTTTATAAATTCGCCTTGAAGGTCCTACTTTTTATTGAAGATGTTTTTGAAAACTGCAGTTCGGATTACATTTCTGCCAGCGAAAGCAACGAAAGCGTTTTTTTAATTCTACGGAAGTTCGAAGTCTGGCAATGTTCACCAACTTCCATGAACTCTGACGAAAAGTTTGAATACTTCAGAAACTCCTTCCCATAATGTGGTGTTCGTACGATGCCAATAACTGTGCGGGAGTGATCTGATTGTGAGAACTACATATGTAAAACTATGTGAACGATAGTTATGCGGAGAAGTGCTGCTCGCGAAACGGTGCAGAAAATGTGTAGCAATAAGGATCTGGCTCGAACCACATGCAAGACCTTTGTGCGGCGACGCTCTGCTGTAAAAAATATTAGATCGTGCATGTTCAAAGCACCTTTGACGACGCCAAATCAACCAGGTTATGCAGTGTAAATACGAGAGCCTCTCTAGCGCTGATGTGCTCTGATAATAGCTTAATGACACCGTCCTAATTCGGGGTCGTCTTTGAGATTTCCACATGAGAGAAAAAAACTTCGACTACCATGAGTTGTCAATATCAACGGTATAGGTGATTCCGTGGAAAACTGCAGAAAAACCTGTTTTCGAGACTCAATTCTTGGGGAGCACATGGGCGGGGCAAGAGACTGTTCCGAAACGGGAGGACGAGGATTCTGAATAATACATCCTTTGAACGCAACTTCTGACGGATTTCGCTTGTACTCTTCTTTAGAGTTCCTCATCATTCTCTCTCTAGCAGGATAGAAGGTGTGTGACTGGCAAAGGCATACATGATGCACAAGCTGCGCAGTCCCGCCATGGCCTTACCCACAGGTCCTCTCCTCATAATTTGGAGCGCAAAAAGGGGTTTCCGGCAGTTTTGCTCGTGATTACGCGTACCATTAAACTCAGGAACTGCTGAAGATTCCTTTTATATGGAAATCTCCAGAACGATTCTGAGCTGGAATGGCCTGGAATGCTTTGATCTTGTCCTGTTTTGGAGCAGTGTTTGTCACATTTTCTCCTGGTGCATCAATTTCGGTTTTTTATCCCATCCAGGACCATGGACAAATTTCCCAGCCTTTGTTTTCCCGGTTGACGCCGCAATTCATTAGTGTACGAGTTGCCCTCGTTATTTGCATCGAACGCTGTTTTTCATCTTTTCCTTGTGCAGCCACTGTAATATTCAGACGCCCTCAATGGTTTAATTCCAAAGGCACTTGCTATTTTCAATGCAATTGCTGTCATTCCAGCTGCCTCCATGTGACCAGTGAAATGCTACCTCCGCTAGTGCCGCTGCTGGTTTACTGCTCTATTGTTGAAGCTTCTCGCTACTACCACACTAATGAAGACGCTCTGCATTTCTCCAATAACGAAGATGTGGGCATCTTCCACTTTGCTTCTGCTTAGCATTGCATGATGATAGGCTTCGTTTCAGGGTCCTCGAATAGACCGACACAGCTTCTTCAAGCAGCACTTCCGTTTAGGATATAAACTGCGACTCTTCTGTGAAGCACACGGAACTCCACGACCAGATCTGAGATGGTACAAAAATGGGGTCGAGGTGAAGACCCGGCCCGGACTATGGGTACGTCTTAGAAATGAAAAAAGTGGTACGTATCCACGTATACAATGTGTTGCTTCCCATGGATTAAATTCTGGTGAAAAACGCATATCGTGGAGTTGATCTACTTGGGAGATTTCATTCTCTCCACTCTCATTTCATTCTTGGTATGGCTCTCATTTCTGTTCTTTCGCAGTTGGAGTCTTTTCATTGTCACTAAATGCCAGCAAAGCGATCGAGCAATGTTAGACCAAACGAGTAGCATTTTCTTACCACTGGGTGCTGGAGCACCCTTTGTCCATCAGTTGACCCGTCGCACATCACAGCGGTGGACCCGTCCCTCCACATTGGGCGCCGAACCACCCTTATCACAGCGGTGTACCCGTCTCCCACCACTTTGGACGCCGGCATGCCCTTATCACATAGGTGGGCCCGCTGAGAATCGGTAAACTTCTTAGAGATATGATTGGTTTGGGATAACCGCCCAACTGCACCTTTGAAACAGAATGAACGAATTTTGTGACACACAGACATACACACGCAGACTAAGTCAGTTATTATAAGTCATGATAGTTCCTAGGAAACTGATGAAAATACGCTCACAAATTTTATCATAATAAAATTGATAAATCCTAGAAGTTGGACATACGACTATGAATATGAATGAGAATCTATTGCTAACGATATAAATGCGGTCCAAAAATACGGAGACAATGTTGCGATGCGTGTTCCTAGACCTATCTCGTGTTTTGGCATTTCACATCCAATCTTTTGCTGTTCATCTGTTCAATCACATAGGTTCCTTGAGAACAATACCTAGCAGTATGAAACTTAGCAACAACTAGGCCATCCGTCAAGATTTTTTCCATCACACAATCACATTTTCATGTAGTGTAGGCGCGCATACAATGCCAAAGTGTAAGATTCTGCAAAAGGGTCACTAACCATCACATCGAAGAACACGAGGCTTGGGTAACAGAAGAAAACAGGAAAGTGAAAGGCCACCTACCGTGGTTGTGAGATCCAAGATTTGGTGCGAATACGCCGATACACGACACGGTTTGGACGTGCTGATCAAATCAGATCACCATCAGTAATCGTGTTATGGGGAAAACTCTCCTTAGAACTTTAAGACTGGATGTTTGTAGGCCTAAAAAATTCAACCCCCCTATCTGAGCACTGAAAAAAGACCCGGAAACAGCTCTCACATGCATTTTCACCTTGTTTTTGCATGGGAATTCACATCAGCTTCCTTAAACTACTCTTTTAGTATTCACTCACGCAGGTTTCTCGTTCTGGCATTCATTTAAGGATAAAAACTGATTTTGCTGTCACAAAATTCCTCAACCCTCGGAGTGCCTAGGGCTTCCAGAAGAGTGGAGTTATCTGGGAAGAAGGCACTTCCGCGTTACAGCGAGCGAGTAGTTCGAATTTCTCTCGTCTTTTCTCGCCGGTGTTAGGAGAATTTGTGAGATGTGATGAGATATTTTGTTCAGTGTTAAGTGGAAAGACTATATTGGAAACAAGGTTGCCAACTTGCTTTCTAACGTTAGATATGAATATTTTGACGAGTCTCTTATTAATTACGACGATACGCATACCATGTTACGTATGGACTGGTAGCTGAGTTCATTCTTCAAAACATGTGTGATACTGTTTGTGATTCGACTTTGTCATTATGTTGAACGAAAAATAGCGTAGGATATGAAAGTTCTAGAACCAAAAAAGAATTCCGGAAATGCTGGATTGAGTAGCGCTGAGCCTGCGACGAGTCGCTTTCCCTATTTTCCGAGTGTAGGCACCATGACGCGAAATGGAACGATGACGGCCCGCCCTCCGGTGTCAACTCGTCTCCATTCACATTCAAATCTTGCGTGTGCATGTACAGTCCTTCCAAAACGACGGGGCCGATGAGGCGGTCGGTAGATCAAGAGGCGGCACGGTGGACTTGGCAGCACACACCAATTTGATAGGCATTTGTCATTGCATTTGGTGCTATTTTTAAATATTTACAATCCTTTCTACCACTTGATAACCCTTACTACCATAACTTTTCTATTCATTGAGTTTCTTCATTAGTTTTATTCGGAACAGCGAAGTCGACCCGCGCCGTAGCCGCGTTGCCTCAAGATTTCCCGCCGGCCTCATCGGACCCGTCGTTTCGGAAGGACAGTACGATGAAATTGCACACGAATAGGTGCAAGTCGACAGTGAAAGGCGGCAAGAGGATTTCATTCAACAAATCATGCAGATCTGACACGCCCTCTTTGCATCATCGTGACCCACACCCACATTTCTCTACCGTCCTCATCTCAACTGCTATTACAGCATCCCTCCTTTTAGCCGCAATTATTAGGGTGTAAAACTATAAATGCGCGCACACTTTTCCATCTGAATCGGAGTATGATTGGATGCGTATGCCTAGTAATTTAGAGTATCTTGAAGAGCAATTGTTTGCGCATTCATTGGTATGTAACTTGTCTGGTCAATCTCAATTTTTGATTCTTAAAAAAATTCGAAGGCTGGCAACTGAAGTTGCGGAGTTGTGGTGGAAACTGCCATGAAACGAATTCTTCTATGTACTACCTTGAATAACAAGTTTCTTGAATCAAGTTCAGTGCCTACTAAGAGAGGGGGATATTGCTAAAGCATTCGCAAAAAAACCGCTGTGGAGCAACAAAAAAGAGCAACGCCATAAGGCTCCAAACATGCTTACCCACGTACTGAAGAAGAGGTTGTCTTCACGGTAAAATATTAGGTCGTCAAGTATGAAATGTCTGATTTTTTGAGAGGTCAGTTTGGCAGCTGGTATCTTCGGGGTTTCTTCAGGTCCACTCTCATCCTTCTTCCCATTATTAAGGTACATTCTCCCTCTCTCAAATTCACCTATTTGATTTTCGATCAACTTCAAAATTTTTGTCTGAGAGGAACTTTTGTGAAACTACTCAAAGACCAAAAATCGTATCATTTCGGGATATGGGTTCCATCTTGGAGCGTGCAAAGCAAGAACAACTTGGAATACCCAAGAAATTTTTGGGAAGGGAGTGCCTAATAAAGGAAAGGGACACCGATGTTCTGAGAAATTTCTTCCTGGTGATATAAACCTGCAAAGTGAGCGTTGTGATAAACCTGGATTACGATGCGTTGGAAGCTGTGGCTTGAGCGGATAGGAGTCACAGTAAGCCTGCATATGCAGCAAGGTTTGGCGTTCGTAACCCTATATTATTCAGGTGTTCAAGGCAATACGACCAGGTGAAGTGGCTCGATGAACGAAATTTTCACAGTTTGATCCCCAAAAATTGGTGCCATTTTTTGACCATTTTTTGCAAAACTGCGCTGCGTAAACCAGGGGAGCAAGGAGGGGAATCCACCTGCCATTCATTGCACTGGCCAAACCTTGCTCTACTTGATCACAACTTCTCCCAAGTATTAGTCCACTTCTTGGTAGAGAAAATTTTCCACTTTCAACATCATGTTGGAAATGCCCTTCGCCAAGTTATTGCCGCCTGCTTCCCTGGCTTCCAAGCCGTTAGCGCAACCATGCTACCGGTAAGATGGCAAGGCTGTGCCGGTAGCATAGGGGCATATTTGAATTGCTCGTACCCAATCTTGTTGGAGAAACATTACCTGAAACTGTCTCATTCAAAATCAGACATTTCATACTTGACGACCTAATATAATATCAGCGGTCCAATGGGGGAGGCTGAATTTCATACAGGAAGTTACGGCAGACCTCTGCCTACAACATTTGGGCCACGTAGGCCAGCCACTTTACCAATATCTGCTCAAACCAACGACTACTAGGAATTTTTCACAACCAGGCACATTCAAAGGCGACGAAAAATGCCCAACAAAAAACTGAAGAAATAAAATGGGAAGTCCTGTCTCACCCGCCACGTAGCTTAAACTGGCCTTTATCAGACCACTACTTATTTCTGGCTAGGAAGCATTCCTCACAAAAAAAATGCAAAACCGTGAAGAAAGTGGGGGTTTGAATAAGCGCCTGTTTCGATTCACAGCGCACTGGCTTCTTCAAGAAGGAACTTCATATCATGCAGGAAGGATAGTTGAGACTTAACATGCACACTATTCTAATTGTGGAGCTTTGCTATGATTTCTTGGAATAAATTTCGTTCCATACAAAAACGCGCATCCATAGTTTTACACCCAAATATAACAAAAGGAAGATGGATGGGGGAGGTTCCAATTATCTTTGAACTCGATGTATTGCACTTTTTGAGTTGCGTTCGTGCTGCTGTTGACCAGAGTATGAGAAAACACGACGAATCACGGACCGGTCCTTCTGGATTTGCATATATACCGGTCCTTCTGGATTTGCATATATGACGTGCTTATTCATAACATAAAAGGATAAAGTGGTCGGCGTTGATCAATCCCTTCACGAGGGATGCGCCACGCATTCGACTTCATCTGATCATCGTAGAGGCGTTGAATGCGTATGTGCCCCTTACAATGATTTGCGGGGGGGCATCCGATGAACCAAGTCAGTGCTTCATCCTCCCAGACTCCTCTGGTACCAATTTGCCGACCCCGGAGGATGGATGGCTTGGTTGGCCATGGGCGCGCGATCGAACCATCGACCTTGTGCGCGCGCAGCGAGCCTCTTGCCACTGCGCCACACGCGCCATTCATAACATAAAATAAAAATAAACGACTACTCAATTCTTGTGTCGTTCCTTCCTTCGGATTGAAAACAAGCTAGTTTACGTTTGTGAGAGAAGAGCCTATCTTGGAGCTAATGCGATGCACTCAAAGAACTGCACATGATTTCATGTAAAACTGCACCGATTCCAGATACGGAACTCAGTTGATCTCGACACTGTCTCTTCACATCTGGATATCGACCCAGCTAGGGTTTTGGATGCTGGAGAATACGAATGCGTCGCAAACAACTCGTACGGATATCACCTTGAGCACATGCGAGCGCACATCCGCCTTTGAAACCGGAGACATTGTTATTGTTTTGTCTTTCTTCATTTCTGAATTCAAATGTATAAATAAGTAGGAAGGATAAATAAAACTGTTGTACTAGGTTGTTGGGAAAGAGGTCTTTTTTCCAAATAAACATATATCGCTTGGATACACGTAGTTTTTATTTATTAATTTGTTTGCTTATTTGATGCAGCAACGTATATAAGCAAACAATGACTGGATTCGGGAACGTGGTTCATAGAGCCCTAACGAAACTCCTGGGTGTAAAAGAACAATAGCAAAAGGACTAAGTATCCGCATGCCACAGTGTGTGCTTATTGGTGAGGCCAACAGTTTCCAATGACTAATACAGCACTTTGCTGCAACGTACCATTAACCAGTTGCAGCACAACAATGTACAAAGTAATTCAGTACATCTGTCCCATGTTAGGGAAGTAAATGACGCTAGGGATAACGCCATTTTCTGCGAGCATAGACATGCGCAGAAAACCAACACTGGATTTGCAGATTTAAGGTATTCCCTGCACCTAATAATTCAGGATTGGAATTATCTGAGCATGGAAGCATGAGTACTGGAATTACCACATATATTTCACGATTGCTAGATGCAGTCGTGGGTAGGCAATGAGTAATATATAGATAAATTTTTGTGCTGGACCTTCCACTTAATCAAGCTGTAGCAATGAAATATACGTAGACGTAGACACCTGGATTTCTTAGAATCAAGGATTGTATCGACGGCGGTATGTTTACTAAATACCTGGAATATTTGTTTATTTATTTATCCGATACACCAACACAATTGGTGTGCCAAGAAAACAACCATTCACGAAGGCATAACACAACTCTGAGGTACGATTCCAAGTTGAGTACCAACTGATAAGGTCTACTTGCGCCAAAATTAGCTGCTAGATGAAGACAATAGGCACGGTAATCTCAATTGAAGCAGACGAGCGCTGGGAATGTTTACGTGCTTACTACTTCATGGAGAAGCCAGCCAGTAGTGTCACATATGTTGTGTGTACAGTGCTTGTGCAGGTAAGCTTCGAGACTAAAGCATGAAAGTGTCAGATATGCCCATACGAGCCAGCCACGTGCCTTCCAGCAATTAGCTTTCCGAACATGTTCGAACTTCGGCCCAGAGGTATACTAGCTGCAGACCCTGCGGAACCAACATGTCGAGCAGCCGACACTTCAGCATCATCGCCTAGATGGAAAGCATGAGGAACTGTAGCAAGATGGTACTGGAAGGCTAATAACGAACCTGGCGAATTTCCTAGGAACAGAATAGCAGGTAGTATAGATGCTATATGAAGTATGCATGCCCAGGTAGAAGCCCAAGAAGCCCCGCAGAAACCAGATAAGAGTTAACAGAAATAAACGTATTTCGACCAACAGTATTCAAAAGTACAGAGAGATAGAAATGTGGACAAGCGCTACTTAATAGACAACACATCGCCATAACACGAGACCAATAAACACCATAAGATAACCAACTAGAAAGAAAACTGAGGTAGCGATGCAATTCGAACCAGGGAGCTAGCGGCACAGGCTTATTGAGATACCACACTAAAACAGAACCAAGCGAGGAAGTACTGATGAAACTAAGCTAGAAAGAACAAGATTGCTACACGATGTTGAGGGACACGATAGATATCATTCCATCTCAGTACCGTTCTATCTCAGGTTAGCTGGAATAATTGAGTTGTTGTTCCATCATAACTCTGTGTTTAAGAACTGAGAGGTGTTGGTTCGCTTTAACCGAACCTTGAATATACTGCTATTTCGAGCTTGCAATATATCACGAGGTAGAAGCTGAAACATTCTAGCTGTCCGATAAAAGATGTTATTATACACCAGGACAAAGTTCTTTTCCTGAATTCTTGCATAATGCAGACTGAAACCACGTAGCCTCGCATTGGTAGTCCTAAATATTTAATATTTGCTAGGGGTTAGCCTGTTCTCTCCCCTCAGAATACGAAAACTGAAAACCAAATCGGTGCACAATGTGCAATTCCGCACATCTAGCCGCTCAAAATGTATTTTTCGAGCTACCGTAGCAAGTCGTGATTACTGCACCAAAGCATTCGCCGATAGTCCGCGCACACGATATAAGTGTTTTTTCGCGACCGATCACCTGGCAGGGCATGATTAGATAACGAAAAGGTAGCGTATAAATCCAACATCGTTCAGGTAAAACAGATGAGCACTTCATAAATTGTCTCTGTCGTCTGTGTTGTCGTCTGAATTTCCCGTTCGGGAATCTTTCGATAGATCTTGGAACAAGCTTTCATATTTCCCAATAACCATATTTCTTAAGCATATGGAAGTAATCGAAACTTGGCCGAGAAATGAGCGACTAAGCACTTGACCTATTCGCGTTTTCGGTTAGATCTAAAAAAAAGTTCCACGAGATTCCGCTTAAAAAATATGTGCAGAGGCTAGCAATAATATTCCTGTATACGAGCATGTGTGTTATTTTTGCGACCACCTGCGACCCTCTACAGAAAACACTTATATGTAGGCCGAAACCGCTACTCTCTAGGACAGATAGTTTCGATATGTTTCTAGGAAATGGGGTTGCACCTCCGCGAAGAGTTCTGTTTCCAGAATGTCATTGTAGGTAATGGTACGAAAGACTGTTGTGAGTCACCTGGTTTATCTGAGCAACACCTAAGATTCGTTAGACTGCTACCCATAGCGCACATGATGAGAGCAAGTGAGGAAAGGCAAAGCTCCACTTTTGAGGTTACAATTTGGGCAAAAAAGCATTGAAATCGAGGAAGTAGAGACGACTTAGAGAAAAAATAATATAAATAGGAAATTTGGTGAAGAAAATCCCAGTCAAAAATGGAGTAACACCGTCTTGAAAGACACTCTGTGGTGACCCACCCTGCAGGCTATCACCTTCATCAAGCTCAACCTTAACAAATCCTGCCGCATTTCTTGAGGTTTATAGGATTTTTACGTAAATTAACATTCCATGACTGAATATGCCATTTATTTGAGCAACAGCACTTGAATTACAGTTTTCTTGATTGTGAAACCTCATAAAATGTCTAGCAGTTTACTACGTGAGTTCTCGCCATCCCATTCAATTGGAAAATTTACAAACTCGAAATTGGAACGCATATACATGTTGCAGGGGCTTATTTGTTTGCAGAAACGCCTAAAGGTTTTAATTTGTGTGGCCCAGCAGCTGCGTGAAAAATTAATCCTCAGTACATGATTTTGCCCTCATGGGCTCTATTCCAGAAATAATGTAAACTGCCCTAAAACCTTAGCTTTCACAGGTCCTGTGCAGTGCTTAGAAGAGCAGAGTAAACAGAGTATATCTACTGAAAAGTAAGGCATTTTATCCATCGGCTCTCCAGAAAATAATTTTGATCGGCTAGATGCTCGAAATTGCCCACTGTGCGGTGATGACACGCCTGAACTGTGCATTCCAAACTTCTTAAGTCGGATGGCAAGCACTAGGCGACAAAGGTGCGCGTGACTTGGACGAGCAAATGTGCCATGATTCACTTTTTCAGGCTTGTCATATACTTCGAAGATACTGATTAGAATAAAGGTCCAGTAAGGGTGCCATGAAGGCGAAAGAAAACAGCGCCTATCCATAGTTTTACACCCTAACGATATTATTTCTGCTTTTTAGAAAAAGATCGGCAAATAACTTCATGGGCTAAGGATTATCCCCCATATCGTCTTGCACGTCCCCCAATCAATTTGAATGGTGTATACAGTTCATTTAACAAAAAGCATCTTTAGTAACACCCTGCAAAGTGCAGAGATGAGAAGGTTTTGTCGAGCTCCTGCGCCTACCTTTGTCGCCTAGTGCTATGCACCCCTTAAGTCGATCACTATAGCCAGGCATAACCTTGAAGGGAAGCGCTCTTTTAAATAGAAGGGCGTGTGGATGTCTGTTGCACCCTTTCTATCTTGGAAATAAATTTGACTTTAGTAAGACTCCACAACGGTAAACAATATTCGAGATGCGGTAGGACAAAGGAATAATATAAACGTTTCAAGATAATAGGGTTCGTTGCATGTGTGTTCCGCAGACGCAAAAATGGCGAGGAGTAGGCTTTGATGACGGCGTTATCGATATTATCTGCAAAACTCAGGTTCAACAACGATTCCTAGGTCCCTAGTACGGTTGCAAGAGTTCAAGGTCATGCCATTTATCTTGTATTCCTCTCCCTCATCATCACCTATGTGCAAGGAATAGGTGAACTATTTAGTTGTACATAGAAGGCAAGTGAAGAACAAGAACAAAACTCACCTAAGAGAAGTAGAGCAGGATTACAAAGTATACACCTCAACCACGGCGAAGAGAAGTAGAGATGAAATCATCGTGCGTTATCCTCGAAGACGAACAAATTCAGCACATCCATGCGGGTCAGTTTCCGTTTAAGTGCAAATAACTGCTACATAGAAAGGAGCGCGGGTGGGAGCTTGTTGAGCAAGGCAGCAACCCGGGTAGCGAACGCACACTGTGACGGGTCTAGCTGGAATCAACCAGATCTGTGAGCACATCAGATTAAAACTGGCTCTACTAGCACTAATTGGCCTGAAAATCCAAAAGGTTGAAGGTTTGCAACGTACCTCTCCACGCAACACCTCAGAGCCCAACGCTGGATCGGCCTGCACTTTCCTATAGAATAGTGATTAAGTTCAACCTTTCCATTCGAATTCTATAGCTCGGGAAAGATACATACATGGTAACCATGAACAGGGAATGCGCGGTAGAAAACAGGCCTCGTAAATGTCCTCTGGATGAGCGTCATCGTAGAAAAAATTTGTCCTCTTCCACGGATCGGTGGCCAGTTAGTGCGTTGAAGCTCACGCTGCATGCCATTGTTATATTGGAGGTAATTCGTCGCCATAGTAGCTTCATGCTAATTGACAGAATTCAATCCATCAGAAGGCCACCAAGCTATCGCCGTGACGTTCTCCTGGTGCAAGTTCGGATTGAGAAAGAGCGGTGGAGCTTCGTTGCTGTCTAACCAATGAGACGATCATCGTTAATTGTTATAGAAGAACCTTTTCTCGTCACACCTCACAATGTGATACAAAGAATGGTTGTTTTTGTGTCGCAAAAAGAAAACCGGTGACATTTCGTCAGGATGATCTTTCTGGTCTCCGCTCAGCTTGTGTGGTATCCGTTGTCGAGCTTCTCCGGCTCTGCAATTTTCTTGATATGCTCCAAAACAAAACAAAACAAAACAGTTGTGATGCTTATTTCGAGTCTCTGCAAGTTATTGAGCCATCGCGTGTATTTTATTCCATCGAGGCCTTCATTCATAATCTTCAACAGCAAAGAAACGTCTGCGGTCATGCCCCCTTCTTAGAATGGAAAATTTTCACGACGATACCTTTGGAGCCAATTATGTATTGTGCCTTCGTTGGCATTCAATTGATCCCACACGGCATTGATGTTCCGATGAGTTTATGACGCACTGCGTCCGAGTTTGCATTCAAGGAAGTAAATTAGAGGCACTTCTATCTTGATGTTTCCATTTCTAGGTTGCAAAATTTGTTACGAACACAATTTGCATTGCAAATAAGATAAACAGCAAGGAGACGCGCAACAAAAGACTATCAGTGATAGTGACTATCAGTTTTTTAGAAAATTTGTTGCTAAAATATGCGCAAAATGAGATTGAGAACTCGTCATATTTTGAAATAATAATGAGATGCAAACTTATAATACATACAGTGCCCATACCTTAAAAGCAGCACCCACGAGAATCTTCATCTTCAAGCTTTTGGAATTTATCAAATCTCAAGCATTGTCCCAACAATTCTGCGACGAAAATGGAAACATTTTGATTTTTGACCCGCATTTTGGTGGCTACATTTCGATTAGTGTCGCGGATTTACATATAGCATATGTATGATTTTTTCCCTTCTATAGCAGTTCCAGCTGCACAAAATAGTGTGTGCCGTTGTTAAATAAAGTTTGGATAATAATGGTTGAAGAAAACCAAATCAGTTTAATGAAATAGAAATAAGTTCTTATACCCTTGATGGTAGACTTGCTGTGGGTTATGATTGCCTTTTGAAGCGGGGCACTCATCAAATAGTCATGGTGGCGCTGGCACACAAAGAACAGTTGATACATTGCCTTGTTTGGCCTATTTATTACAATAACTTACAGCCATGTTACATAGGCTATCTTTGTTCATGTAAAGCATGTCGGTGGCCAATACGTCCCTGGCGTCGAAAACAGGAGGTGCGTAACCTAATCCGGTTAATACATTTTGAAGAGCCTGGACTTTGGAGGTACCGCAAGGAAAAGGCATGTTGAATATTTGTAAAAGTATTATTAGTTTTAGATAAAAGTAGTTGGCTGAATTACTTACCATCAACCAGTTTGTTCTGGACATTCTTCTCACAGTTTCGATTTTCTTCGTTGGTGCGTCCTCTTCGACTTTACTACTTTTCACCTCGCTGCCAATAGTTAGCAGGGCAGCCTTCAATTCTTTCGGAATACCAGAAACTCCGGAGGTAGCACGACGAAGATCTTCTGTTGAACCATGTTGACGTTAGGACGAATGAGATAGATAATAAGGGACACCATCACTTTTATAAGATCACCCTATGATCTGTGATCTACTCATTGATTTATATTTGGCATGCTTTGTTTTCGACCTACTCCTCCTTATAGTGTACAATGTTCAGTCAACACATTAATAGTGGTTTCGTAGTAGCCATATCCCTATCCTCTAGTCATAAGCACTAGAGTAGGCATGAGGCCTTATGATGGAGATATGGTTACAGTTTATAACAGTGAACCCTCATATAGGACATCTGTTGACTATCCAATCAGAAGTGGTCCTAGCGTTCGAATAAATATTTGTCACTCACTCATTCGGATAATATAGGCAATCAATGTAGAAACACGGTAGTAATGGGTTGAAAACTAGTGTAAAACTAGCGGTAAAGTATAGTATAGCATAGTAAAGGAGTAGATACGTAGCTCCACTTCCTAGCTTGGTGTCAGTACAGGATTAGAAATTAATTAATGTCAGAATTCATGCATATTTCATGATTGGATACTAACTAAATCACAAATCAGTTGGTTAAACATTACCTGATCGCCATGCTGTTTACACTATTTACATAATCTTGACTGATTAGTTCGGGAGGTGTTGGGCATAGTCACTCCAATGCGGTTGACACCATGGGTCATGCTCCTTGGCGATGATATGGCCTGCTCATGCCTTAGAGTGTAACACCCCTTTAGAAAGAAACTGCATAAGAGCCACGGTTAGGCCACCCTGGTTCGAAGGATTAGGTCTGCTAGTAGAATAAACACTAATAATAACACTGTATGTTGCATGGAGTTCAATTATGAAATTATCAATAGCAGTAATGGGAGGAAACCTGTTAACACTGAAGGTTCAAGTGAAAGGAAGGGTTCTAGATCGGTAGAAGAAAGGAACAACTGGTGAGCAAAAAGTAGTCTAGAAGGACCCCAGGGCAATAAAATTCAAGCTAAGAAAACAATAAGGATGATAGAACAATCGAAAAAAAAACACCAAAAAGGACTGCAAAGTATTTTTACAGAACCAAAAGCAAAGCATGCTAGAGCTGAACAAAAGTTGACGTAGCGCTCTAGTCAAGCGTCATCAGCAGCCAAACTCCGAAAAAATAACCCAACCTCGCTAATGCCTAAAATTTGAAGTAAATCAAGTCTTCTTAGCCTAACGTGTGTGACGTTAACGAAGCCATGGCATCATTAGGCAAGAGTTTAGTCTATCTGGCAGAACGCAAGAATAATGAATCGTAGATTTTAGAGTTGAATCGGCGAGTGATTTTCCTATTGTGTAAGAAGAGACTGCCTGTGCGGCCATTTCACGGTCTAATAATTCAGTATTTGCAGAGTTTGCAGTACAATTTAATCGTGAGACATTGAAACAAATGACTATATCATCAACAAAGCGACGGTTCAACAAGTTATTGAGATTGAGAATTGTTCAGAAAAATTAGAAAGTTTCTGTGGGTATTGCCTGGGGGAACACCTACACATTATAATTTTTGTGGGAACCTTCGGCACTTTCTCTATGGCTCTCTGTTGCTTTTTACCACTTGGACTCCATACTTTGAATCCTTCTAGAATAGTGACTACATGAGCTTTATACAGGTTTATGAGCGAATTGCTGTCATTGGATCTCACATTCCTGAGTATTGAGAGCATTTCAGCGAACGATTTTTTGACAATTCCACTTCTATGTGAATCAAATGATAGACCAGACTTGAGGTGAATACCCAAGTCTTTTACTTCATCACAAACTTTTGGAGAAATTCCTTTGATCATGTAGGGCATGGGGGCTCCTTTACAGTTATGGAGAACGAATGTTTCAGATATATTTACCGGTATTGAGATTGGGCCCAAGTCATCATATCTGAGATGGAAAGAGAAAGAGCCTCATGAATTTTAAGGCAATTTTCAGAATTGTATGACGCATACATCTTTATATCATCAACATACATTTGGATTCTGATATAGGCATGGGTATTTAATTTACATGGAAGATCTAATTTTTAAGCCAAAACAAAAGTGGCGAAAGCACGCCATGTTGGGGCACACCACTGCGGCATGGGTGTCGTTCAAAGAAGGTATTTCCAACCGTAACACAGAAATGTCTATCCCTTAGATGATGATTATGATTGCAGCCAACTTATGAAAATATCCTTAAGTCCAAGATCTTTCAGCCTTTGAAGTAGTTTCACATGATTCACCCTATCAAACGCTTTAGACAAATCGAAATATATGACATCAACAGAGAAGCCATTGTTGAGTGCAGAAGACCAATCATATACAGTGTCCACGGGTTGAGTGATAGACGAGGCCACGGAAGTGAAACCATGTTGTTTAAGGGGTATCCGGTTGAATCATGTGAAGTGACACAAAAGCTTGCTCCTCAAATGTTGACTGCATAATCCCTATAGTGGCAGCAAGGTTGTCTTCTTTTGTGTCCATTCACTTCCAGTAGGAAGTAGCAACGTTAACATGAATCAGAAATTCCAAAATTTTCCAAAAGAGAAGTAATGGACTAAAGTCCAGCAGGTGACTTCACCTTATTTGTTCTACTTACCTACTTAACAACTCTCTATCTAGACTCTTGCAGTAACTAGCAATGCACAGATGCTGAAAATTGGAAGAGCATCATTTCGGGATGTTGTGTTCAAAGTGAAAAGTAAAGCATTTTCTCAACATTTACATGAGTAAGTAGTTTCCTGGAATTTTTGGTAACTACACCAGCAATGGAGAGTATTCATTATATTTAGGAAAAATTGGCGTAGGGAAAGGTACTCATACAAGCGTTTAGTTGGAGAATATTCGATTGCTTTTATCTCATTTCACCACTATTCGAAACAAAAGTGTGTTCTCCTCCCATAATTTTCCGGCGATTTCCGTTTTCCGGACCAAAAACCGTAAAACGTAAAACGTAAAATGGAGGGCGAAAAATAGCCGTGAAACGGAAAGCGGAAAATTCCGCACACCCTGCTGAGGTTTCTGAGGTGTTAATATCGCATATCCAATAATCAAAGCGGTCAATAGACAAGGACGAACTCCCGCAAGGTATTCGTGCGTTTTTTAAAATAGTTGCAGATTTATCGAAGAGCTGTCCAAGATTGCCAAAAAAGAAGAAAAGGTTTTCGTGATCTTCTTGTGGGGACTCCTTCTGAACAATGAATGATTGTGGCTTCCGAAGTGAAATGATGATCTATTCAACCTGATTCTGTAGAATTTTCTCTTTACATTTTTCACCCACTGTTTGATCCAATAGCGAAATATATTTTAACCGAATTTCCAAGTTTTTTGGTTAATTCGCTGATTCGTTACAACAGGCCAAAAATGGTGGTTACGCGTTAGAGCAGTGTCTCAGCTCAGGTTTAATTTCGAGCATTGGGTATCAGAAGAATCTAGGGGAGGCGCTAATTACAATGGTGTAGTTATCTCTACTTAAAAATACAAAAAAACCACCTCCTTCCACGGTTTCATTTTGGAGCGAACGTCCAGCCGCCGCATAAAAAGCTCGTACACACGGCGACGCACCGCTATCCATCGGCGCTACTCCATGCCACTCCACGCCGGCATGCTAAGCAGGGATGAGCGGAAGGCAGATTTGAAATTTCGGAAGTCGGAACTCGGAAGTCGGAAGCTCCAAAAACGCCGGAATAACGGAAGTGCCGGGAATCGGAAGTCGGAAGTACAGAGGGTACAAGTAAAGAGGTGTATGCACATGTGCATGTGTATGTACGGAGATGTATGCAGCTATTAACTTATTTGAGATCGTCTGGAAAGCTTTTTTTTAAATAATGTCGAGAAGTTGTGGAACTAATTAATTAGGATAATGAAAAATAAATTTAAAAAGTATGTCCCATCCTCCCAATAGATAAAATGAGCACATGAACAGGGTTACTGCAGCCTCAGCTAGGTCTCTGATAACGGGGCAAGGCAAACGCAGCAGAACCTGCTGAGCCATGCCCCCAGGAAGTGGAAGGCAGACATTGCTGCATTATCAAGAATTGCTGCGTTCCTAGTTTTGAGAGCAGCAAACCCTGTGTTTCGGCTGCGTTGAGGGGGCAGCTTGCTGCTCGGTCAACCGCGGTTCCGTTGAGCCTGCGTTCTTCCCCCTCATGTCCTGCGTTCATCCCCCTCATTGTCCGTGATGTCCCGCCCCCTGGTAGGTGTATATAAGCCGGTCGTTGAGCGTCAGAGCTCAGTCGTGTCTCCGCTCCGGCGGAGACTAGGCGAGCTCTGCGGGGCTTGTCTGGCCGGCTGAGGCCCGGATTAAACAGTGGCCCAGTGCAACAACTGGCCAGACGAGATGCTGGGCTGCGGACGCGTGCGGATGCGGAAGTCCGCCTGCGTCCATCGAGCGCTGCAGCTGATGGTGCACGCGTTCGAGAACATTTTTGAGGAGACTTGGGTAACCATGAGCTTACCCGAGTCTACGTTAGGAACACCGCTGAATCTGAGAATCATCCAGTTTCAGCTGCCATCCCTGGTTTACGACATGTTATCCAGCTCTTCGCCCCCCCCCCCCCAAAAAATAGCAGTCTTTCAAACGGGAACGCAGCTCGTGGGGCAACAAAATAAACCTTGACTACGCGGTGTAACTGCTGTAGAAACGTGTTCGGGCTGCGTTGGACGTCCCGGAATCACTTGGTACCCATCCCAGCAGGACGAACGCAGCTATACCTCCGTTCTTGTTGCTGCAATGGCAGGACTAAAGCTGCCATTAACGCCCTCCTCTATTTTAGCAGCAATTGAGGGGAGAATGGGAGCACTCATGGGGAAGGCCACGCCTAAAATGGGGTTTGAAACCGAGGCAATACTGCTGGAGAAATGTGTTCGTGCTGCCATTGAGCTGCCCAGTTATCTGAGACTGTTGATTGGATTACCCATGGGATTTATGACTTAAACAAAAAGAGATAAAAATTTCAGACAAGAATTTTCGGTAGATCGTATATATCCAAGGCTGAGAACTGAATATGTATTTCGAGCATATCATGACTGCCAAAAGCAACTTATGCCTTAAATTATGAGAATCTAGTAGTTGTCGTTTAAGAGAAGGTGGCGTCGTTTAAGAGAAGGTGCCGGGAACTTTTACGAATTTTTTACGGCTTACTGATCTGGAGCAGTTTCAGGGGGATGGAGGCTATGCAATTTACAAACGGTGTCAATAAAACCTCAGAAAAAGCCCTTTTTCACTCTTTTGATAATTAATTTTGCAGGTCATACATTTACGCCTCCTTAGGATTTGCAATTGGCCACGAGATAATGCACGCCTTNTACTGAAAAGGAAACGTATGTAGTTAAATTGTTAGTGGTGGTGAATGAAAGCAGCCAACTTCCATATTTTCACTCACTTCTTCAGCAAGTTGCCGAAAGTTACGGAGGACAGTTACAGAGGTTTTTTTTCTCTGTGAATAGCTCACTCTCTGATACTGCCGTTCGACTTCCTTACACTGACGTTTCCTTCGCGAGCTGTTTTTGAATGCCGATCTGCGTCCGCCACTGGTGGCAGCTCATGCGGGAAAAATGCAACTTGTTCAATGTCCATCTAAAACTTCCAAAAACTTCCGGTTTTTTAGCATATTTCGGAGGTCGGAAGTCGGAACTCGGAAGCCCAAAAACACCGGAATATCGGAAGTTTCGGAAGGCGGAAGTCGGAATTCCGCTCATCCCTGATGCTAAGCCTTGCATTTGACCTTCAATATATACAGCGATGTAACATTTTTGAATTCTCGTTCTTGAACGTGAACATCATATTCGCTCTGCACCGTAACCCTCTCTTCGTAGGGTCACGGTAGTGGTACTGTAGATACGCTACCTCCCACGGAATCCTCTCCAGTTCTGCGCAGGGAGATTAATTGAGTTGTTGAACACGAATATGGTGATTCTATCCTAGTACCGTAACCCCGTTTTTGAAGTGTTACTGCAGGTACACTGTATATCGGGTATCTCGAGGGATCCTCTATAATTTTGTGTAGAGGAGTTGCTCTAGGCGCTGAGCACGTTTACTAACATTATTTTGACATTATTTTGGATGCTCACTCCATTTTTCCCTTAGTTGGCACTTTCTTCCAAACTCCCCACAGTATCCATACAGTAATACATACAAAAAATACATACAAAAACTAGGTTACAGTACAGAGCGGACACCACATTCCTGTTCAGCAGCACAAATAACCCTCTTGCGCGAAACTGGAGAGGATTCCGTGGGAGGTAGCGCATCTACAGTACCACTACCGTAACCCTACGAAAAGACGGTTACGGTACAGAGCAGATATGATATTCACGTTCAACAACGAGAATTCAAAAATGTTACATTGCTGTATATAATGGAGGTAAAAAAATGCAAGGCTCGGCATGCCGACGTGGAGTGGCATGGAGTGGCGCCGATCCATAGCGGCGGGTCGCCATGTACAGTCGTTCCAAAAAATACTTGCCTTCAGCACCCACCGCCCGTCTGCTAAGCCGCGCCGCGCCTCCCATGCATTATCGTACGTGCTGCGACGTGGCTCAGTCGACCCGCAGTGTAGCGGGAGGCAAGTATTTTTTGAAAAGACTATATACGAGCTTTCGATGCGGCGGCTGGACCTTTGCTCCAAAATGAAACCGTCAAAGAAGAGGGTTTTCTGTATTTTTGAGTAGAGATAGCTACACCATTGTAATCAGCACCTCCCCTAGATTCTTCTGATACCCAGTGCTCAAAATTGAACCTGAGCTTAGACACTGCCTTTAATACGTTACGCGGAACGTTAGTAACGCACAGACCTGAAGGTTACCGAGAGGAAGACTAAAATGCAGCTCAAGCAAGAGACTTTTATCATTCACCGAGTAATTATGAAAATAACTTACACTAACATAACTTACATCGCATTTCAATTATGTCATTATTTTCCAACCGCGCTTCAAACACCTAAAACTACTCGTTGTTTCCGCATTTGTAAATGTTGCTCAAAAGTTTCCTTCCGTGATGTGCTTACGTAACGGAGTCGGCGTACTTGCGTATTTTTAGTTTCTGGCTGAGATTCCAAGGAATTCGAATTTTTTATTCGAGATATCAGCTTTCGTCGACAAGATCAATGCAGCACAAATTGATGTGCTGCGAACAGCGCTGTCGAGCAGCTCTCACAGCCACCTTCGATTATTTTTTTTATTACTGTTGTTTATTACGTCACTTAAAGTTGCCGTGAAAGAGGTACGTAGATGGCAAATGTTCTTCCAGTTTAGTTCGAAAACACCTTCACTTCCGCTACTTAAATCCTTCAGAACACCTTTTTTCACTTGCTACGAGCTGAATAGATCTTCATATCATGTTAGAGCTCGTATTTGAAGCATGCATTTGTGTTTCTCTTCCATATTCGCTGATGTTATTTGTTTCCTCCGAGTATCCATACAGTATATCTTGGATGTGGAAGAAAATTAAGCGCTTTCCTCAGTTATCTCTCCCCCCATATTTTTCTATTTCTTCACCTTATCTTTGTATTTGCGCAATCTCTTCTATATTGCTTAAAAACAATCTATTCCGCTATATTTCTTTTGTTAGCATAAGATTCTACTAGCTAGTTTGCTTAAGTTTTGAGTATAAGAATTATAGTATCAACTCAGGACAAACTGAATTTTCTCCTCATATTGTTTAGAAATTGGGAAGTTTCCGAACCTTTTCGAAGGTGTGAGGTCGGTAGAATACAAACACTAACAGCATTTTCAATCACAAATTTCATAGAATTTTTCAAAGTATGCGCTTATAGTATTCTCATACGCTTATAGTATTCTCATACTATGCGCTTTCTGGCTTTCGACTATTATCCTTAAATTCCGGCTATTCGAGAAACCTTGGAGATCGCTTTATTAGAAATGCCGACTATTCGGAAAAAAGTTTCGTCGAATCAGATGTGTACTCATTAAAACGGAACATCTGAGATGAACTATGTTCCAATGGACCCTTTTTCCATTCAGTTCGCAGGGGTGCTAGTAAACCTCTTGAAGCGACGACGAAACGATGAGTCGTAGGTGGTAGTTATCTATCAGCTTTAGTTTGCAACCGTGAACAAGCTACGAGCTAACTGACATCCTTGATCCTTGGATGATAAGGCTTTAGCAAAACCATCAGGGGTTTCGAACCCTCAACCAACACTACTCGATGTCCTCAGAGTGTGCCGGCATACCTCTGCACTACTGACTCCACGACTAACGGAGTTTGTGCGGCTATTATAACCCAAACGGTCAGTGAATCTCGTCCCGCGTGAATTAACATGGATATGTTAAGCTCAAAAATACATTTCCGTGCCCATAAAATATGTAGGATTTCATCTGGGAACGTGTGAGGCTTAGCAGTTAAAATCACCCACCAGGAAATTGGTGTCATCGATGATCTCCGGTGGGAGGTCATGGTGATCGGAAGGGTGGAACATCGATCAGCTGGATATGCCCGGAATTGCGCCTTCACCGAAACGAAGTCACTATACGCTCGCTTGGCTACAACGATGAAGTCGAACCATGAGCAAAAAGTTCTCTCGAGGACTCTTTCATGAAACGACGAGCGAGGTCACTGTCTGCGTCTCGCGCGCCGCACGCTATTGCCCTCCTCGTGTCCTCGTCGTTTCATGCTGGCAGTAAGGTCGGCGTGACGAAGAATTGACAGTTCGGTTTCGAACTGTGAGTTTACCTGCTAGTATGGTCCCGGTTTCGCCCTCGTAGTCATTCTCCATACTTACAGAGCCATATCTCACACAATAAAGCTTACATTAGCAATCCCGGAGTTCCTCATTAGGTGGGAGTTAGCTGTCAGTTAACGTTAATCGTTAAGTGACAGTTTCGGTAGGCTTACTACCACCCCAGGTCTTCATGCTGGGAAGGAATCCGAGCGAGTTCCTTGTTTCTAAAGACGCATAATGCTTCCTACCTCGGCTTTCAGATGGGGGCGGTCGTTTGTGTTTGCATGACGTTTTGCATCTGTTCTAGATATATTTTTGCAATTTTCGGAAAGAAAGCAAAAATCACAAGTCAATTAGGGTTGTCTGTCATCGTGAGGTAAAAAGGGTGTAACCGCTCGGCAAGCGCTTACCTGCTTGAACTCAAAAGGCGACACGCACAAATGCACCATGTATTACACATTGAATGCAGCATGCCATCGACGCCGAGCGAGTTCAAACAGGTGGGCTAACGGCCGGCTTAAACTCGCCAATCAGAGTTGTCTGGTAACGCCCCTTTTTCCCGGGCCATGATAAGAAGTTAGCATATTAGCAGATCTCATTGAAGAAAGACTTTTACCTGAGGGTTCTTTGAGATATGTGAAAGTATAATAAGGTCTGCATGGTTTGCCAAAAACAGCGGTATGCAAGAAATATCTAGGAACAGTCAGGAACACTATTTTCAGGAGGATGTTTTTTTACTGAGAATTTTCGAAGCTCGTGATCTCGTGAATCTCGTGAAAGAACGAGGATGGGAGATGACCGCTGCCTTGTCATATTATAAATGAGTTGTGGTTACTGTTGTTTGCTATACAAAGTAAGCTTAAACTATTTAAAGCAAAATGATCTGCTCGATTGATGCTCACTGTACGTCATTTCCCACATCGGCAAGAGGATCCTTTAATAATCTTTCCACAGTCGAACCAGCACGCACAGCAACAACAAATAGGCCCATAAGCATTTTCAGCAAAAGGCACGCCATTGATATCGTAAAGCTCACATAACGTCTAACCACTGCGCCTATCTGTGTTAGCGTGTATGTACAACGACAGGATACATTAGTGAAATATGAGCAAGCTTGCAAGTGCTTCGCAATAAATGTAAATGTATCCGATGCCTCCGAAAAAGTCGCCATAGAGACTTCCGTTGACACGCTGGCTCGTGGCATAAAGTAATTTCACCTCTACCATGCAGGCCTTCAACCCCAAGTTAGGACTTTGTACATCCACTGAAATTACTGTTTTTGAAGAAAGTGCCGAGGTAACTGTGAGGAAAAATCTGCAATCGCGATCGCAGCCATGGAATGTCACTTCTTCATTTTTTTAAGGTCATAACCGAAACCTGATGGCATGTGTTATCCGCTTATCAGTGGCAGATGCAATATTTTTCTCGTGGGGGAGGAGGTGGGTGTCAAAAAAGTTTTGTGGTCTTGATTGGAGCTACATACTGAAAAATTACTTTCAGACATATGTAGATTGTTGAGAATATGTGAGCGCTTTAAGTATTATAATTCGGATAAGGATTTGATTTGAACCCTTAATAGAAAAACCCAAGGCTACAATTGATGACTGATCAGTCAAATGAAGCTCCCTCTATCGATCACGAAATCCAAATTATCATTTCATCCAGGTCGGTCCCAATTCAAAAGACACTTACTTCCTTGGTGGGAGAGAAGTGAACAACACAGATACCATTTGTGATTTAGGTTTTATGTTAAATACGAAACTCAACTTCGATGAACATTTTAACATTCTAGCAAAAATGCCGAAAGAACTTTAGACGTTATTTTCAGATCATTGTCCACAAATTCAGCCAAACATCTTTTACTGACCTATAAATCTTATGTGCAACCTATTCTAGAATATGGCACTACTGTGTTTAATCAGAAGTCCAAGAACATAATTATGAGACTCGAATCTGTTCAGAACAGCTTTACTAGAAAGCTGGATAGGACTACATGGGTATAACTATGCCAACATTCCTTCAGCTTTTGTTCGGAGCCGCTCTTTTAAAATTCCTTCCCTAGCTACTCGACAAAGAAGCATGATCTTGTCATGATCTATAAAATTATCTGCGGCAAGAATCATCTTCTAGTGGATAAATTTTTTTTTGAAGTTATCTCCTTCCTACACAAGAAGTGGTCTATTTAAGATAGAACCTTCTACAGTAAAAAACACCTCACGATCCAACTTTTCCATACAGAGCTGGCTCGATTTTTCTGAGATTCTTCAAGAAATTCGCTTTGCCGTGTTCACTAAGACAATATAAAAGACAGGTAGACAAGTATCTGGATAGTTCTGCTCATTGATTTACTACATATGTATGAATTGTACTAATATAACTGATTCATTCCTGCCTTCCAGGCAGTTAGTGATTGTGCATTGATTTCTATGCATTGTATGTGCTCGTTGTCCCAATATTGTGGCGGTAAATCAGCGTGTTAGAGCCACGTGCAAATAAATAAATAAATAAATAAATAAATAAATAAATAAATAAATAAATAAATAAATAAATAAATAAATAAATAAATAAATAGCGATACTATAGCTTTTCGTCTACATCGCTTCTGAGGGAATGGCGCATCTATTCATTATGCCCTCGGCCACCAGCTTCAAATGTATAGGGTACGTGCTTTGATTTCTTAACTTGAGACGGACTTTTGCACGGCTCATTGACAGGGATCGTAGTCGAATCGGCGAATGGACTAGAATCGTTCCGTTTTGCCGTGTTCTATTCATAGCTTACATGACTTGAGCGAACGAGGAGCACTTAAGATTCGAAATGGACCGCACCATGGTTACGCATTAAATATTTGTCATTCTTTCTTCTGAACTTCCGCTTTTATTCCCAATGTGGAACACAGCAATATCCGTACCATTGCGCTTACTTTCCCATTTTTCACTTCTTTTCTTTCACATTTTGTTTCATTTCTTTGCTTTTGGTTTCTCACTATATGCCACAGGACTTCTGGACAGTAATGAGTTAGATAAGCACTTCAAAATAAAATAATTTGGTACCAGGCGCCAATTTTCAAATTTTCCCAGAGGTCATGTCGAGTGCGTCCGCACAGCCATGCTACAATGTTTTTAGTGTCCTGCATTGCTCGACATGTTCACTAAAATGTTGAAAAAAAAAGAATAGAATAAACTGTGATTGAATAAACAGCATTCAAAAAGATAACTTCAAGAGCCTCTCTCGGCTTTTTATAGGAATGTGTGGCTGTATGGTTCTTGAATATTTCACGACGACACCGACCTATTAGAAAACAAACAATCGAATTCAGGTATTTATTCAACATGATTTCCGGTTTGGAACTTCATTATTCAATAGAACATGCACGAATTCGGCACAGGACATCCCTTGGGGATTCAACTGGGGATCAGAGAACTGCGACTTAACCTGACATAAGTTGCAGTTTAAACGATATTACTCTGACAGTAAGATTAAAGATTTCAGAGTGGTCATTTTCGCAAGTTTACCTGGTCCTCACAAAGTTCTTCAAAGAACGAAACTATGCTCTGCGTGTCTCTCGAACGGACAGAGTCCATTGAACAACTTTGGCGAGCGAGAGAAAGAAATGGAAGGATTGCTGGCGCCCGTTTGCTACATATACCCGAAGATCAAAGGGAGTTGAGGTGGTCGAGGCGATCCAATTACGACAGCACCTTATTATCCACTGCCACTCTTTTCGGGAAAAATCTCACGCTGGAGCCCAGAAACTCACGGCCACTCGAGTTCCTTAAACGAGAGTTCGCATTCTCCATTATTCAAGCTCTATTATTAACTAGAACAATAGAAGAGTTTGTGTGTCCAATGCTGTTTTCCCGGGACTGAGCGTGCTCCCGGTAGAGAAAAATTCCAGCAATCCGCGGCCGACTCGGCTGGGTCCACGATCGTCGCATAAATGGCGCCCACGTCGCGCCATTAATCGGACCACCAGCACCGCTTTCACTCTCACTTAAAGCCGTCATTGCGGTGTTTTTCAAATTGAGTCCCATAGTGGGCAGTGATGTGTTCATTTATGCATCGGCGGACACACTGAGCCCGACGGCTTCAACACATCGCATCTGTCCATCAGGTACCAACCAGGCATCGCCGTGCCTTTCCACTTGGCTGGTGACCAGCCCGCCTCGAAGCAAATGTGTCCCGTTTTCGGAAGAGAAGCTCCCTACTTTGGATCATCCGCAGTGTTGTGTTCTTTTGCTTTATGGCATTACTTGGCTCACTTCATCGCATGCAATTGTCTGGACGTCAACGACGGAACGAGCCCCATATTCCCTCGGCTGCCGTCATTGTAGATTCTTGTGCTGCACGAACAATAGACTACGGCGATCTGCTCGACGAAAACACCTCTGCTTTTTCTCACCACCGGCTGGGTTCGCTCTTATTCCAAGGTTCAACTCTTTATAGCATGCACTAATGCGGGGTATCCTAACCCCGCATGTTTTCCGCCGTATTTCTTGAGCATTTACTGTTGAACAACATCTTCTGATAGGTATTCATCTCTACTGTTAAGCAAAGTCCCAGCCCAGGAATCGTTTCAAAGGCCACGTGCATCATTGAGAATATCCAGGGCAACATTTCCGAAATTGCTGGCACAACGACAACACGTTTACCATGGGTAATCAATGATATATTCAGGCCCAAGATTTGCACTCAGATTAAATCCGCGCAATCTGCTGGTAACAATGGTATACGTGAATTGTCTCATAACCATCAGGTACCCTGTATTCCGAAGGGTTTTCTCACCTATGTCTTTGAAACTCTCGGCGACTGTGGTAGATGACATGTATCTCATCACAAATGAGCTGAAGTAGGCGTGGAGCGTTACACCTGGAAAGGGCGGCGCAGTAGACTTCTACGAGTGGACAATTCATCCAACTAGCCAATCATAGAGCCAGTCCGCGCCTTCTACTATAGGTATAACTATACGCCCTGCACCCAGCTGAAGTTACTGCGTTGTTTTTTTTTTATTTGGTAACACGTGCAAAGTAAGCACGGACTACTGGTACAAGCCACAATCCATTGCACCCTCTTAGAGCGGTTCGTCGGCAATTTCGGAGCAGTTTACGTAGATCGCTCTAATCAGAGTGTGGAGTAGGTCCAGAATCTTTTGTCTACGTCGGAAATGAGGAGAGACTCCCCCCTCAATAACAAGTCGTTCAAAGCATTGCAGTAAAACGAGAAATGTTCTCTGAGTAGCAGTACTCTCCCATCGTAGGCTCTCCAAAAGTGATCCTTAATCTTGCGTGGATCCCAGCGCACTTCTTCAGCTTGAAATTCCGTTTTCGCTTTTCTCTTTGGACGCTTTCGACTTTAGCCTCATTATGAAAGGCTCGAATCTATCCCAAGCAATCTATAGCGCTGTGCGAAATTAAAGAAAGGCAATTTGGAAAATTTCTCAGGTCTAGTCAAAGAAGGTCAAGGATTAGCTACCCAAATAGGGCTTCTCGCATGTCCCATCAAAAAAAAAGCATGGCTAAATCTTCCCAGACTCTTGGCTAAGTCTCGCCAGGATATAATCCGTTTCAAAAACGACCATAATTGATCATTTATGCTTTTGAACTACACTTCTCGTGTTCCTCTCCAAATACAGCACTATTTCTCGCGTTCTCTCATTCTCTTATATCTTCACAGCTATGGTCCCCTGTGACACACCTCATACGGTTAAATAAGATTCTGAAATCCATTTTCATGATGTCATCATTTCTCAATTATCCGCATTACTCAGTTAATCGGCCTTTTCGTCCTAAAGATTTGGTTAGGAAAAGCTGCGAATTGAAGGAAAATGAGAAGAAACTAAGCTTATGTTGAACACCAGGCGCACCATGAGAGCGCCGAGGAGCTACGTACATACTTACGCAGATTCAACCTGACAAGTTGAATTCTGATGGCTTTACCAGGCTTATCTTGGGCGTAGGAATTCAAAGCTTTGATGTGAGGCTCACATAACTCTAATCCTATTTGTTACTCCTCACATGTGCTGCAAAAACTACGGTGCTCTTCTTCATGTATAGTCCTTGTCGAAAACATAGACGGATTGCGCATGCGGTCTCTTAGCGTTACGGCTGCAGAATCGCGGCGGGACCTACTCGACCCTCTCACTCGAAGCATGCTCTCTCTGCATTTGTCGTTCAGGCCCCGCCGCGATGGTGCAGTCACGCGATCCGTCTATTTTTTCGACTAGGACTGTACTCCACTACCTGGCTACGTACCTACCCCTCATTTAGCTGTTCCAGACCTGAATCCATTGCTGGGGTTACCCAGGGTAAGCGTACTGACATCCATGTTAATGATGGGTAAATTCGTGAGGTGTTAACGCGTTTACCCAGAGTAATCTCAGAGGTGCATGCGGCCTCTATTCTATTATACTTGTTATTCATTTACCTTTCTATTCAATCATTCATTCAAATGTATGTATCTAGGATGTGAGGTCTCCCATAGAGGGCTGCCTGATCTATGCTTGAGAAAATGGCAACGTAGTTTGATAGTGATTTTTTTCTTCTGGCTACATATCATTAGACGACCTTTACATAGGGATGCCTTTTTTGGAATCTTCACAACTCTTTACTATGAAGATAAATTCGATGTTGCCCGAAAGGGTATTTCTAGTTCTGGAATGAACGGAAGCTCAACTTAGATTCAATTCAGAGTCTTTGGAAAAATCCAGAATCCTTTGCGGATAATGAAGAGAGCTGCCGATGGCGTCCATCGATTTCAATAATCCATTCATGACAAAGCTGACATCACGAGCACATTAGTACATTCATGATTCACTGTGGGACATGAAAAGGTTCTCAACACAGCTATTCCCGACCCTTGTACTAATATTCATATTTATTGGGTCATCTAGGTTTCAGTTTAAACACCTTTCCTCACCGCATCAATTTGCCCAGGGCTTAATGGACAGCTCATCCAAAATTCAACCAGGATTTTTTACGCCTGACCACATTAGCTTCCCCTTTGTGATTTGATTTGATGTAGGTGAACGAGCAGTCGCTGGAATGGGACAAGTGCAGGAAATTCTCGCTTTTCGCCCAAGACTGTAATAGCAGTTTCTCCTTTCTTCCTTAATGCCCATAATCATAAGAGTCGGCGCGAATGACTCTCGCCGAGGTCTGGAAAAATAATACTGCTTGAGAATGACTGCCATAAAGAGAATTTATTGCTGAGAAATGGTCCGGCAGTGTCTGAAGCGAACGTTTTTCAATCGACACATGGCGGTCATTTAGAAGTCATCCTTCTCATTGCAGCCACGAGTGAGTCACTGCATAAATCATTTCATTAGTGTATAAGAGCTGCGTTTGTTCATGCTTCGCGGAGCCAGTGACTGCTCTGGAAATTGAGAAATTAATGTGCTGAGATGGAGTTTAACATTAGTTTTCATTCTTTTAAGGCAGCGCCCACGGAAATTTTTGTGTTGGCGATTTTGCTGAATTTTGGGGTTTTCAGGGAACATGAACACATAGGCAGTGATGAAACAGCGTGAAACACGCCGGAAGACGGGAAATGAAGGCGTTCTCGATGCGTTCACAGCGCGGACGAGTTTTCCGCTGAGGGTGTGCACGCGTAAAGCCACGAAATTCTGGTGATGGTGCGCTTCCCATAAACTACACTGGTACACCATTCCATACATTACACTGTACACTGTGCTAGAACACGTGTCGCATATTAACGTTCATATTAACGCGTTAACTGGCGTGACGGACACCAAAATCGCCACGCTCGCATCCGTGTCCACGACAGTATCTCCGCAGGTAGGCCGCTTTTTCTGTGTTCAAGCTGCCATTGTGATTGTCTGGCAGCCGACCACACAGAGAACGACTCAACTCGAAAGTGAGGATTTCCGTGAGTGCTGCCTTTAAGGTAGAAATGGCTTGAGCGAATGCACTCATAAAATGACTCGTGAATTCACTTAATCATCATACTTTGAGGCAGAAAAATGTACGCATAGGTAATTTTGGCGCACCCTGTAATTGCTAGGAGTAGCACTATGGTACATGAAATTTATTTGCACACATTTTTGGGAAAGATTGAGGCACCATAAACCTCTTTGCTTCACTACAGGAACGTCACGAGCTCACTCAGAAGCGCAGCAGGAGCATCAGCCCCGTTTGACGTCCACGTGGGAGTTCATCAAGGCTCTTCACTTTCACCGCTTCTTTTCATTCTCTGCATGGACACAGTATCGAGCGATCTCCAGTCAAGACCGCCGTGGACGCTTCTTTATGCAGATGATGTCCTAGTCACTGCAAGCATCAGTGAGGAGCTCCAGAAAGTGGTACAGGCTTGGAAAGACCGGCTGGAATCATATGGGATGAAACTTAATATAAAGAAAACAGAGTATCTCGAATGCGGGAACAAACCCCCAGGATGATCTCCATCGATGATGAGGAGCTTCGGAAAGCCTCCATGTTCTAGTATCTAGGATCTCGTACCTCAGCCAACGATAACACGGTAGTGGAAGGTGAATATATGTAGAACTTTGCGTGGAGCAAGTGGAGGCAGGTAACGGTTGTAATGGGCGATAAGGAAGTCCCGCTGAAGCTGAACTCAAAGAAGATCTATCGCACAGTAGTCCGACCTGTTGCGCTGTATGGAGCGGAATGCTGGCCGACCAACTTAAAACACGAGCAGACCCTCCAAACAATGGAAATGGTACGATTCCAGCTCTGGCCCATCCATGTTCTCGCCCAATTGTGCTATATTCGTTCGAGATGGTAAAGCGTTGACTTGTGGGGGAAACCATTAGTGCTTAGAATTGAAGTCGAGTCAATGGTACATCCGTAAAAGGTACGAGGATCAACCACTTCATCCAGATATGAAGTGATCCAGGAAGTCTTCGCTAACTGGGCTGGAGTATTCATTCGTCTTTAAAATTCCTTTGAGCACCACTCACCGTCCGGTTAGCGCGCTTTGCGAGCGCTTTGTCTCTGGCTGCCCTTATAGTTGTTGTGCTCTTCACAGGCAGGAACACGTGCCCCACAGCACTATGTATTCATATGCATTCCGAAGTCGTTGTCGGTGTGGCGATGAATCCGGAAAACAACTTTTCGCTTCAAGTCATAACCGAGTTACTCAGCTCGCGTGCAACTGTTCATAAATTCCGAACGGGGACAATGTGGTGAAATTACCTTCAGGCCGCCCACCCAATCGCCTCCCACATCCACGACCGCAAGATGAGCACCACAGGCTGGGAGTTACGTCATTTAGTTTTCATTATTTCCAATTGGTTCTATTATACTTCCCTCCACTTCATTGTCACTTCTGATACGTGCATCGCCTCTGTAACAGTGTGCATCAAAGCTGTGCGTTACAAAAATTCAACAATTCGTTAGACCGTTAATTCGTTATGTTAATAACGCACAGCCCTAGTCTGCACTCTTTCACGGATTTCTCTATTTCTCTTGGTTTCTTGCTTCTTACCCTACGCCAATCGCGGCTAGCAACTGGGCCTTTTACGCTCTCTACCTGTTTCCTCCGCTTCTCCATTTGAGTGATGGCTTCCTTTACGGCCACTCGCGTAATGCTACTCGCTGTCAGGTAGGCTTGGCAAAATCTATTCAGGTTGCTCCGTGCACATGCGCTCAATAATACATTGCTTAAGTAGATTAACTAGGACTTACCTGATTTTAAATTCTGGAACAATTGCACTCCTTCCAACAGTGAAGTAAACTTTTTTGTTTTTACTTCTTCAAAAAAAACAGAAGCGCCGGCCTAATACTATTATATTTTCAACCGCTGTTCAGTGCGTCTCCTCCTATTCTCGGTTCATTCATTCCTAAGCATTAAAAGCGAGTGACGGACTTGACGCATATTTTTTCTGTTCCTGTGTTTTTTTGTATGTACTTCCATATTAGAATAATAAAATAGGCTTCTTCACCCTCTCCTCCCGTTTCCGCTCCATTTATATGTGCTATAGTTAATCATTGCCTACTGTTGCTTAGAGAGCGTATGTTTCGTACATACATATTTATTAACTGATTCTTAAATTTTTTGAAATTTAAATACTTCCGAAGTTGCTCAAAAAACCATAACAAAAATAAAGAACAGGAAACAGATTCCTAGAAATTCCACCTATTCCCTCTCTTGGACGCTACTGTTTTGACGATGACCCCTACCCAGGGTGAATCGTAAGGACCCTCTCCTTCTACGGAAGATAAGAGATTCACCACCGAGATCCTTTCCCTATTACATAAACGCACTACTGTACCAGTCTATGCATACCAAGGCTTGGATGACCAAGTTAACCCCAGGCGGACAAGTCCGCCCCGGACCTTGGGCGGACAGCATGGGGACTACAAGGAAGAGGGTCCCCCATGCTGTCCGATCAGGATCACTAACATTCATCTTCCTAGAACAACTTTCCACTACTTGCTGAGGCCATCAAATTTAAAATAGTTCCGTTTAATGAAGGAAGTCAGTAGGATTTACCTGTATCAATGCTTTAGAATGCTCAAGACCAATTTTCAAATTAATTGTTCGACATCGGCAGAACCACTATTATTTGGTGTGCTTCAATACGTGAAAGTTATAGTGCGACAGGAAAGAAAAGGAAGACGAACGTTGCTCGTGACCGTGTACAATGAGCATGCAGACGTGAAAAATCGCTTGTTCCAGCTCCTTCCGGGCAACAGGATTCTCATTTTTCTGCTAGTTTAATTCCTGGATAGAGTATAGCAAAAAAACCCTTGACCATCTCTTGCATATACATAGATAACGGTTGCCAAGGTAATAGGTCATGGTAAAGTGAAAAAGGTGAGACTTAGCCTCTTTTCTCTCTCCTCCTAATACTTCATGAAATGTCGCCTCTTCTTCTCGTTCTTCTCAGAGGCATGATCACTCACTTCACCGAAATCCCCGCTAGAACTCATGGTTTGTCCTCACTTATGTAGGTGAAATTTCTGATTGATCCCAGTTTTCTCCTAGAACATGGAGTTATTAAAGTCTATAGTAATATGTTTAGTAGTTTTTCGAGCAAAGGAAAATTCCCTACACGTCTAATTCTGATTCCTATCTCTCGGATTAGGCAACGCGGAAGGCTTGGATTTTTTCACTTTCATTAAATTTCCACACCTGATCTGTAGTCAGCGGACCTAAATAGCCAGGAAGAGGTCACATTTTTGGGTATGAAAATAATTGTGGGTGCTGCCTTTAAGCTTTCTTGTGGAACTTCTCAGGTTCAAATAACGACAGAATTTCGCACTTATTGGATTTTAAATGCATGTTTATTTTTTTACCCATTCACAACTCAGAACTCACTCATGTGCCATTTCACTTTATCGGATGAAGCACCACACATAATTGAACATTATGTGACGTCCGACTTTTTTAGGCGTCCATGGAAATTCCATAGAATGAGCTATTCGAGCCAGCTTCGAGAGCAGGGCAGTTCGAACCGAGCGAATTCACGTCCAAAGCTTCTTCTTGTAGATCTTGGGACACAAAGAAATGTCGAAACCACCATGGAAGAACAGTGTGTAGGGGTAAAAAGGGCAGATCCGTGTGGACAAAGGCCATGGAAGGCCGCCAGTTAGGCGAATGGAGGTAACTTTGGAATTAATTGGCTAGAAATATACAGAGAGAGACAGCATTAATCTGAGTCAAGATAGTCAGATCAGAGGTATCCTAATCGATTTTTGGGATAACTCTGATCCCTGACAGTAGGTAAGTCCTTACAAGTTTTAATTAGTTTTAGAAGTGGAGGAGGTTCCTCTGCTGTTGTCGCTGCAATAAGCTCAGTGGTATTTTTGGACTTATTTGAACACATATCTTTTTCCAGAACAGAATCACCTGAAATCATGGTTAGCTCGGTGCTCACGGATGCATTTTTCACCTTTTACAGTATCTTCGCAGAGCGTACTTGAGCATAGCACAAAGGAACGTTAAATAATAAGCTAGAGTCTATACATGGTATGTTTCAACGAATATGGGATGAGCTTCTTGCCGCATACCCAGGAAGCAAGCTCTGCTTCACAAAGCCTGTTCTTCTCAGTGCATCTCATCATGTGATGAGCATAGCGCAGTCGTGCCATGTCGACTATCAGCACGTGCGCCATGCGCGTGTGAGTTGCATTTGGCATAACCTTTGAAAAGTTGTTGCACGAAACCCTGCTTATCAGTGCTTTCAACGATGACGATTACTACCCGCTGCATGAGTATATGAATAGCATTTTTTTAAATTTCATTTGCTTGTTCAATGCTTCACTATAAAGGCAGCAAAAAAGTTGAGTTCCAGCTCGAAGATTTCAGCTTAGTCTCACTCCTTGTGACAATAGCGGCCCACGGACGCAAGTCTGGTGATTTCGTATACGGACACCTACCACCCGCACGCGTCGCGTCAGACCATTTCGCCTTTTAACTTCGAGAGAAAACACCGCAATATGATTCAAAAAATGCTGTTACTCATTTAAACACCTTATTGATACTCTAAGATCAAAATGGAACTGTCCGTAACAAAGAAAAATCGGGGATTAACGGTTTTCTATACGCTGTCTTACCAGGGCCTGACGCGCACGGGTGGTAAATGTCCGATAATCCTGGTGATCTGGGTCTGGATGCATCACTGATTAGCGATGGGTTAATTTAAGGAGTGTTGACGTGTTTACCATGGGTAATCTCAATGAAGCATGCGGTCTCTCAGCTAATGCAGAAAAATCCATGATGGTGTTCCTGATCCGAGCTATTTCGCTTCCAGAGTCTACTATTTGATCTTCCATTTTTCTTTTTCTCCTTATAGGAACATCCACATTGTTGATAAGGGCGGTTTTTTGTTTCCTTATAGTGCTCCAACTTTCTACACCTTGCCTCTTTCCATTAGACCTTTTCTAAAAGAACTATAAGGCAACCCAACGTCTAGATCCTGCAATATTCCCGCAAGAATTCACCACACCAAAGTCACACACATTGTTGCAGTATAACAAAAAAACAGTAGCAACAGCTTAGGTGTTGAAAAAGAAAGAAACAAATATGGTGGCAGTGACGTCATACGTTTCTGTTATTATTACGATGTCCCAAAAATAATGGCCGCGGCCAAGAAAACTTGAAACTTCATAACCCCCTACATTTTAGGAGCTAGATGAACAATTCCTGAACGATCAGCAAGCACAAGGTGTGCGGCATCTACATTCTGGGAGTACCCTGTCATTCCTTCGTTTCCGTGATTTTTACAGCTATGCACCTAGCGAAACTCAGCTTCAACGCGGCCATTATTTATGGGACAGCCTAATAGCATACTCTACTGCTTTTGACTCATTCTTATTATACCCTCCTTCCTGCCCCCATAATTTTTTCCCTCGTGTCGGTTTCGAGCGAAAAACAGTTAGAGGATGAAAGCCGCACAAAAAGTGCACTCGAAAAAAGCGTTTGAAAGCCCGACTTCATTGAATTTGCAGCTCCTTTGTTGGTAGCACCAAGCCTCAAGGGTTTTCTAAGTATGGAAAAGGCCGCGAGCGGTCACAAAGCTCAAAAAATCTGTCCTTTGCAAGAATAAGGAGCTAAAACTTAATGGATTCCTCAGAGAATTTTTTAAAAGGTTTTTTTTCTGTTAGAAGCCCGGATAGACGGAGGCAACCCAGCTTCTTCCAGTTAAGAGTTTTCTTTTCTCATTGTTGTGCATATCAAATGTTAACAGACCTACGTACATATTTATTCATTTTTACTTCATCTATATATTAGATACGTCATTTCCATTCCTCCTCATCTTGTGGGAGCGATATGACCATCCCGAAGCTCCCTCTCCCTTCATGCCTCTCTCATTTGATCTCATTCAGCCTCAGCTTCCAAAAGACGATTTCACGTGTCGTCCACGAGCCCAGCCGCTGCTTTTACTGCTGATTTATGAATACTAATGAACGATTTACGAGCTGTTTCCAGCCAGAGGGCCTGTAATGACATTGTTCTTTCGCACTTTCCCGCCACCAGTTCTCCCAAGACTTCCATCGTACTTGAATCCCAGTGCTAGCGCAAGATCCAGGGACCACATGCATGTTTGAGATTACACAGGGGGAAACACTAACACCAAATAAACTCACCCATCATAACTATGCAGGTTTACCCTGGGTAATCTCAACTACACATACGAGCCAGCTTTTTCAATACAGATGGCTTTGAAGTTGTGTCTCCTTACGGTTGTTCTCTCAGTTTACTATGTGAATGTCTACATAGCCTTCACTACTCATTTCTTCTTCTACGATCGATATTACATGGGTTACTCATCTTCCATACTCTTCACAGCACAGAGTTCCAGAACTCTGTACTCTCGGTATTTTCTAGCTCCTCCAATGCCCATGCACTAACGTTTTTTGGTATTTAGATTTTAGATTTTCGGCAGGTTTTAGATTTTCGCAGATTTTCGGTTTAAATGTCGTATTAAGGACCCAATGATTTCTCAAAGGAGGGAAGGAGAAAGGTACATACATACGTACATCAGCATCATTAATAATGGTTTTCGCGATTCTATTATTCCTTTGTACTTTTTTCAGTGGGTGTTGGGTGTTCTTCCGTCCTTCTTTATGTGGAAGATTGCTTTACTCATTTCCTTCGTACCTCCCTTTTTGAAAAAAAAGCCGCTTTAATTTTTTGTGGTACAGCTAGGAGAATGAACTTCAGTGAAAATCAAATAATCATACATCGCTCTTCTGCTGAGACGATTTTCAAACGCGAACTAACACAACCTCATATTATTATTTTCATCTGCCTACCTTTTCCTTATAGATGAGAACCGCATTAGTCATAATGTTGCCTAAATCTATGGCATAACTTTAGAGGAGCTGTCGGTGGTCAAAACAAAATGTTACAAGTCTCTCATTCAAAGAATTTTCTTAAAAAGTAGTAATATGTAGTGTACTGGTGCAATAGCATTTATACAAAAACGACTGGACCTGAAGAGTCGCGACGATGAAGGTGAACTACATATATGTATATGCCATAGGCCAAAAGGCACGTTTACCCATCCTCGAATCCAGACCCTCATTGTGTGATGTTTGTATGGTACATAGATTACTTAATATCAAAACTGATACTAACGTAGTACCCTTAAGAGCTAGACCTTTTTAATTGTCCCCTCTTTAACCCAAACATGAATAAGAGCAACTAATCTCACCGCTAGTATACATTAAAATGAGCAAGTGAACCCCCAACAACTGTTCTAGTGCTTCTTTCACAAGAGCTGTTACGTACAAGTTATGTTCATCATACTTTCCATTTGCTGCGCTTTTTTTCATTTTTTCTTTTCTTCTTCTTTTCTATTTTTTTCCTTCTCTTCAATGATAACTGCTCAGTCAGAACTTATAGTGTGCCTGAACTATGTATTCATGACGTTGTAAATAGAACGCAATAGATCAAATCGAGGAAGGGTGCGAAACGGAATGATGCTTCACAGACTCACTCTATTTTATGGTTAATACCTTTTCTCATCTGTTGTGTACTTCCCACTGAATTCTTCCTGCAGCTACCACTTTCACCCACCCTTTGAGACAAGCTAACAAAGATTGCGTGGAGTCCAGCAATGTTTACTGCTAGCAGTAAACTTTCCTGTTTTCATGCAGCCATTATTACCTGGCTAGTCTTCTGGCAGCTGGGTGTAGTTTCGTGTAGGCCTACTTCATGATGTGCGTATTTGCTTGATTTGCAGGAAGAGAGCAATCTCATGCTTCTTGATCTGAATTTCTACCACTTTCTATCCACTATTCACTTTCTATATTCTCCGTTTGTTTCAAATCACCGTTTTTTTTTTGTTTTTTTTTTCTCATAAGATTCGTACAAGTAATTATTCCACAAAACGATACTCATCTACTGAATGTTCGACCACGATAGTTTTCATCTCTAAGATATTAAGTGTTTTAGCACCTCAGCAGTCGTGCCAATAGTTCTATTGAAGTTGCAGCGTCACGGACATCAGCATTCTCAAGATATAAAAAAGATTCGATTTGTTCTAGCGTTCAATTAAGAAGAGCTGTAGCATGAAATGAACGGGTAATTTCGCCTGCAGTCACTCTCTTTATGAAAAACTTGCTTTCCTTCCTTTTTCCTTCCATTTTAAGCCTGTGCAACTCGGTCATCCTTTGCATAACTGGTGGCAGTAGAAATCGTCTTCTCGTGAACACTGCGTCTGTTTTCGCTGTAGCGCCAAACCTAAGAATGTGGTGAATTTTACGAGAAATTCTAAAAAAAAGGTGGCAAAGTCACCATGGATAGTAACTTTAATTCACAGTCTTCTTCAAAGTTTAACTCTTTAACTCACAGTCTTGTTCTTCATTTACCAAACAAATGCGGTATAGCAACTCCTGGTATGCTGCAGCGGCCCTATCGACAAGCTAAACTTCTGCTTCAAACCACCTCTGGATTGAGCCATCCAAAGGAAGTGTGGGCACTGTAAGCTCTATGGACTTCCCAAAAGCAGTTTAACATGAAGATAGACCTTATTCTTATATGTACGTAGTTGCATTATAGAGATCAAGCGTCAACTTCCTTAGCTTGCATAGATTCTCTCCAATATCTTCGCTCCCAATCACTGTGGAAAGAGAAGAGCTGACACATGAGCATACATCAGCTTTTTGTTTTTCTGGAAATGCCATTGTATATACCAATTTTCTTTGCTGCTCAAAGGGAGAACAAAATTACTTGATCGAAAAAACCGGGGGAAACTGTTTCATTGTATCTTAGGAATATTAGCGGCATTATGGTTTCTCTTTTAATATCAGAACTACTAGCTGGTATCATAGAAATATGTATGTAGCTCCCATCGGAACGGTTGTATACTCATTGAAATGACTGAGAATTCCTTTTTCCCATTTTCACTGGACTTATTGGCAATCCCACTTTTTCATGTGAAAAGAAGAACCACAAAACACAACTTTCATGGCAAATGGCTCGCTTACAAAAGAATTTAGAATAATTTCTTCTCGAATTGAAATGAGACAATACAAGTGAAAAACCGATATGCTGATGGAAGCAGCGAATATAACCTTGGAGCTTGGTTTTTTTTTTTTTTGTTTAAAACAGTCTACGCCAATATTAAGCAGCAGGAATAAAGAACGCTTTGACCCTCATCACATCATCAAATTTCTTTTGGAAAGCTCCGTCCGTAGTTAAATTATTTTTAAAGATTTTCTCTTCAACGGTACCTCTAATCATATCTTTTTGACTGCGACGGTAGCCATACATAGCAGCTAAGAGCTATTGAAGATTGTCTCCTACCGAAAGAAGGAGCACCCCGGAGTTATCCTTTTCACACAACTAAAATCATAACCAGCTTTACCTTCATCTATTTTTCCCATTGCTCATCAGGTTCAAGCTAAAATCCACCACAAACTTCACAGAGGCAGGCGTTAGGAATGCATCTTGACTCGTCATATTCTACGTATCATATTTGCACATTTGACCCGATACATCAAGTGAGATTTTCCTTCTACGAAAGACATCGGTTGAACCGAAGAAGGTTTGCTCTTTCCTCTTCTTCTTTGCTTTGCATCGCAGTGTTGTAGTACTACTTAGTATATGCGATTCCTACTCTTTATTCTCCTTTTCATGATTCTTTACCATCTTCTCTTTGTTTCAACGTTCCACATTGTCATTTCTTTCTTTTGAATTTCCCTTATAATAGGCACGCATGTTCTATAATAGAAGATGATCCCTTGCAGAAGAACTCTGCCCAAGCATATGGCGACCTACTGTTTTTTTTTGAGAAGAAAAAAGACGGTTCTCAAGGACCTCAATTAGGCATAGCGGTATCCCAGCGCCAATCATGCCATCTATACTTTGCTTTACCTCATGCTTTCACAAGTATTGACCCATAACCCAGATGTCGGTGGATCGAAACCACTCGCTACTACCTTCACATGGGGCAAAAGGGTGCGCGCTAAAGGACAATTTATACTACTCAGGCGCACGCATCCATTTCCAAAAAATTCTATAAAGACCGGTTAACGCGGCATGAAGTTCTGAATAAAAAGAACACACGGCCGTCGCGACGTCGTGAACGCGTGCGTCCGAGCTGCGACTGCGATGCGAATGGCTGTATTCTGCATCATATAGAGGCACGCGCGTCAGTCACACGCATCCAGTATAAATTGCCCTTAAGCCGCCAAATGTTTCGACAGGAAGTGATTAGTACAGTTTATCGCATAATCACTACAGGCGAGCAGTATAGTCTACGCAGAGCGTGCACATCAATGTTGCAAGGAACCTCTCCATCCATTGTATTCCGATGCTGGTGCTGATTCTCCTCCGATCGGTTTTACATGGGCTGCCCGACCTCTCCGTCTCCTGAAATCAGCAGCTTCCACCTCGGACAACATGATTGTACTTTGAGCATGACTTATTGATCAAACTGAACATGTCTTGCATCTTACACCATTAGCAGAAAAGAGCGGAACACACACAAAAAAAGATTAGCAAGTATTCATGACCTATGAATCTCTAAGCACCGGATTCGTCTCCAAGTAATTGCCCAGGGTCGTGAAGCAGGGCCGGAGCTCAAATGGCGCGATGGTTTTTTATGTATGCATGACGTAAGATGGGGATTCTGAAGTTGAAAATGGAGCCTACATATGTGTCAGTATATCATCATATATCATCTTACATCATATTCATCTTGTCGTCGAGAGCTTCATTCCAAAGAATAAGTGTCGTCGAAGAGCACTATGATTTTCGGACCTCAGGAAAGCTGATTTTTTAAAATTTATTATTACCTCCTTAGCACCCATACAACGTCTTTCTGATATTGTATGGGCCATTGCTTGCCTTGTTATCTTCATCTCACATAGAAGACAAGAACACAATAAATCAATCCTCCCACAAGATTGAGATATTCCAACTAGCAAAGCACTTGGCGTACTTGTTTTGGAAAAAACCTCAGCTGCAAGCGAGCGGAAAATCTCTTGTTTCCTATACGTATAATAGCCATAAAACTCGTAGAAATGCACACTTCTGTCCTCGATTAGCAGTTTTCTTAGCTGACTATTTCTCGTGTTTCTCCCTATGCGTTTAAAATGTCGTTGCTTTTGAATGGTTCGCTCGTGTCAACAGTTGTGTTGCAGGGATATCTGATGTTGAATGCTTTTGTGGCTGCTCATACCAATCCCACAAGCTCGTGCTCGTCCAATTGTGCTCGTTCCGATTGCCTTTAATTCCTCCAATCCATTCGAGTCTGAGGATCACAAAAATACTTCACTGGTGGAGGTGGTTTCGAGAAGGGACAGTAATGCAACGGTGGGTTTTTGCAGGCAATGAAGTCAGGTAAAAGCTTGATCATCAAACCACCCCTAGCTATACTGCTACTCGGGTGAGATGTTTTTGGTTTAGACCATGTTATTTTGGGACCAAGTGTAATACGGTCGGTCTAGATCGTGATAATTAATTCCCCACTAGATACCATGTGAATCCTCATATATAAAAGCCTGGAACTTGGTCGAATGGCTCGTTTTTTGACTTAAAGGACGCACATTTTCTTCTCTTCTCAGGACTCAATATGATACGGTACCATCCCTTCAATGCGGCTCAAATGCTCCGAGTTTTTGTGATCACCTCTGAATTCTGCTACCATAGGAGAACATTGTACGGTCCTTGGATTCGGTCAGCGGCGGACGGAAGGGGCGGCCATGGCGGCTCGGGGTTCAAATTGATAAGAGAATTTAGTTTACGTTGTAATATTTCACATTGGGGAACTCCAGATTTCTTTTGATGATAAGAAGTCCTGGCAATCTGGAGAATTTTAAAAAGGGTCTAGGCTCCTCGAAGAATTTAAGAAAATCGTTCAGAATTCTTTCATAAAAATTTTTGGTCATATCGAGTATCGCCAGAATTATGCTTTTTTCTCTTCTTAATTTTAATAACTACCCTGACGAACTTCCGGAAACATTTCGAGAACTGGGCGTCCTCTTCTCGGGAGCGGGGTTCTACATCCGCCACTGCCAGGCGCACTTATCAAGCTTAAATGGCTTGAACGAATGAAACTTTTTTTGGAAACCAGCAGGCCAAGTAGCATTCAAAACATAGCACTAGATCTACTCTCATACTTCTTGATTGTCTTCCTTCTTCATTCATGCATTCCAGAAGCTGATCGATCCTTCCATATTCATCACATTGCGTGAAAACGACTGGAGGGACAACCATCAAACCAGGATGATTATATGGTCTGTCGAATCGATACACCATCCTGATTTTGGCAAAAACTACCCTAAAGGAGGGTCACAACGGTAGCAAATCACTTTTTTCGATTTTAAACATCTGTGGCCTTGCTTACCATAATGAACAAATTTGAGGCTGACAGCCAGATCGCAAGTAATGTCTTTTTTGATACTTGGGTCAGTCATCGGCTTTATCCTCTATACATATCTTTCCCATGTCATAATGATGAGGAAGATCAATCGACAAATGAAGGCCGCCCAACTAAGAGAACTCGTCCAGAGGTGAGGATTTGCAGCTTACTGCACCACATCCGTAGGCTTATTTGTTTGTCACAGATCCGCAATGATTATGGCGAGTTCTGCTCAACACAATCAGCTCAACCTCTGCGAGCGGAGGCGCTCTCTCATTAACATGTTCAAAGGCTTCAAGTTGTAACGTCAAACAGACCTCGCCAAAGAATTTGCTCAATACTTTCCCCATTGCTGGGAATGATCTGGATAGGTGAGTCTTTGCTTTATATACATGTTTATGCCGTCTTCCTGGTTCATTGACATAAACTCCGGCCTTTTCCACAGAAATGCAAAAGTTATGTCAGTTCATTTCCTTCGAAGGCAATACCTCTCAAGTCAGATATCTCCGAGGTTTAGGAGCAGCTAGGTTGTCAGTCAAGATTTTTTCCTGCACTCAATAACATTTTCGTATAGTCTAGGCGCGCATGTAATGCCAACCTATAGAATTTTGCAAGAGGGTCACTGACCAGAGCACAAGACCTGGGTAATAGAAAAACATCAAAGTGAGTGCGAAAGATCACCTACCGTGGTTATGAGATCCAAAATTTGGTGCGAATACGCCAATGCACGACATGATTTGAACGTGCTTATCAAATCGAATCACCATAATTAACCGTATGGTGAGGAGAATTCAACTCAGAACTTCAAGACTGGAGGTTTGTAGGCCTAATAAGTTTCACTCTCTTATCTAACCAGTTAAAAAGGAACCTAAAACAACCCTTGAAGACCTTTCCACCCTTTTTTGCGATGGAAGTCACGTCCACTTCCTAGTAACTACTGTAGAAACTACTCATTCGCGTAGGTTTCTCATTATGACATTCATTTAAGGAAAAGAACTAATTTTACTCCCATATAATTGTTTAATCCTTGGAGCTAGGGCTCCTATAGAAGTGTTGCATTGCATGCGAAAGGGCATTTCCGCGCCACAGCAAGTGACTAGTTTGAGTTCTTCACGTATTTTCTCACCGGTGGTAAGAGAATTTATGAGATGTGGTAGTGGATTTTGTTCAATACTGAGTGAAAAATACTGCATTGAAAACTGAACTGCCAACTTGCTTTCTAACGTTAGGTATGAATCGTTTGGCGTGTCTCCGTATTCTTGGACCACCCNCTGTGAAAGCGAACGCTAGAGGATCCCTCACAGAGGCCATCAGCAGCACAATAGCAGCACAACAGCAGAACAAACAAAACATGATGGAGTGATAGCCCGAAAGTTCATCGACGAGAGCACAAAGCAATTACGTACGTCGTTCAACAACGAAGCGCATTGACGTTCCTAGCCCTATGTGCTTATCTACGAATCTCCGATGTGGTGAAGCACCGCCCGGCCATAATTTATTAAATGGAAAGCTTCATCGGGCCGGAAAACATATGCTTCAACTACAGATTAGGTTAGGTTAAATGTTTTTACGTACATCCAGAAATTGGCTTTTCAAGCAAGGAACTGTGAGGGTTCTACCCTGAAGACGTGATGTTCGACTAATACAAAGCATTTCTGGAGCAGTTTTAATCCATTTATATTGAGCAGATAGCAGCTCATGTAATATAAAATCTTGAGAGCTATGCACCCAAACTAAGGGATTATGAGTTTACATAGTTTACTCTCATAAGAAGAACAGAAAATCCATGAGAAGGCCTGGATAAAAACGGAAGCAATCAAATCTTACCAGACTTATCACTGGGTGGGCTCAATATATGCTGAATAATGAAAATTGATATCTATTTCAATCGTAAGGGCTACTTAAATCCATTTGCATCCAACAACTAGGGCTGTCGGCCTCATCAAATTGGAAATTGCGCTTTTGTCGACAACAAAATTTCCTAAACAACGCAAATTGACGTCTGGAGGAATAGGTCAAAACATCAAAAGGCATTTTTCAAGTTCTGAAATCAATCCCAGCGTTAGTTTTCATTTACCAGTATCTCAGTTCCATTGGAAACTCCAGAAATCCCTGTTTTTTCTTTATCAGAAATACTTTCTCCTGGGCCTAAGTGCATCATTGAGACTACCCAGGGTAGGTACTGACGCCCGTGTTAACGATGGGTAAATTCTCGCGGTGTTGACACGTTCACCTTGAAAATCCACAATGATGTATGCAGCTCTATTCTTCGGGTAAGAAGTTGCAGGGGTTATTGACCGAAAGAGTTACTAGGCAATAAAAACTGTTCGTAAGGGTCTCATTGATCCATGTATATCCACCAGCTAGGCCAAATCGTGAGGGTTTCTTATCCTAAAATTAATAACTAGTTCAGTCGTGGCGGTTACTTCGACCCAGTTTCACCCAGCGAACAGCACTTGAGGTCAAAAATCTTGGGCTATTTCTTGATAATAAGTATTGCATAAAATTGGTCCGTTATGAATTGGAATCCTTCAGTTTTCACCAAGCACTAATGTATTAGGTCGTCATGTATGAAATGTCTGATTTTGAATGAGACAGTTTCGGGTAATGTTTCTCCAACAAGATGGGGTACAAGCAAACCAAATATGCCCCTATGTTACCGGCACAGCCTTGCCATCTTACCGGTAGCATGGTTGCGCCAACGGCTTGGAAGCCTGGGAAGCAGGTGGCAATAACTTGGCGAAGGGCATTTCCAACATCATGTTGAAAGTGGAAAATTTTCTCTACCAAAAAGTGGACTAATACTTGGGAGAAGTTGTGGTCAAGTAGAGCAAGGTTTGGCCAATGCAATGAATGGCAGGTGGATTCCCCTCCTTGCTCCCCTGGTTTGCGCAGCGCGGTTTTGCAAAAAATGGCACCAATTTTTGGGAATCAAACTGTGAAAAATTCGTTCATCGAGCCACTTTACCTTGTCGTATTGCCGTGAACACCTGAATAATATAGGGTTATGAACGCCAAACCTTGCTGCATATACAGGCCTACTGTAGCTCCTATCCGCTCAAGCCACAGCTTCCAACGCATCATAATCCAGGTTCATCACAACGCTCACTTTGCAGGTTTATATCACTAGGAAGAAATTTCTCAGAACATCGATGTCCCGTTCCTTTATTAGCCACTCCCTTTCCAAACATTACTAGGGTATTTCGAGTTGTCCTTACTTTACAGGCTCCGTGATGGAACCCATATTGCGAAACGATACGATTTTTTGTCTTTGAGTAGTTTCACAAAAGTTCCTCTCAAACAAAAATTTGAAAGTTCGTCAAAAATTAAATAGGTGGTTTTGAGAGAGGGAGAATGTACCTTCGTACAGGAAAGAAAGATGAGAGTGGACATAAAGAAACCCCGAAGATACCAGCTGCCAAACTAACCTCTCAAAAAATCAGACATTTCATACTTGACGACCTAATAGTCTTTCTAGAGAATATATTTATAAGGAACTACTTACTTAGTAATATGTTCTTGTGAAGGTTCCCTTTCCCAATGAAAAACCTACATACATTGTGTTGTATGTACCTATTCCGAAGTTGCTCTCAAGGAGATATGAAAGCAGAGCATGTTGTTCTTAGCTTGTAGACCCAAGAAGTGTGGAGCGGTACGGATGAGGGGTAGGGTAGTCAGGCCAAAACGTGACTGTTTCAAAGACAAGACGCTAAACTATTTGGTTTCTCGCTTTGTGATTTTTCTTTTGCTTTCTTTTTTCAGTTGTGTTTTTACCTACCTCTTTCTAATTTACTTTTCGACTCGTTTCACTACGGTAGATAGCTGAAGAGGAGGTAAAGAAAAATGAGTGCGAGATCGTGTGCGACTTTCGGAGAGGCAGATTGGAAAAGCTACAAACAGTATCCAAAAAAACTATTGTCATTTCTGAAACAGAGTATACGTCGGACTTGAACGAAATAGTAACATATAACATCTTTTCAACTCATATAAGAAGTTGTGGGAAGTCCAGGATCAAAGATGTTTTAACGGAGATCCGTAATGGATTTTCCCAAAATTGCTGCCACGAAAAATACTAGGAATGCTTGGAAACTTTACGAAAAATTGCACTTTCTCGGAATGCTCCTGCTCCAGAAGCCAGAAGTCTTCACTGCCATTATGAAAGCAGGGGAACATGCATTTTTCCCACATGAAAGGGTCTTTTTAAACGGAGAAGGCTAAGGAAGTTGATACGTTTTGAAGCAAAATTAGCCGTATATGTTTTTTTTTTTGAATGGGGACTAGCCTTCTCTCAGCAAATGAAGTGCTTCTCGCAGCCCTAGTTAGAGGAATCCAAATTATTTCTCTTTTTTTTCATTCCTGCCAATATTAGACAGTATATAAAAGAGACAGATATGTAGCACTAAGCATTTCAAAACACGGAAATGAAACAGAATCATGGAAAACGTGGAATCGAGAGCGCCTTTTCGTATATTTACATGTTCAAAATGTGCGCTGTGTTCGAAATAAATAATAGAACTACAAAATTTCCAAATGTCTAAATCATGCAAGTAGATCTGTTCAAATAGGACGTTTAACGCAAATGATGGTGATGATACACAAAATGAGATGGCTAAAATTTGGATCAGATCATATATCACGAATAGTTTATCCCGACTTGAACAACCTATAGCGTACTAAACTATGTATCTCCAGAGAAATACAAAATTTTTAGGAGAAGACCGAGTGAATTTCCTAATTAACTACTTGACCGTATATGAGTGGCTATTACATGTACTTGTATATACATATCCAATAATTAAATAATTAAAGTGAACCGTAGGTAAATTAGCACACATATAAGAAAAATGTCCCAGGATAAAAGCTGAAAAGTGCGAAAAACAGGAGGATATATCCCATGATTTAGCGGAAACTATGCAGGGTCGAGAAAAGTACCCAAGGTAGAGATGAGGTCTCGATGTCTACCATTTTGGTTAAATTTTCACGGATTTATGCTTATAAAACCTTACGTATATGGGCACCTGTGCTTATATCTAGTGACTCTTTTTTCACGGTGTTGCTAAATTTACACCAATCATCCTATCGGACGTAAATAGATGCAAACCCACGGGAATTTTGCAAGGATCAGCAAGATTTAGCGATTTTAGTGGACTTGGATGAACACCCATAGGGATTGTCCAAGGATCAGTGAACCCCCCCCCCCCCCCCCCCCNCCTAATACCACGCCTGACTGTCCCTTTTCGGGATTCAAAAACGCTCGCACCAAAAGTTCGTGCACACCCAATCTCCCAAACCATTCTGGGGCTTCATGGAGTAAACAGCTCCGTTAGATTAGTTGTTTTCACGAATTCTTGAGCTTTGTTTATCACAGCTAAGCAGTTTTAAAACGTCTTTGAAACGGTGAAGAGATCGTCTGGATTGAATTGTTTATAAGTTCTTTATGTGCTTTTCATTATGGGACAGTAATTATGCACTACCCTGTATGATACAAAGTTAAACAAAAAGTTGGAAGGAAATAGTGCAACACTGAGAAACCACGAGGACTCATGTCAGCACCGAATTCATTTTACGTAATGAGGCGTTATTAATGTCCCCTTCACTAGTCTGCCACTGAGAGAGTATCTATCAAAACATCACAATCTCTGTCGTTGTGATTAGAAGATAGGATAGATGTTTGTTATTTCATCAGTCTCTTGCGCAAAGCCTGTTTCGATAATTTTGCACATCTCGGGTCTTGGAACTGAAATAGACACTAGAAGAACACCTCATTCGTATTTTTAACACTACTTCCATATACGGGGTTCAATTTTCAAATTATTCATTCCATATTTTGTTGATGTGATGCTGAGAAGTAAAAATTTTCATTTATATTGTTCGCCTTCAAGTTCGCGATTTTGTTGTGCTCTTTTTCTTTTCTTTTTCTTGCGAACGCGAGCGTGGACGCTTTGGTGAGGAAGCACGATATTCCACAAAGAACGATGAGCATAATATTTTCAGGAAGGAAAGGACTTATCAAGTTTTAGCTTCGTTCCTACAAGTACACGGAAGCAAGGCAGTCGTATGGCATTCTCCGCATTGTGATTATCCAGTGGTCATAGTTGAACAGTTTATTAGAAGAACCTAAACACAGCACAGGCTGGTGAATGCGAGTAAATCGTATGAATACGAAGAATACATACAGTGAAAATGGCAAGATTTATATACCCCAAGATATAAGAGTCCAGAACATTTCAGAGTAGATCACAGCAGATCAATAGTAGTTCAAACATTCTAGATCACCTCAAACGCGTAGCGATCAAGGCCCTACAACACTCCGGAAGTCATCAGTGGTGCAGGAAGCTCATAAATGGCATAAAAATATTCAAAATGATCCTCCTTTCCTTCTAGTCCTGTTGATCATGGCAGGTGGCGTCGGCAGCATGGTGCAGGTAGAAGAGACATTAGTAGAATAGGGGGTACTAAGGCGGAGTGTCCGAATTTCATAGCCGTCACATAGAAAATGAGACGGCTCTGAGAGCAGAGATGAAGTGACATTGCGAGTTCTGACAGAATTCTCGAAAAAAGAACAAAAGTTTTTCTTTCGCCGCACCGAGTCCAATGTGGATTTGTTGATTAGGTGTTAACATTTGTCCTTGCACATTTTTTCGGATGCACTTTTCTCCACCTATTTGGCTTTCAGAAGGTGTAGGACATGTTACGGAAAAATGGCTGTAAGGCTGAGAAAATCGCGACTGAAAAAAAAGCACAAGGACTTCTTTAACAACTAATACATTGAACGAGGGTTGGGAAAGCGAACAGGATCGGGAATTACCACTTTAGATTTTGACGAGATCTTTGGATCCTCGATTATTGTAAAGGGTTACGATTATTCCTCACTGAACGTTATGGATCCTTTACAATGTCATGATGGAAATCTTCGAATCATTGTGAACCTGCACAATTCAGCTTTTATATCTACTCAGACATTCCATGGATCGGAGCGCACCCGACTCCGCCCATTTTTATCAATTTTCATCAGTGGCAACCCAAAGCACCCACTGTGCCCACAGCCACAATGGTAGCTTTTGAGTTGCTGTTGGGGAAGAATATGGCGATCGTGTCTCACCTTGTATTTGCCACTCGAGCCAGATATGGCGGCCAAGTTTAGATAAACACGTACACGTAGGCACATATCATATCACACCAAAATATCATGCCATGTCATATCATCACTCGCGCTTCATTTTCACATTTACCTTCCTTACGATGCGCCGAAGATCCTCGGAAGGTAACTTTTTCATATTCTGTTACTATTTTGCTATTTTCTTCACAACCAGTCGCTGAGTTTTAACAAAGGCGTGTGAAATCACTTGAAGTGTAAATTTGATGCCCAAAATCATGGACATGAAAATGATTGTGGTCCACGCCAATTGCACAAACTGCCCTTGAGGCTCATATAATTGATGTGACTGAAGAACATTTCGAGATAACTCCTATGAGCAACTTTCACCGTGCCAAAGCGAAACGCACGGAGGAAATGGTGATCAGATTTGCGATTAGCGTGGTGAATAACCCTTGTGAGCATGCTTCGGCCACGTCCCGAGCAGAGGAGTGTCCTTTGTCCAGCGCACGATTTGCATCATATCCAATGTTTTGATGCTCCGTTTCTTTGTTAGTTCACTCACAGATGCTTTCTCATCGTTCGAATTTGGCAACTCCGTACCTCGCCCAGATTTTTGAGAAAAAAATTATCGTACCCCTCAATAGGCGCGCGCGACAATCTCCCTGGCCGCGCAGGTCAGGCCCCAGGACCAGCGAGATTGTCGCGCGCGCCGGGCGAACTCGGTGCGACAGCCCAGCGATGATGTCACAACCGGTCAATACCGGGTGATGACCAACCTCAACAGGAAACTCATGTTATTGAACGACGGGGATCCACTCCTGAGTGTTCGGGTGGTACATGACCACTACATGACCACCTCTGCAAAAATGCTCGACTTGCCCTCCCATTCCAGAGGCGCTGGCGAGTGATTAAAATCCGTCCCTCGGCTGGACTAGTTCTACAGGTGGCGCCGAGCGGTGGAGTCCCTCTGATGCTGCTTCGTATTTCTTGCAGGTTTTCTTGCAGAGGAAGCGTGTTGTCGCGCGCGCCTAGCGAGATTGTCGCGCGCGCCGAGCGAGCGTCTCTCGTCGTCTGCGCTCTTCGAAAATCATCCCTCGTCCGCTCCGCGCCTTGCGAAGTTCTGCTCCGGCAGAACTTAGCGACTTTAGCGACGTGCGTCTTCGAAACTGTACTATTTTCTTCCGCTCCGCGCGAAGCGAAGCTGCGCTCGCTTCTCGCGGAACCCTCTTTGAAGTGCGCGCGACCAGCGAGGGTTTGTCTGAGTAAGGGCTACTACCTCATATACTACGCCAATCAGAATCTGACCGTTACCCTTGTGAGGATGTTTCCACCAAGCCCTGAGCAAAATTCACGAAAAATCAATAAAACCAATAAATCAATAAACTTTGTGCGGAATGGTTGTCACATATGCTATTAACGTTGTTCATAACCCCTCCGGGCAGGTTTCCTCCACGCTTTGAAGATTCACCCAAGTTTCTGCCATCTGCCAACAAGTTCAATCCAGAAGTACACAGGGTGGGCCATATGTTATCGTGCTACGTTTGCTGGCGTATTTCTCTGCTTTGATCGGAAGCGTTCTGTTGAGCTGGGTCGTATGCAGTAATTCTGGGAGAGGGAAACACTTGGAGAAGCCAAATTGTGCGAAATTGGCTATCACAGAAGCTAGGGGTAGCAAAATTTTTCTCTCCTTTTTTTCTTATAATTAGATAACTGTGGTAGATGAAGTTTTCATTCGTTATTGCGTTATTTAATTACTTTTATTTCGAAAATATATTTCCATGTCATTTCCGCAAAAACAAAAAGATTTTGCAACAATCTACCTAGAAAGAGGAAATGCTACAGACAATCCGCTATCCAGTAAAGAAAAACTCAAGACGAAACGTGGCTCTCTGGCTGAGAATTGATGCTTAACGTCGTCTTAGTCGGCGAATCTTTGTTGGTAAGAAAAACCACATAACACGATTAATTTTGGTAGAATCAGCAACCAGCTTCCCTCGACGTGTTCATTGTCAGGCGGTTAGATATCAGACCTCGGCCAGGCTCCGCTTCGGCGCAGACTGGGCCAGTACTGCGGGAGTTGTTAGGCTGGCTCTAGCCAGCTGAAACCATTACACAGTGCAACAATCGGTCAGATGATATGCGTAGAATGCGAATATTGAGCGAATGGAGAAATTCGTCGTGAAACCACTGGACTTACTAGGCACTACAGCAGGAAGCGAATGCAAATTCAGACGTTCTGAAGTAAACTCTGATGAGCGTGCGCTTACTGAATTCAGCAGTAGAAACAGGACCACCCTTGTTCTGCGTTCGAGTTCCCTGGTTTATAACTTGCAGGAGAGGCCAAATTATGAGTTTGCGCTTAAACTGCTGCCTTTCGGAAAGATGACATTGCGTGTGGAATATAAGAAACTCTAGCGGTGTGGTGTAACTGCTACATGAACTCATTCAGCCTGTATTCGCCATCCTCAGGCTCGAGAACCCGTTACTTGCGAATAGCGAACGTGTTACTACCCGGTAATGGTAGGCAGTAATATAGGGATAGCGTACGGGTTAAGACAGGTAAACGACCGAATAGCTACCGAGTGGCCCCCATGGTAGCGAACGTGTTATAACAAATGAGCAACCGAAAGGCTACCGTGGGGCCCNNATTGCTCTTGGAAAACAGCCGAACAAGGTTGGCTTCCTGGGTCCCGCACAGAACATGTACAAAATGGTGAGTTCATAAAAAAACGTGTGAGAGCTCATCAACTGAAGTAGGAGACCTTACAGGAGTGGGACTGTCAATTCGAGAAAGACGCTCAATCTATGGCGAATGTATGCGGCATGAGCACTTGGTTGGGCCCGGCATCGAACAGAATTGCGTTAGTTTAATGATTATCTGAAGCAGGAATTCAACAAGCTCTCTCTCAAAACTGACTGTCTCACGTCTAATCTATTTTTCAATATCAGATGGTCAGCCGGTTCAAACATCGCACCGTCTGCAGTAGACGGGTACATTACCAACACATTCAACTACTGGATGCAAGCTGTCAAACAGCAGGGAGCAGGAAATGTTTACAACAACAGCGCACTTTCCTCCTTTGCAAATGTAACTTCTTGTCTCTACAATGAGGAACCCAACTATGAGCATGGTGTTTCAGGTAGCCTTCTCAAAAATCACGAAGATCGGTTGCGGGTACAAGGCCTGCGGAGGCAGTCTCTACATAAACTGCGTATATTCCGCGAAGTGAGCTCAGTGTTCTTCAATCCTCCGTTTTTATACATAAAGAAAGGGAATGTTTGTCCTATAAATAGTTGCCAGAAATATGCTCAGCGACAATTTTTAGCGGCGGCTATACCGGCACGGTATTATGGGAGAATGGATCAGCATGCCAAAAGAACCAAGACTGCACCTTGTACAAAGATTCTAAATGTGAAGGTGGACTTTGTATCGCACCTAAGGATGCCAAACTCGCCGGTGAGTGCTTGCTACCAGGACATTATTATCATAATTTCTACCATACAAGCGCCCCTTCGGGCCGCTAGAAAGTGGGGTGGCGCAGCCACACGAGGTTCGAGCAGAAGCTCTAACTCAAGAAGTCCTCGGAAGATCAAGAGCAAAACCAATCATTAACTGGGCTCGAATACAAAATCCTGCTCTAATTCTGTTCCAATCTTGCCCCCCCCCCCCTGCTCACGTTGGCCTCCCAGTATTCTTCTGACGCTAGCCTTCCTTGACAAGTTTTCATGACAGATCAATATGTGAAGTTACTATACGATGCATCAATAGTCCCACGCGTGTTTTGTTGTTGCACTCACATGCGTACGAACCCGGCATGGGCTTTCAGCTCTGCGCATGAACGTCCTCCAAAGGACCCTAGCAGAACTATCTACTGTAACCGGCACACCGCGAATAATGGCGCGGAATCACTCAAGTTGGGATTGCTGTCTGGGTACTCGAGATGATAAGTGTTCGATTGAGTATCTCAGAGGAAGTAAAGGTTGTCAATTGAGACATAAATGAGAATGAGGACGAGATTTGGCAACAAGAGTATGGCCATATGAAAATAAGCACAAGTGATCGCTGGAGGCACTTTCAAGTAATAGCGGACAGGGTGCGTAGCATTAATACAACTTTAAACGCTGTCGTGTGCTAGCGAACCCACCCCCCCCCCTACTGATGGAACCGCCGCATGACCCTTTCCCCACAATACAACACCTTTTCTCAGTGTTGGACCATGATGTTTTGAAACCCATCCCGCACTAATGGACCACGGTGAGCCCACCCTCCATCGGTGGACTCGGGTTCTGGCGTTTTCCTCACTACTGCGCCAAGGCACCCATACCCTGCCGTTTCCACCACTGCCTGGCCAAGGTAGATCGGTACTATGTCGTTTCCCAACTGCTGGGTCACGGCGGACCCATCTTCCATCGGGGACCCGTACTCTATCGCTTTCCTCACGAATGGGGCATGCTGGATCCATCCTCATCCGGTGGACTCGTGTTCTGGCGCTTTCCTCACTTCTCTATCGGCGGACCCGTGTGCTGGCGCTTTCCTCGCTATTGCGCCAAGACGGACCCATCCTCCATCGTCGGATCCGTCATCTGTCGTTTTCCGCAGAGCTGGGCCACGGCGGACCCATATTCCATTGCAGGAATTGTATCATGGGGTTTTCATGGAGGACCGCGCTGCCACCGCAGAGCCACCGTGGAGTAACGTAGTCAACCGCGCCGCTGACGCGGAGCCACCGTGGAGGGCATGGACGAACGCGCCGCTACCGCCGAGGCCACTTTGCATCTGTGGACTCTGTTCTGGCGTTTAGCTCACTCCTCCATCGGCGGACCCGTACCCTGGCGTTTTCTGCACTGCTTGGCCAAGGAGGACCCGTAGCCTGGCGTTTTTCTGGGACAAGGCGGACTCACTTCTCAGCGCCGGACCTGTGTCCTGTTTTCCTTATTACCAAGACAAGGCGGACCCTCATTCCATTGCTGGTCTCGTATCCTGGCGTTTTCACGGAGAGACCCACATCACTGCCACCGTGGAGNAGCTCACTCCTCCATCGGCGGACCCGTACCCTGGCGTTTTCTGCACTGCTTGGCCAAGGAGGACCCGTAGCCTGGCGTTTTTCTGGGACAAGGCGGACTCACTTCTCAGCGCCGGACCTGTGTCCTGTTTTCCTTATTACCAAGACAAGGCGGACCCTCATTCCATTGCTGGTCTCGTATCCTGGCGTTTTCACGGAGAGACCCACATCACTGCCACCGTGGAGGGCGCGGACGAGTACGCCGCTGCCAACGGGGCCACCGTGAAGGGCGCGGACGAGCGCGCCGGTGCCAACGGGGCCACTGGGGCCACCGGGCCGCAGTGGAGGGCGCGGACGAGCATGCGGCTGACCACTACACGGTATCGTAGAACGTGGATGAGTTGCGCGGGTGTTATACTGGTCCGTATATTGCACAGCGTGGGAACTCTACAATCACTCTCACCCGTTGGCTGCAAGATTGCCAGCGGAAGACGCGGATCCCGCCGCGAAGTGTGTTCGTCATCCAGTCATCAGAAACGATGACAGAACCACTATCGAGTCCATGGCGGTGTGTCATAGGTTGAGGGTCAAACGTGTCTGAGTCCCTAAAAATCTTACAGTCTGCGCATCAAAGCTATCATTGTCTCTGGGTGCCGCCGCGTTAAGATCCCCCTATGTCTGTTGTTTTCGGGCTTACGGCGCTTTGTTAAAGAGATTCAAGATAAGATACGAGAAAAAATATTGGAAATTTTCAGTGGGAGGAACGAACAAAATATGTCCGAAAAATGAGAATTTGAACGACAAAGCTAGGCAGAACCTCGTCGATACACACAACAGACTAAGGTTTGTTTCCTGAGTTCCCTGAGTCTTAGGGACTGTGTGCGGTTAGCAATGGGAAAGCGAATGTAGTGAGTGCATGTAGAGATGTCATCTCTTTAGGTCTACCCTGGGAAAAGGCCTCGCGAAAGATCCACTGGGGACGAATGGCATTGCTCCAAAAGCAGCTCGAATGCTTAAAATGGTGGCTATTTGTCGTTAGTTGTCTACATTTTGTCATTGTGAATGTTTGTAGAAGCGCATTTTCAGATTTATGACTGCGAAATTGAATATAACGCCCAGAAACATGCTGACACTTGCGTTTTCAAACACTCGCCTTCATCTGAACGGCCAGGTCTTGGAGAAAACCTCTGGATGTCTGGTGCTACAAAATACGGTGTAGATCTGGCCGCCGTGAGCGTGAGTTTATACATAGATATTCAATCCCTTGTTGATTTTTTTTTGTAAGTGAAGAATTTTCGAGTCATATCAATCAATCAGGCGTCCGAATCGTGGTGGAGTGAATTGAAGCAAAACGGGGTCGGACCTTCAAACATACTAACGGATGCACTGTGGAACAGACCACACAAGATGATTGGCCATTACACCCAGGTGAAGAATTACTGTAACCCACTGTAGTTGAAATGGCTAGTAATGCGATTTCAGATGGCATGGCAGAACAGCTACAAACTTGGATGCGGAATCAAGTGGTGTCCATCTATGACATACGTTGTTTGTCAGTACGGACCAGCGTAAGTTTTCAATCCCGAAACTGCCACTTCATTTTTCACCCCAAGTTTGAATCGAAGCTTCATAGGAGCGGTCTGATGATGTTGTTTCTCTATGAAACATCACAGCATATCACAGCATGATTTAATGAAGTCACATATGTATTATAGAAGCAGTTACCAGATATTATATTATTAATGATTGATTATGATATTAATAACTGCATGATGTAATAGTGATCATTGACAGTGACTGTAAACCGAGCACACAGCGTAACTGACTTTGATTTTTAAGGGGCAACTGGATGGGCTCAATTATCTACGACATCGGAAACCCATGCACCACTGACGCTGACTGCAAATGCAAGGGTTGTAAATGCAGCCAAGAAGAAGCTCTTTGCATCATGCCAGAATGAATGCCAATCTTCCGTTGAGTATGTATAGTTTTGAAATGAATTTTTCACTCAGAAATGTGGTTTACAATAGCTAACAAAACGATTGTAACAATGGTTTTTATTCATTCCTGACCCATGCGTTTATGTATAGGGTGGCCGAAAAGTTTGGGCGCTACGAAAAACAGTATTTTTCTACTGTGAGCCGCAATTACTTTGTGTTTGTCACTGCTTCTGGTACATAAGAACATGACTAATCAGTTTTGCAAAAAGCTCCTTAGGAGGCCTTTCCTAGCCCTGGTGCAGACCTCCGTCTTTGTTTTCAGAAAATAAAGGTGCGCTGCAAGCAGTCCTCACTATATTTCAACCAGCTTGCCTGAGTTCGCGTGCTAGAGATCCTGAGTACATGCTATTTTTATTCTTCATATTCTCCTTCACAGATACACAGACAAATTCACTTGATTCAAATGCTGACAGCAGGGGCGTCATTAATTCTTGCTGTGAAAACCTGGGAACGCCGACTCTGAACACGCAATGGGTGTCTCGGTCCTGCGGGGCCCAGCGTAACCCTGATTAAGAGTCATGTTGGGATTTTTTGTTATCATGGGATGAGCGCTTTTCTGAGAGTCTCAGATTGACAGAAATTGGCGTCGATTTTACCATTTCATTCTGTGAACCATTTCATTCCCCCCAAACCATCACAACTCTCTGAAACGACAACATTGTGACGGTTCTCTTCTTTTTTCTAGAGAGCCAGTAGCTTTAACTGACGGAATGGTGGTTGTTCCGAGAATTGTGGGCAACTTCTCTGGTGAAAAATTTCTCATCAGTTCACAGCACATCTTCGTGCGGCGCACTAGGATGACCTAGAAGATTTTTCTGCGTTTCTCAGCTTTAGCGCATTCGCTGGCTATTCCGTTTTAACCAGCCAACAACCAGGCAGTCTCACCCCTCACATAGCAGTGACCTAAATACAGGGTGGTCCAAAAATATGGAGACAACAGTGCGATGCGCGTTTTTTGACTTATCTCGAATTTTGGCATCTTGCATCCGTTCTTTCGCTGTTCATCTGTTCATTCGCACAGGTTTTTCCAAAACAGTACCTAACACTACGAATTTTAGGAGCAGCTAGGCTGTCAGTCAAGATTTTTTTCCACAACATAATGAAATTTTTGTGTAGTCTAGGCGCGCATCTAATGCCAACCTGTAAAATTTTGCTAGGGGATCACTGACCGGTACATCTAAGAGTACAAGACTTGGGTAACAGAAGAACATCAAAGTGATTGCGGAAGACCACTTACCGTGGTTATGAGATCCAAGATTTGGTGCGAATACGCTGATATACGACACGGTTCGAACGTGCTTATCAGATAGAATCACCATCAGTAATCGTATATTGGGGGAAGCACCCTCTAGTATTTCAAGAATGGAGGCCTGTAGGCCTAATAAGTTTCACTTTTCTACCTAACCATCGGAAAAAAAGAATCGGGAACAACCCTAACATACATTTTTACCCATTTTTGCACAGCAAGTCACGCCCGCTTTCTCGTAAGTACACTTTTTAGTATTCATTCGTGCAAATTCCTCGTTATGATGTTCACTGAAGAACAAAAATTGATTTTACTATCATAAACTTGCTTAATCCTCGGAGCAAAGGGCTTCTAGAAGTGTGGAGTTATCTGGGAGGAAGGCCCGTGCGCGCCACAGTAAGTGACTAGTTCGAATTCTTCACATCTTTTCTCGCCGGTGGTAGGAGAATTGGTGAGATGTGATAATAGATTTTATGCAATAGTGAGTGAGAAATACTGCATTGGAAACTGAGCTGCCAGCTTGCTTCCTAACGTGAGATATGAATCGCTTGGCGTGTCTCCATATTTTTGGACCACCCTGTAGACCAACTTGTGAGCGCAGGAGTTTTCGACGCATTGTCCAGACTGACCCATCATTTTGGCTGACCCTCTTCTCGATGGTCTTAAAAGTTCTCCATGTGTTCACCAAACGGGGATAACCCGTGATTGTTTCCACGTTAGGGGCTTCTATGTCACTTCATGATTTGGTGATCTTCTGAACTGGTTCTAGAAGAGATGTAGACTTTCTTCCTATTGCTGCAATGGGCTCCCTAGAGCGAGTGGTGCACACAATAGATTCGCAGTGAGCCCACTGTCACACACCTCCATGGAACCGAATGAATTGTAGTTCAGAAGAAAGAGCATTTGACAACGTATCACTCATATGTGGAACAGGAATGAATTACATTAAACGTGAGAAAGCAGAAGCGCCAAATGAGGCGCCCATACCTTTCGGCCACCCTGTATATCATTTTTTTCGGCACCTCACGTTGATTCTTTCTCTGTACAAATCTTGTAGGCAATTTCTAGGCTGAGGCTCTGCCTTTGAAACTCCTCCTTCTTCTTCTTCTTTCGCGTTTGTCCCGCTCAATGGCGGGGTCCGATTTGTCCGATTTCCTGATCTTCTTACTTAATTTTGCTCTGTCATGTGTTTGGTCTGGGTGGACGCCCACTAGCTTCAGGTCGACGCGCAGGCCACCGTTGCTCTTCGTCTCGATCTTCGCCTCCATCAATTTCGTCGGCTTTCTATTGGGTTGGGCAATAAGTTCGTGCGGTTTATTTACCTTAATTTTTTACTGGGAACCAAACCTTGTTTGATTGCGTATCAGTAACCATTTTGTAGCTCTTGATTTACTCTTTGTAAATATCGAAGCCGCTTTCCTCAATTCTCGCCGCACCTCATTTTCTATCGCCTGGAGTGTGAAGCACCATTTCGACTAGGACGACAACCTCTGATCACCCCGACTGTTTGACTTCTATCGTGGGTCGAATGCAACTCAAAAGGCAACTGATATCGAAGACATATAAAGGGAGGCCATTACTGTTGGAAAGGAGGTGCAGAAATGGATGCTCGCCTCAGAGAGGTTACTTTTGTTCCAGAGGATGTCCCCCTTCCAAAAGTGGAGTTAGAAGATCAGTGAGACGTTTACGCGTCATGTTTTGCTCCATATGTGAAGAAGAACCACTAAGAATGTTAAATTCTAGCGGAAATCAAGTTCAACTGATTCAGTTCGCGAAAAATTTTGAGGAGCTCAGTACGAGGTGGCCCCTCACAATGAAAAGGCGCGCCGCCTCCGGGCAAATTCCACTAAAACGGTATCCTACATTCTAGAATAAAAGGTAAACTCACTCATACAACCACTACAAAACTGTAGCAGTTCCTAACTACTTATTCTGGTTATTTTCTTGGGCAATTTCTAGAGTTCCACTGAGAAGTTGCAGTTGAGAGTCACAAATTGGGTCGTCCCAAACAATGCGGCTTTTCATGGAAAGGAAACCAAGGAGCTGCTCCGTCTCTGTTATCATTAATAGCGGAGGAAAGGGGCTACAAAAATCACTGGTTGCGATTTATGTTTTTCGTGGGAATCAGTAATTCCAGTGCCCCCGAAAAACCGCACGAACTTATTGCCCAACCCAATATTATACTTCTTTGGTGGCTGGCCAGCATTCTGCACCATACAGTGCCACCAATCGAATGACTGCTCGATACACCTTTGACTTGAAGCGATCCGATATATTTTTAAACCACAGTACTCCAGTCATCGAGCGGCACTTCAACCACTCAGCGTTGACGCGTGCGACGACTTCATGGGCTAGGTTGCCATCAGCTGAGAGTGTTGAGCCGAGGTAGTTGAAAAAGTTGCTTCTGCGAAGGTCGTTACTTTCAACTTGAATGGTGGAAGGCTCGTCAAGCTTGGTCGTCATTTACTCAGTCTTCTTCACGTTTAGCCGAAGGCCGAATGGGGCTAGACGTTCTCTCCAAGTCTGTCGCTCAAGGTCCTATTTTATTCTGACGTGAACATGATGTCATCTGCGTATAGCAGATCCCATGGTGATCCCAGAGCCTCTATAGGTCTGTCGCTATAGCGTCCATGGCGAGGACGAAGAGGAGCGGTGAGAGGGCTGACTCTGGTGCACGCCCACAGAGATTGGGAATTCTGCCGACGTACCCGCGGCCGCTTAGACTTGACTCCTTGGGTCGGCATAGAGAATCCTGACCCATTCGATGAGCTCCTCAGGGACTCTGTGCCAACGCAGTGCGTAACAGATAACTTTGTGTGGAACGCGGTCGAAGGCCTTCTCCAGATCGAGAAAGGCTAGGTGCAGTGGCTTCTGTTTCTCGCGGTGTTTTTAGATCAGCAAGCGTGCCGCATGGACCGCATCAGTCGCCCCGCCGTTGGCTAGGAAACTACACTGATTTGTCGAAACTCGGATGATGTCTGTATTCATCTTTTGCCGCTCCTTCATGACCGTTTAAGTCCCCTGCGACTGTTATTATATCTTCCATAGTTACTTCCGCGGTCTTTTCGTCCAGCAACCTCCAGTATTCATCTTTCATCTGTTCACAACAGACTGTCTGTGGAGCGTACGCCGAGAAGTGGAGAAGCTGTTCTGCTGTGGTGACGACGACCTTCATGAGACGGTCATCGAAACGATGCACCTCGGCTATCGAGTCCTGGAAGCGTTGAGAGACAACTATGCCCACACCTTTTTTATCTTTGGGCTGCCGTTGATGACTACCTCAAAGCCGTGTCCTATGGCCTTTGACTTGTTACCAAACCATCTCGTTTCCTGCACAGCACACAGCTCTATTCTACGATGGTCAAATGCTGCTGCCAGTTCAAATGAACAGCCTGTCAACGTGTCGACCTTCAAAGTGGCAATGCGCGTCTTGGTTACGTTGTGATCCTTGACGACTCGCATTCTTGCCCCCCCCCCCTCCCCCGATGCCACCGTTCGCGAAGAATCGAGGACCCGCACCAACCGGGCTCCGAAGGTGCGCCTCGATTCCCGTGGACGCCGTAGCCTTATTCTGAGAACCATTTGACATTATTGATCATATGGGTGTGACGTGGGGTCTTCATGGACCGGCCTGTCACGACGGCCTGTCGCCTGAGTACGGAAAGCGATGGCTTAATTCGAACTCAGGACCCAGGAAAAATCTGGTGCTCTAAGAACCGCGAGGACAATCAATAAACCTAATATCTACAATATTGAGAGAATAAAATGTAAAGGAAAAAGAAAAAAGAAAGAAAAAGAAAAAGCTCAACTTCTGTTTCGTACTGTGCCCTTATACGGAAGTTGAGGAGAAAGCATAGGGCTTCCCTCAGTACGCATCCGTAGGGAGAGAAAGCCCCAGGCTATACCTACCATTACCACTGTCCTTGTCTTTCCTTGTGACAAGACACGAGGCAAGACAAGGACAAGGACCACTCGGCCAACTCGCAGAGACCATTTCAATATTGCAGAGAAACAAGCCTGCAAACAATGAACAAAAACTTGAATGCATCACCCACGGAAATTTTTCCTTTACAAATTTCACTGAATTCCTAGGCTCAGCACTACGTGAAGATGAAGGCACTGGTCAACTTTGAAAAATCCTGCGGAAAAGGCGGTTCTTCTCGCCAACACTTTAGCCCGTTTGCAGAAGATGGCCGAGTTGACAGGGCTAAAAGTGGAGAGAGATGGGAATGAGAACAAATCTATCGTTATGAAAGAAGTTAATTATAAACAAAACACCTGTTCATTTTTTACTTCAACATATCCTAATTGATCGCCAGCACACATATAATCTCTCAATGTCTTGAAAATGCTGATAGCTACGACGATGCAACATCCGTAGCATTGTTGACACCACTGCTAAGTATCCAAAACGATCAAAATCACGGACACGAAATTTTCTGTGGGTGCTGCTTTTGAAGCCAGGGGTCTACCTCATTTTGAATGTTGGTGTCAGCAGCTTCTTGAGCTTCTGCCAGACTGATACTCCGCTGTTGGTAGGGTCAAGCTACCTTTGAGCAAGGGCGGCACTCGCTTCAAGCTGTGCTGGCTGCCCACTACAGCAGCAACGTCGGGTGAACGCGTCTAGGCCTGCTCGATCGACGGTAATACACGTCTTTGCACGTAAGCTTGCTCCAGCAAACTGGTAGAAGCCATGCCACGAAAAACGATTTTAAAGGCCGTTTTGGGACATTTGAAGTACATTGCCGGAATCAGCGCATTATGAGGTACAGAATATGTTAATAGCTCAGACACGAATATGAGGTGGGCCCCCTTCCTTCATGCCACCCTCCTGTATTCAGCACATCCATGGTTTTGGACGAGAGAATTTCCTACGTGTCCTCATGTGAGCATTGGGAACCATGCTTGAGTATTTGCTGGGTATCGACGAAGCCTTCCCTTCTGTTATTTACCATGTGCACAGAGCTGTTCAAAACTTGTTTAGAGAAGCAAAACAGCAACTTCAGCGTTTTTCCAGATTTTGTGTAAAATCTTCATCTTCACCTATGGGGAAGGAGAAGTGTTGATTTCAATTAGGCACAATCTCGCTGAACATTTTGTCTATGTGCTATTGTTGTACTCTCTGTGTCGGTTAAAATCAAGGGCAGGAGCAAATCGTCTTATTTGTACGAAGGTCCCATTTTACTGAACCTCGAGAATAATGCAACCCTCACAAATTTCGGCAGTACTTTTTTTCTACTTTTAAAGACCATAGAACCTCAGAGAAATTTTTTTGGCTGAAACTTGAGGGGCATTTGAGGAAATGAACATGAAGATCGTATTTATTTGTACCGTAATCGATTTTCTATAGAATTACGCTTACGATAAGTTAACTGCGCGAAATTGAAGAAAAATGCCGATTTCGCTGGGAAAACGGCAATGTGTCGAAAATTTATGTTGATTATCGTGTTAGGCTTCTCAAAAAAACTCCTAATGCGGATTCCATATCTACACTATATCCACCGAACTTTCTAAATGATTATGGTTATGGTACAAAATCAATTTCTGCCAAAATGTTTCTGAAGTTTTCGGGTTCGTGAAGTTGCGATAGTGCCAAATTCTCCAATGCGTAACTGGTAGCATTTCAGTAGTAGAAGTTGGATTAAAATGCAGTGCACGCTGTATCTCTCCGATCAGTGTCACCGTTTTCTAGACAACTTTCGCTCCTCCAGGAGCAGAGTGACTAGGCGTCAATACTACTATGACAAAATGCACACATTTCCCATGAGTAAGAATAAATCCTTGACTAAATGATGTACAAGAGAAACATAGACTTTTATAAATTACTTTATTGGTTCCGGTTCATCGGAATTATGTCATATGCAGTATCGAACTTTCACATACGTCCCTACAAGAATTTAGACGCTTGTCAATTTTTTACACGATATGTTGACCTGCAGCTGCACCACTTGAAACGTTTCTTTCTACCTCCTTTCTATTTTGTGTGCTTCACATTCAAGAAGTAGTCACCGGAAATTTGATTGTAATGCGAACAAATTTTATGTGAGAAGGATTTATTGTTGTTTCAGAGGAGTAGTCGACTGCTGACATATTTCATTGAGTAAATGAATGAAAATTTTCTCTTCTCATTTTCCATTTTGTTTTGGTGATGTTTTAGTCACGATTTCCTTTCTAAATTCATCAGTTTCATAAAAAGGAACGATTGAGGGTGCAAAATGTGAAAGTTAAAACGTTTGAAGGCATAAAATGTGACAGTGACGTTCAAAAAAGTCAAAAACGTCTTTTCTCCATGCTTGGATAAGAGCTAACCTCGACCCGTTGCCGGATGCGTTGTTTTGTACATTCTGTGAAGCTAATTGGCCCATTTGCGTATCTATGAAACGACGTGCACATTCGAGTTGAGTTTTCTGTTCATCTGCAGACCAACCAAGTTCTTCTGCCATTATACGCACAACCTTCAATGAAACTCATTAACATTCAATCTCCTCGCTTTCAGGCAGGGATGTTTGCCGTGCAAGACCCACACCCTGGCAGTTGGAGCCACCTCCGTTTCATATGTCCCCAGATTCATTACCGGATATTTCCGTTTCGCACTGCACAAGTACAATCTTTAATTGACTGGCGAAGTTTTGAGCAGACGAGAAAAAGTGATAATGTGCAAGTCAGTCGATTCTGTTCCAGGCATAAATAAAATGAGCATAGCAACTTTGGAGGAAATAAAAGCTGGCGAATTGCACAATTCCTGCAAATAAGCATCGGCACATCTCACTCATCAGTGACACACCTATGTGCGTGACATCATCGTCATCACCGCGTTTTCTCCTTCCCACACTATGGAGCAAAATGATCGCGAAGTTCCATTTCCTACAGTAACCTTTTCCAATCAGTTGAGAACTTATTAAACAGCTTCTAAAGAATCTGAACTGAGAATCCTCACATGTAATGGAAGCGCATTATTCCTCCGTCATTTCCTCCGTCACTTTTTGAACAATTTTTTCACAATGCTCAAAAAACTGGTAAAATTCGCTATTCCTATAGCCTCTACAGTCAAGCAACTTTAGAGCATTAGATTTCATTTGGAAATCTATTTGGAAATGTGTGCGATCTGATAATTGATTGAAATATAGCTGGGATACCAGAGTTCAGTCATGACTTATAATAAAGCGCTTATTTTGTATGTACAGTCCTTCTCAAAAAGATAGACGGATTGCGCGTGCGGTTTCTTAGTGTTGTGACTGCACCATCGCGGTGAGACCTTACTCGACCCTCTCACTAGAGGCATGCTCTCTCCGCATCCCTTGTTCGGGCCCCGCCGCGATGGTGCAGACGCGCAATCCGTCTATCTTTTTGAGAAGGACTGTAAGTGTGTGTGAAACGAAATTCCCTGATTGGCAAGTGAAGGTGATTATGGGATCATACAAAAAAGGGAGCATGGTGAGGTTCAGAGAATGAAGGGGAGCTCTGCTGAAGAAGAAAGTGCAGAGATGCGGATCCACCGCTTTGTGGAGGGCGGGCTGAGTACCAAAAGTGGAGGAACGAGGTGCGCCAGTGTGAGGCGGGTCCACCCCTGTGATAAGGGTGCGCTGGCGCCGAAAGTGAGGGAATGTAATAATATGCAGCGTGCATTCCTAGCATCATGACGAAAGCGTGTGACGCATTAGCGGCAAGGAGTGTTTGTGCTTCTCCACGACGCGTCGCCTCCAAAGTTCCGAGTGGATGCTTGCGCGGTGGACGCGGTGTGGTAGTTGCCGTTTGTCATCGCGACGCGACGTCCTGGATCTCCGTCGCGTCCTGTTCATATTTTTTCCTCTAAAAACGACGTTATGGGCCGAATTCGCGTCGCACCTGCTAGACTAGACGACTCATCATAAAACTCAAGACTCAAGAACTGACTCAAGACTAGACGACTCATCATAAAAACGCATAATCGTTGATGCTTACGCGAAGTCGAGCCATGTATGTACAGTGGGCGTCGATGGCGGTGACCCGTCTGCGGCTTCGAAAAGCACGCTGCGCGACCGTGGCCGCAGTGGCTTATCTGGGTTTTCTTGATAGCTGTTCATCATCTACTATCTATTGATTGGCAATTCATGTGTGTGTATGTGAGTCTGTACACGGGAACCAGTCAACAAAAACGGAAAATACCTATACCATCGTGTTCAGCGCGTCTAGTTATGTACGAAAAGGTTGCGAATTTTGATTTTTACCTCAATTTACAGGATGTTTTGGGCCACTTTTGTCATGTTCAAACATGTTAAGGACCGACTGTTGTGTTTACCACAGTTGGAATGAATGAGATAAGCCCAGACACTATATGAGGGAAAAGATGGGTAGGATCTCTTTACGTCGAAGTGGAGGGGCCAGGAAGGCGAAGAAGGACACGGAGGAGTGGTGGCGGTGTAGGGCTGAGCCGGCGCCCAAAAGGGGTGATAATGCTATGCAAAGGGTACACTTTTACGGCAGCGTCCAAACGCGAGGATATGCCTATAGACGGGTCTGAAGGTGTGATAAGGGTGCGCCGGCGCCCAAAAGCGGGGAAATGCCTGGAGACGGATCTAACGGTGTGATAAGGGTGCGCCGGCGTTGAAAAGTGGGGATTGATGCTAATGCTCTTAATCAGGTCTGTCTTTCTTCTAATTGTCCTCTGTCGTCTAAATACAGTGGGAAAAAACCAAATCCTCTCCTGCGTGTTCTACCCTCATTTGTGTTCGAGCACATCGCACCGTCTTCTTTTATATGTTCGAGCTGATTTTTATCAATGGATCACTCACAACAAACAAAGAATGATAAAGCATTCCCCGTGTTCATTCCAGGCTGAGTCGGGTAATTATAGCTACAATTAGCTTTCTCACTCGAGAAAATGATAAAATTGCTCTGAGAGACGCAAAGGGTCCGCTTTGATCAATCCATTTTTATGGGAGAGGGCATTGAGGGGAAACGGAGCGAAAATTGGCATCACCATAATTCCACTAAAATGGATGCGAGCTGAGGTCATGCGAGCGAAGCGAGCATATGGAGAAGTCTGGAAGTCCGGCGTCAGCCGGACGGCCAGACTGGTATTTGATGATAACTAATAAGAAAACTAACTGACTACCAAGAAAACCCCATAATTTGATGTCTCGGAGAGGATTCTCCCTCGAGCGGCGCGGTTGCGCCGCGTTCTGTTCGAGGCCGTCGCTGCCACGCGGTCGCCTCGCGAAAAAGTAGAAACGCTCCTAGATGCGCACAGCCTCCCGTGCACATGGTCGATGGTTCGGTCGTGACCCTGGCTAACCAGGCCATCTATTCCTTCAAACTTAGTAACTTGGTACCAATGGAGTCAGGCAGGATAAAGGTCTGACTTATTACTTAGCCAGTCACAGGGCGCATACGTGTTCAATGCTTCTACGATGCTTGACGCATTCCAAGAACGGGATTGAGTATTGCTGACCATTTTATCCCTTGTCCAGTTAAACGCATTCTACCGAACAATAGTCTGTATCAATGAAGAAGAAGGCCTGGATTTTTCCTTCTCAAGAAGGAAGACACTTGTCTAGCTTCGTTTCTCGGAATCAGGGTATGTTATTACATTCTGTTACTGTCTCAAGTCTCAAAAAATTCACTGTACTATGCTGTTTGTACCAAGCACTGCACTTCCACTGTACAGATGCTATTTTGGGTGCATATCTACTGGCGTGTTTTAGCGCACAACTGACAAGGGAAGGCTACTCAGTCAGTGTGGCCATTCATAGAGGGGTGTGCCTTGCCTTATGCATCTTTCGACGCTAATTTCGAATTCTTTTTTAAAATCGACCAAACTGCTCTCTGTGTCGAGTTGTGCCCATTTTTGCTACCCATCTGCAAGTCCTGAGATTAGTGTACAAGAGGGCTTCTTAGAGCAAAAATGAGTCTTTTTCTCCAGAAGGGCACTCGCAGGTTCAAAATCTTTAGAATTATACACAATGAAGAAGCATTGTAGTTTGCCAAAACGAGATCACTTTAAGCAGCACCCACGAAATTTTTTGCCAGCGAGTTTTTGGCGTAATCTTAAGTTTTCAACTTCGGGGAGCACGGATATATCGGTCAATTTTGAGAAAGCTTCTTGAAAGACGTTTTTTGGATGTCTTTATTTCACTGAGTTAGATCAAAATGGCCGAGTTGCGTGAATGGATCTGCCAAAGAAGTCGATAACGCTGCTTTTGTCTTCACGTACTTTCTTGACGAATTCGTGTGTTTCTCCGGATTTGCAGATTTCTTAAGCAGAAAAGACGGAAGTAGGAGAAGGGAGGAATGAAAGCTACATCTGTGGTATCTGTGGAGCAAAAACAAAAAAGGAAGGGCCAAGGATAAGGAGAAACGTTGCTCATTTACAACAGGAGAGAAAAATTGGATGACACAAGCAGTAAAAAGGGTAAGCAACTCTTGAAAAGTGAAATAGTAAGGTTTCCAGGCAATTCTACCCAAACTTGTAGATGAACTATGGAGAAAAGAGCGCGGAAAAGACTTTTTCATTGAAAAAGTTGAGTGAATGCAGGCGAAAAGAGCTGATTGGTGTCAAGTGTCCCTCCAATGTTACGTTTCCAAAGCAAGACATCTCGTACCAGCAGGCTGGTTCGGAGTGTTGCACTGGAGTTCTACTTGTAATCTATAACACTATAACAAAAATGGAAATAACTCATCAAAGAGAGCAGTTTGGTCGATTTTGAAAACGGATTCGAAATTAGCGTCGAAAGCTGCATAAGGCAATGTAGACCTCTCTATGAATGACCACACTGACCAAATATCCTTCCCTAGCGAGGTACATACCTCAGGAAGGACATCATGAGCTGCAGATGTGTTAAGAAACGCCAGCCTCAGTCTCCTTGCAATTACATCCACTGCGTTGCTTGCATATTCGCGAACAGCATAACGTACCTTAAATAATCACTAAAAACAGTGGAAACTTTACAAAAATTCTATACCTCAACATCCAAATATGGAAAATCGTGATGTAGACGGTTGCTAATGACTGGCCAGGGTTTTCCAGTCTTCTTGCACATTTGTATCACACTAATCGCGCGATCCCCGTATGTGTGTGCTAAATGCTCGGCCACCTAAAGCTTAACATCAAGGTAGAAGTAGCGATTCAAGCCAGAGAAGGCTTATTCAAAATCATTGCTGCTTTTAAGTCGAAATTTTTTAGTTGTAATTATCCTTCTTCTCCACAGTTTGATGCCGAACAGGGCTGTGCGTTATAAAGGCAACGAATTAACGCATTAACGCGTAACGGCAATTTTTGGCCTAATGTGACAAATTAGCGAATTACCGAAACACCTCGAAAATCCGTTGAAATTCAGTTCGTTAATGGATCAAAGAGTGGCTGAAATGCGTACTTTTTTCGTCCTTACTTCTATCAACACGGTCTTCTCGTGCCATAGAGCAGATTATACGGACATTCACAACGATTGTGGAACATAATCTGTACTAAGGCATCCGCTGCACAATTTGCTTCCATGGGCATATAAATGCGTATGATTCGGCAAGTTTCTCTCTTGTAAGGAATATGGAAATTCATACTTGTGCGCTATGGGTTTTTTCCTCTTTCAGCAACTCGGGCTAGGCGTAAGTCTATTCAGATCCGATCTCGTTGCAGGCCTCTGAGGACAGCGAGAACGTCGAAACGCAAGGAAATAAAGAATCCCACCTAAAAACCTCAAAGGCATATATACCATGGGAGGATATCTTTTTTCTTTTTCCCCTTGTTCATGTGAAAAGTACAATAAGCTTATCCCCCGGACGCATTATGAGAGGAATTAAGAATTAGATAAGATGACACTCATTCCTTCAAACAAAGACGAGTATTTTACGACGAATCGAAGGAAAATGGTATCAAAGCATGCCGATGAGAACATCACATCAATTCGGCAGCCACAGTCAAGCCGCGTTCATCAGTAGTCTCTAGAAGAAGATCCAGAGATCCCTTTTTGCAGTCCGATTTGGACAGAATTTCGCTTAGTCTGCATCTATATATTTCAAGAAACTGGCCAACACATTGCGCGAATTCGTCCCATTTGAATACTGGAGGTTAACACCTCGGGATTCCCATCCATCAAACCGCTGGCATATAAAGAACTTTCGGCCCCAATAACGTCCGCTTACGGAGAGCGTCTGTTCTCGACTCTTGGTTGTTTCAGATCTATGATCCAGCTTCACTGCAGAAAACTTGGAAAAAGTGCTTTTCTGCACAATAACAAACTTATAAGAGGGTTCTAAGAGTAGGCTTTGTGCCTAATCCTCAGCACTGTAACCATCGCGTTTAGGAGTTCCCTTGAATCTCTCACTCTTTTATGATCTTTATTTCTCACTCTTTTATGACCTCTAGAGTTCCCATTTGTTACTGTTGCCAAGATATAATATACGAAATTGAATGCTTAGCTTGTCGTGCACAGTATATTGGAGAGACCGGTCGACTGTTTTCTGTGCGCATGAATGAACACATGGCTAGTAAGAAACGGGAAAGCTTGATAACGCCCTTGGGAAAACATAGAAAGGAAGACCACGGTGGAACTGATTTTAGTGTAAAATGTACAATCCTTGCTTATGAAGAACAAACATCTGCTAGGAAAACGCTTGAGGCTTTCTGCATCTGTAAAAGGAACCCCAGAATGAACAGTAAAAATGAGCACTTGGCGATCACTAGCGACCTCATGCCTTTTCTATCATTATGTGAACTATAAGATTGTCAGGACTATTTATGCTCAGCAAGTGACACAGCCAGTAGTCCGCAGTTGCTCACATATAGCGGATCTGTTCGCAGAAACTAAGCGGAACTCCATCTCCGCCTAATTCGTGGGAGCACGTGGTAAGTGTCGTTTTTGGCTGAGGATCTCACAGTGCTCTGACCAACACGAGTCGAACACACTGGGAGAGGAGGCGTTTGATGGGCTAAACCGCAAATTGACAACACCCTAAACCGCTTTCAGGCCTCTGAAGAAGACTTATTGTCGAAACGTCAGGCCAATAAACGTGCTCATATAACAACCTGAGATGAATAAATAAGTAATACTGTTGCCAAGAATTTGATGATGAGCATCGTGAGGCAATGTATTGGGTTAGGCAATAAAATTGTGCTATTTTTCAGGGGCACAAGAATTTTTGCTTCTCACGAACAACATACAGTGCCAAAACTATATAGCCTTTTCAACTTTCCTCCATAACTCTTGTTAACGTAAATCTCGACTTAACGTGAAGCCTTGAAGTTCAAACTTTCATGATAATTGTATAGACTCAAAATTAGTTGAAATTAAAAATCTGAATATCAAGGCTTTAGCTTAAGCCAAACTTTGCATTAACAGAGATTATGGAGTTGAAAAGGCTATATAATTTTGGCCGGCACTGTAGATCACAACAAGTGAATTATGTAGCCTTTTTTTCTCCGCTATTGATACCATCAAAAATGGAGAAGCTCTCCGGTTTCCTTTACATGGAAAGCCCCACTGTTTGGGACAACCCGATTTGTGACTCTCAGCTGCGACTTCTCAATGTAGTTCTAGAAATAGCCTAAGAAGATGAACAAATTAAGTGGTCAGGGACTGCCTCAGGCTTGCAGAGGCTGTATGAGTGAAATCACCTCTTATTCTACCATGCCGGATATCGTTTTGGAAGTTGCCCAGAGTCGACGTGTCTTCTCAATGCGAGGGATCACCTCATTCTGAATCCTTTGAAGTTTTTTCGCGGGCAGAATCAGTTGAACTTGTCTAATGTCGTTTGAATTTAACATTCTTAGTGGTTCCTCTTTTCATCTAGAGCAAAACTTAACGGGTTAACGCCTAACTATTCTTCAAACTCCACATTTAGAAGGGGGCATCCTCTGGGCTAAAATTAACCCCTAAGAGGCCGGCAGTCCTTCCAACAGCAATGGCCTCTTTTCATATCGTTGATATATGTTGCCTTTTGAGTTGCATCCGATCCATGATAGAACCTAAACAGTAGGGGTGATAGGAGGTTTACGTCCTAGTCGAAATAATGCTTCACATTCCGGGCGATAAAAAATGAGGTGTGGCGAGAATTGAGGAATCGGGTTAAAAGATCTGCAAAGATTAAATCAAGAGCTATAGAATGGATCCCGACTTATAATCAAACGAAGTTTGGTTCCCATTAAAAAATCGAGATGAAAGAATCGCACGAACTTATTGCCCAGCCCTTCAACTCATAACTATGTAGAGACATCTCTACCATTTTTTCCAACTGTCTGAGCATTGCTAAAAAAGCGGCCGTTTCCTCCATCGCCTTCCGGACATTTTGAATCGGTGGCGCGAACACTGCGATACTATGAGTAAAGAAGAATTTCTACACCCTTCATTACCATCAACAGTTCCGGTGTTGGGACCAGTCCCATCGATCCAGGAAGAGGAAGTTGCAGCTGCTTTAGCAAAGATGAAGAAAGGAAGATCGTCGCGCCCAGATAATCTGCCATCCGAAGTCTGGAAAATAGCCAAAGGTGAAGGAACACGATGGCTCACTGGTTTCTTAAACGAAATTATAGCCGAGGAAAAGCTGCCCAAATCGTGGACCACGAGCACAACGGTACCCCCTATGGAAGGGAAAAGAAGACGTAGCAGACTGCACAACGTACCCACCGATTAGACTGTTGTGCCACACGATGAAGATCTTCGAACGACTTCTGGACAGAAGACCACACATCTCTGGAATGACGCAAAATCAGTGTGGATTCGTCAAGAAGTGTAGCACAACCGATGCAATCCATGATGTACGTTGGCTGACAGAGAAGCATCGAGCGAAGAAGAAGACCGTACACCTAGCATTTCTTGACGTTGAGAAAGCCTTCGATAGGATACCTCGTGATCCTGTTTGGCTTATGGAGTCGCTGAAGAGTACGTGAGATGGGTGCAGCTTCTGTACATGAGTGTCACGAGTCCAGTCAGAAGCGCCGCGGGAACGTCAGCCCCGTTTGATATCCGCGTGGGAGTTCATCAAAGCTCTACACTTTCACCGCTTCTTTTCATTCTCTGCATGGACACAGTATCGAGCGATTTCCAGTCAAGACCGCCGTGGACGCTTCTTCATGCAGACGATGTCGCCGTCGCTGCAAGCACCAGGGAGGAGCTCCAGGAAGCGGTGGAAAGACCGGGTTGGACGATATGGGATGAAACTTAATACAAAGAAAACAGAGTACTTCGAATGCGGAGACCAAACATCCGGTACTATTGCCATCGATAGTGAGGAGCTTCCGAAGGCATCTGTGTTTGAGTACACCGGATCCCGTATCGCAGCCGACGGCAACACGCTAACGAAAGCTGAATGTAGAGCGAACGCTGCGTGGAGCAAGTGGAGGCAGGTTACGGGCGTAATGTGAGACAAGAAATTCCCATTGAAGCTGAAGTATATTGCACAGTAGTCCGATCTATTGCTTTGTGTGGAGCGGGATGCTGGCCGACCACCTTGAAACACGAGCAGACCCTCCACACAATGGAAATGAGAATGCTTCGCTGGACGTGCGGGATTACACCTCTTGACAGAGTGCGAAACCAAGATGTACGCTCACTGTTTGGAGTAGCACGTATTACGGCAAAGATGCGGGAGGCTCGGCTGCGCTGGTACGGTCACGTACTGAGAAGTGACGAAAACCCAGTTGGCAAATCAACAATGAACATCACTATGGAAGGGCGCAGACCGAAAGGAAGACCCAAGACGTGGTGGCTAGATAGGATTGAAGATGATATGCGGTTAGTAAAGCTAAGGACGGATGATGTGTTCGATCGAAGGAAATGGCGCAATCGCATGAGAAACGCCGACCCCAAACCATGGGAAACAGGCTAGGACGAAGATGTCTGAACATCGCTGAGTTTACTTTGCTCGCGGGACAGAAAATATATGTCTTTATCTTGATGTTTCGAGTAAGAACCATATTTTATTCAACATGACCAATGCCTTGCTCGGCCAATCAGGGTCAACCTCAAATTTGAATGAGTATGCCACACTGGCATAATTACAAATTCTCACACACCTAGCCTGGCCTTTACCTACTTAGGCCCATTTTCGTTGATTGTTTCTGTTTAACTCATATCCTCTCTAGGTTTTCTATCTCATCCTCGTCTGTTAGTGAAGGAGCACGTGAAGGAGTAATAATAAATCCTTCTTCTAATGAAAAAACGAATTAAAGAATTAACGGAATAACAAATTAACGCGTAACAGCCACCTGTATCCTAACGTAACGAATTGACGGTTTGACGAGATTTGAAACTCTTCTAACGCTCAGCCCTGGTGCCGAAGCGAACATGGGTACATCGAATTTTATAAAGGATCACTTTTCTCATTCTAAGCTCTCAGGTGTAAGAAAATACTCATGTCGGACTCACATCTACGTCAAGGCCATAGTCCTGCACAAGACGAATGTACATTAGTGGATTGTATTCATGTCCACCTTCCAGTACCAACCCAGCTGTGACACACCCATTTGTTGGCTTTAGATGATGCGCCTGATTCAGAAAAATATTTTAGATAAAACGATCTTTAGCTAAGCATGATAAACCATGGATTGCAATAAATCTGATGAAATCTGATGGCAAAGCAGCACTTCATGCGAGCCCTGTGGATGTGCTCATGTAAGAAAGACAATGTTGGAACAATCCTCCAATTTTTCATGACGAACCTACTGAGCACTGAATTGGTGGCAATGGCAGTGGCAGCAATACAAGTTAGATTCGAGAAAATCCAGGAATCTGGCTGTATCACCTCCCTTTTGTCACAATGTACTCCACTATACGAACAAAATAGGGATAACCCTCACTCACCTTCACACAAGCATCCACTGTTTCCTCAGCCATATGTCTGTATGTGGTCCATTTTCCGCCTGCGATTGTAATTAAGCCGGATTTGGAAATCTAAAAAGATAATCATGTGTGGGGGTCTAACCAGGGAAAGATATTATGGGGGTACGGCAATATGTAATGAGATGTAGTCATCAGATGCAATTTTTGATGTTGATTACAAATCCGTTTTCCTTATCTGCTGCGGTACCCTCTATGAAGATTTACAGGGGTTTCGTTGCACAGCTTTGCGGCGCAACACTTGTCAAAGATGTCCGAAACGTCTGGTTTAGGTGGGTTGTGGTGCAGTGGTGAGCGTCTCGTTCCATAGTAAAACCTCCCATGGTTCGTTTCTGGGTGTACAAGGCATTTTTGCACGTTTTTATTCAATGTGATCTTTCACTTAGGAAAAAAAAGTTCCAGTACTGCCACATTACCTTCCTTTTATAACTCGGAATTCCTAAGCGTTAAAAACATTTGTGGAATAGTTTCAAGAGCAATTTTCGACCACGGGCGCTATCGAACCATCGATCCTGTGCATGCGCAGCGAGCCTGTTACCACTCCCTCATTGTCCTGATATTTCTAGTCAATTTTTGCAACGATTTGGCCAACAGAATGGCTTCAGAAGCTTTGAAGAAGAACTATTCTTTTAGGCTGCCGCTATACTCCTCGAGGAGTATAGCGGTTTCGGTCGCCGCTGTCGTCGACAATAGCGATCGACCGTCGCCGCTGTCGTCGACACGCCGTCGTCGATCCCGATCGACGACAGCGGCGACGATTATGCTGACAAAGTAGGCTTTGCATTCCCTAACAGTTTTTAAACTTTTCCTACCTTTACTTTGTGTTTGTGAATGTATTTATTTATTTATTTACCAGTCTGGCCGTCCGGCTGACGCCGCACTTCCAAACTGTTCTTTATGCTCGTTCCGCTCGCATGAGTTCACCTCCATCCTAGTAGAATTGTGGTCATGCAAATTTTCGTCTCGTTTCCCCTCCCCATAAAAATGGACTGGTCAAAGAGGACTGCTTGCGTCTCTTAGCGCAGTTTTTTTTATTCTCTCGAGTGAAATAGCTAATTTTAGCCATATGTAACCTATTCGATCTGGAATAAACACGAAAATGGTTTATCATTCTTTGTTTGTTCTGGCTGATCCACTGATAACAATCAGCTTGAACATATAAAAGGGGACGGTGCGGTGTGCATAGACACAAATGAGGGTGGAACACGCACGAGGGGACTTGATGTGGGCGGAATGGTATGGTATGGGTGGTATAATAGTCACTGATGAGGCCGGACGTTTAGTACTTTCTCACAGAATTTAGGCGCAAGGGGACAATAAGAACGAAGATAGACCTGAATAAGAGCAATTTCTCGATAATTGGCGCCGGCGCACCTCTTCTCCATCTGTCGACCTGTACGCAGGCGCTTACCCACCTTGTGCGCCGGCGCACCCTTATCACAACGGTGGACTTGTCTCTCCCCACTTTGTGTGCCGGTGCACCCTTATCACAGCGTCGGACCCGGCT
>JARK01001361.1:1573987-1590981 GCA_000688135.1 Ancylostoma ceylanicum | reverse complement strand
CCCCACTTTGGGCGCCGGCGTACCCTTATCACAGCGGTGGACCCGGTTCCCCCACTTTGGGTGCCGGCGCACCCTTATCACATCGCCGGAGCCGTCTCCTTGCGCCTACCCACTCTTGGATGCCGGCGAACCTATTGCCCGTACCTATTCCCTGTTCTCTTCCCGAATACTCGAGTCGACTGCACCTCACCATACCCGTTCTCATTCTCAGAAATGATTGATACCAGAAGAATACGGTATGCAATCACTACCACTGACCAATCAGGGAATTTCGTTTCACACACAAACGTGACAGACTAAGCGCTTTATTATAAGTCATGAGTATCTGATTTGTTGTGGTACTGGTCCGTGATTTCTGCTCTTCTCTGTTATGCTTGCTTTCCTTCGCATTTTCGTTGAATTTGTGATTTTCTTTCCAGGTAGGACCTACAATCGACAGCGAAACGACTGGCTAGAGTGAAGGGAATTTGAAAAAGGAATATACAGTAGGCGTCAGTGGCGGTGACCCGTCTGCGGCCTCGAACAGAACGCGACGCGACCGCGCCGCTCACGCTCGAATCGTCGCTGCGGTGGCTTATCTGAGTTTTCTTTATAGTTGTTCATCATATTTGATAATGACTAGTGAGAAAACTAACTGACTATCAAGAAAACCCCATAATTTGATGTCCCGGAGAGGATTCTCGCTCGAGCGGCGCGGTCGCGCCTCGTTCTGTTCGAGGCCGCAGACGGGTCACCGCCATTGACGCCCTCTGTATGAGACAGCTTTTCCATGAGAAAGTTCTGAACTTGAGGATTTGCCGTTCTATTGTTTTTTTTTGGGACTCGTTTATTTATTCGAGTTTACTCACTAATTTATTCGAGTTTAGATTAACATGTTCGGTTCTGTTTGATTTTTTTCAAACGCTAAATTCCGTTTTGTTTGAAAGACCCTCTATGCCCTATTACAGAGCCTCGAGGAGAGTTTTTTTCAATGTTGGTTTTGCTGTGTACCTGGTTAATAGGTGAAACACCGTCGGTGAGCATTCCGAGCCGAAACCTGAGAGGAAATTTCACTTTGGCACAAAATGACGTGTTTCGCCTTTTAACTCTAGATAACATGCAGCAAAACAATCATGAAATAAGCTCCTATCAGTAAGGCATCATAAAAAATGAGTTACATGTGAATCACGAAAAAAAAAACCCGAAAGACAACTCCGCAGGCTCAGAACTTTAAGGAATAGCTGCAGTCCTTCACGTTTTTTAAAAAGATTTTCTTCACTCCAGCCCGTTCTTCAGTCACCGATTGTGGGCCTTACCTAAAATAAAAAATATGAGATCAACGAAAATTCGAAGAAAATCAACGAAAATTCGAAGAAAAGAAGTATAGAGACCGCTGCCCAATAACACAACAAAACTACGAATCATACAGTTGCGAAATTTACAAATACATTCACAAGCACAAAACAAGAGTACAAAAGCATTGAAAGCAATTTGAGAATGCAAAACCTACGTTTGTCGCGGCGGTCGTCGTCGCTGTCGTCGATCGGGATCGACGACGGCGTGTCGACGACAGCGGCGACCCACGCCAGCGACGCGCCGCCCACGATCAATACGCACGGCGGCCAGTGTCGCCGCGGCGCCGCGACCAAAACCGCTATACTCCTCGAGGAGTATAGCGGCAGCCTTAAGGTCATTCCCGAAACTTTTCAAACTATCCTCGTACATATAGAGCCGTATGCATACCTCCTTGAAGTGGAGAGTGCTCCTCCAACTTCTCCCAGCTGGCAACTTCTCCGAGCCGAAGTTGGGAGCACCCGCGATGCAGACAAGTTGGCAGCGTGTGGGATCGTTTCACGTAATACTGCACAAACTTTTCCAAATAATGGATGGTGTGCCAACATTCAATTGGAGATAATAAGCTGTTGCATGTGTTGCTAACACTATTATGATACCAATATCCTTACCTTCGTTGGCTTTCTTCGACATCAATTTTTGGAACTGGGTCTCCAGCTTCAAAAACAATTTTCTATTTCCACGGAAGTTTTAGTTATGCAAATGGGTAAGGATATGTGTTTGCGTCTGCTGCTAGATGATTTTAGGCCTGTTAGTATAGACATGGCGGAACTTCTCTTCAATGTGCCATTGAACGTTTTGAACGATGACCCTTCTTTCTTTGACTTACTTCTCCTCCGCATTCCAAATTTCGCGAAAGTTCTTGCTTTAGAGGAAACCAACCGTTGAGCAGAGATTGGCCGGTAGGCTCACCTCAATTATGTGATTCCGAGCTAGACTCTTTGTATCTTTTTTGTTGGGATCACGAACAAGTGGACGAAGACCTGACCATGCGCTAGTAACATCACCACGACGTACAGGAACAGTCTTCGATAGATATGACCGGACTTCCTGGAACGAGGAAAACTTTCTTGACTTAGAAACGCCCGCCTTATCAAATCTTCTTGAAGATGAGAAGCAGAAGAGCCTGCAGTATAGTTAACACATTCGAATGCCGAATATTCGAGTCTCTCGTAAACATTCGAACGAATGAATAATATTCGAACTGGAAGTTTTGAAAGTATTCGAATTGAAATATTCGAATATCACGCTCTTCGAATGTTCGACTATTCGAATATTCGAATACTCGAAAATTCGACCAATCGAATCACCGAATAATCGAATGAGTGTTGTCCTCAAAGCGTTAGGCATGCGTGGATGTTCTGCTTGATTTCCGAAGATTTTGATTCCCTTCTCATTTGCATTTTCTTTCGTACTGAGAAATTGGTAAAGGCAGAGGCACTCCAATGCTCCGAGGGCCGGTGGGCTTGCCCCCTAATATGTAGGAACCATGAAGACCAAAAAAGAAATAGCCAATTCCACTTTTCTCTGTTTTGAATGATTTCACCGCAGCATTAAAATCAACACGGTGAGAAAAGTGAGCATTGCATATGGCCACCGACCCCACTGCTCAACAATGGTATAACCCAATTTTCTCCACTGGTGATACGTAGACAAGCATATTTATTGTGATTTGATCGCTATTTCTAAAATTTTTGCCATGCTATTCACTCCGAGCACCTTGTCCTAATAGATTCCTCAGAAAGGTCCAAAACGCTATGGTTTCTCCAAGAATTCGCCGATGTTCTGGACAAGGCAGGTACTCAGCGCATCCCTCTTTGTAATCAACAGCTCAACCTCATAGATTTCAAGATTGTAGCAACTACTCACTGACGTGACACGCCAATTCTGCTAGCAATACTAATAGGTTGATGCAATCAAAATAATGCTGTTTTTTTCAAGCGCACATAATTTTATTTGGATAAAGTGTAGCCTTCACTTAACTTGCAGAAGGTTTTGTTCTGCGAGAGAAAAATTCACCAAGAATAACTATGTACAGACGGAATGTTCTTATTCTTGGCCTAGCAGTTTCACGAGTTAGGCATCAAGGGCTTGCTCATACGCGATGGTCCCTGTGAACCCAAGGGGTTTTATGATTTTCCGGAGTTACCGTCCAATAAGGTTGTGTAAAAAAAGGCTCTAGACAATGAAGTGTTATATCTTCTGCATCAACCTAATACTGCAGTGTAGTGGTCGTTAAATCCTGTCCATAACCGAGTGCAGATGTCGTGAATAAATTTAAAAAAAAACGCCTGCAAACGAGCAGATTGCAAGGATTTCGCATGAAAAAAGCCATGCTCCATAATATTGGGGTTTCTTATGTCAATTCCTTTACACTTATCTGCAGTGTCTGTCCCAGCATTGTTACCATAACAGCGCTCCTACCTTGGAAGAGTTGTCTGCCTTTTTTGTGTCTTGAACTGCCTTCGAATATCGAATGTGAGCTTCGAATATTCGAATATGTTCGAATAATGCTTTTTGTCGAATATTCGAATTCGAATATGTTCGAATATGGGGAGCTTCTCGAATATTCGACCATTCGAATATTCGAATATCCGGTTTTTTTCGAATATTTATTCGAATACGAATATTCGGTTATAACTATACCCTGCAGTCAGTCACCTGCAGTATAAACTCCACATCTGAGTTTTTTGGTGCTGGAGATAAAGTGACTTCAGAAGGAGCATCAGTTGTTCCAGCAATCGTCATTCGTTCCCATGGCAGCAAGAATAGCACACGTCCATCCGAAGTGTCTGGATCCAGCAGGCCAGTTTTAGTGGGGCTAAAAAATTGGAAGACTCAGTATGGAACAAAAAAATTAGGTTTTCACGCATTAAGACACCAATAGTATCCTGGTAGGACAATATGCACTCCAGAGCTGGGCGTACATATGGGTGTTGCCATAGGATCGGCCATCAAACGCATGGTATCCGTTGACGGCCCTGTTGCATTGACAACGGCCTTCGCTTTTATATCCCATTCATTGCCAGATATCTAAACGGCAGAAAAACTTCCGCATACTTGGTACTTCCACATATCGCACGAATTGATGATAAAACCAGACACACCATGTCCTTAACGTGTGCACCACAGATCTTGCCTTGACCATCTTTAAGAAGACGTTGAACTTTCACGTGGTTAGCACACTGAATCAACAACTGATAGACACATATGTAGTGTAATGGTACATGCCTTGAAAATATTAAACGGGATTCAATGTGTTTCCACGAAATCGTCGAGGGGGGCGTATTGGGCACTGGATCAGCTTTGGGCATAAGTAGTGGAAATTCTGCTTGCACACTGCCTCTAAGGTCTAAAGAAGGCATCAAGCTCACAGCTGCCGATAGCTCACAAATAAAGGCATCGAAGAGCTTTCAACTAAACAAGTAAATCGAAAAGATGAGAGATCTCGAGAATCGGAATTCCACATCTTCTTCAATGAACCCGATGCTCGCTTCAAAGTGCCCTCATTTCAGAAAAGTCTTCTAACCGATCAAGTCGGCATTTCCGATCTTAGGATGAAGGGTCACTACGAGCCCAGAATTGTTCGACTGTTTTTCTTGTCGAGATTTCTGATTCTGGAGCCAGAAATCAAAGTCGTTTTCATTGCATTCTTTCCATGCGTGTCTCCTAAGCGCCATTATTATACTCATTCATTTTGATCCGTAAAATGTGTTGCAGATCACATTCTTTCGCCAGATGTATCGCCACCGAATATCACTGTCGTGAAACTTACGACCTGTTTCTACTGATCAAATGTCTTCTGCGACCTTTTTTTTTAGTCAAGCCATCATGAGAGAGGGTAGATCTTGATATTTTCGAGCATCCGACATATTGTTGTTTCAGATTCTTTCACACTTTGTTTCAGAAAAATCAGAAAAAGATTTTCTCCTTCTTCGTTTCAGAATTTCAGAGATTCAGAGAAGCATCGTAGCAGGTCTGTGGGATAGTATCATAGATGCGGTCGTGGCCATCGGGAGATCACGATGTTGTGATCATCGCTTTCTATGTTTATGACTCACCTATTCAATAGAGAGAAAGACTGCAACTTCTGCATATTTTATTGCAAGCAACTCTTTTCTGTGTATTTTCAAATAGTATTGCACACATCGTTGTATCGTCATACTGCTTCCTCAGTGTAATGGTTGTAAAAAGGTTTAATCACCAAAGTTTGAGTCAAAGTGAGTGTCGGACAATGGTGTACCGAAAAGAAGTTATCGCGAGTGGCATCTAAATGGGCAAACCCAGTATCCACTTCGCATGATCAAAGATCAGGTTTGAACCACTTCCTTACCACCTCTTCCCTTACACTAAATGCCTTACTAGGGAAGGATACTAGGGGGGTCCAGCAATTAATAATGAAATGCATAGTGCCAGACGCAGTTTGAGATGCTGATTCCGAATATGTTAACCATCTGCTGCGGAACACTCAATGAAAAGTTACAGCGGCTTTTTCTGTGCCATGTCTACACACGATGCAAAGGGCTCATCTCACTAAGAATGATAGTTGAATAGATTCCAGATTGAGAGAGAACGCTGAAAATGTGGAGTAATTGCAATTATGTGGCCAAATGGACGTGCACTATGCAACAATGCTCATTCATCATTGGCTTTGAGGCGTGAAGTCGGAGCGAAAACGAAGCTCCATTTGAAAATCCAGGGGTGGTAGTAATTTGGTCGAGACCTCGTGGTAACCGTGAGGTAACCGTCAGAGGTTACCTCGAGGTTACCTCGAGATCAATTTTTCCACACGTGTGTTGTAAAACAACTGAGACCTCGGGGTAACCGACCGGTCACCTTGAGGTCTCACTCTGGTCTCGACCTCACGGTAACCGAGTTGAGACCGTGATCTCTTATCTAATCAGACACATTTGTGAAAATAGTATCACGAGGCAAGAGACACAGACCGGTCACGAAAAAGTACTCCCGAGTACCTTTTCATTCTGACCGGCAGGTCAGAAGGGGCCCTACTGGTTTAGTTTCTTGTTTTTGGGTATTTCTTCGGATATTTTTCATAACAATTAACCAAGGCATTGTAGAGACTTTCAGTTATAAAGCGAAACAGTAGGGTATTCGAAATGTGGATGGGAGTTAGGAATCTTTTAGGAACAGAACTGGCAAAAAAGACCTTTCGCTCTAAGATTCGTCATCGTAGCTGAAGTTCGAAAATTCTAGTGTCGCAAAACAGTGTAGCTACTCACTACATAGGAACGAATACTACTACTGATATTCACATTGCGCTTTTTTGCAAGAATTTTTCCCATAAAATGGTCAAAATTTCCGATTCTCTGAATCTCACATCTGCATGGTGCACACAAATTATTGGCGTGTGGTTTTCTGAGACTCGCTCAGGTAGGGTTAAAAGCAGTGCGTCACCTCGTTTTGGTGTTTCAGCTGTTAGCAGATTGTGAATCTCCTCGACTCGCTGATTCCGGCGATATACATAAATTGTCATAAAATGGTCTTTGAACCCGTTTTCCGGGACGGGGTTTGTAAGGGGCTTGCAACAGTTTGGTGGGCCGAGCTGAAGTGTGAAGCCGTTGATCTCATCGATCAGGCATGTCAAAACTCGTTGGTCACCGTTGCAGGCGTGGCGGCAGCCAGCACACCCACGGACCGCTTTGACGTTACTCAAAAGTCGGTTGATTTGATAAGGGTTGCAACTAGTCCTTTCTCGTGTTTGTATGCTGCGCCGTGCACGAGACCCTCTGGAGGCATATCCGTTAGAAATTTTGATAGCGTGAGCCAAGTGAAGCGATTCACGTCTTTCTTCCCTCCCTGAGCAGACTCTCGCTGCTGTCTTGAACATGTTGCCAACAATTGCTCTCTTCATCTGTTCAGGGTCGGCAGAGAGGTTGTGAACAATGATGTTCTTGTTACTTGGTTTACGATACCACTTAGTTCGTAGAGTGCCCCCGGAAATTTGGATTTGCACGTTCAAAAATAGAAGCCAGTCTTTTTTTTTGGTATTTCTCTAGTTAGCTTAATGTGCTCCGATTGTTCAGTTCAACATTTCGAAAAATCGGTCCATCTCGTTTTGAGTAGAACAGATAATGAAGCAGTCGTCGATGTATCTACAATACAAGAGCGGTCGCGATTCTAAGACAGGAGACTCGATCTTTGCCATAAAAGCAATGGCAAGGACTGGTGCAAGGCGTTGTCCCATGGCTAATCCTCTATTTTGCGCAAAGTAATTTCCAGACCATCTGAAAGTTGTGCAGCTGAGGCACTCCTTTAGAAGTGTCATAACGTGCTTTATCGACAGACCATGCATTTTGATGTTTCCTTGATGTTCGTTGAGGAGTTCAAACACCGCCTGCATGGCTGAGTCATTCGATACGTTGGTATAAAGTGCGTTAACATCGAATGATTCCATCACACAACTATTATCAAAGCGTGCATTACGTAGATGGTCCAGAAACATGGTGGTATTTTTGAGGTGAGCCGGTACATAATTAAGTAACTGCACCAGAATGATGTTCAGAAACCATGATATCCTATCAGTGGGGCCGCCGACGCAGCTTAGGATCAGTCGCACTTTGTTTACTGAAGGATCAGCAGATACCAGATCATCAGAGGAGAGCTTGTGCGTCGTTTGTGCGTCGCAAATAGAGGACGGGACAGACTGGCATTTCAATTTTCAAACGGCTAATGAGGGGTAGACGCAGGTTGGCTGTATTCGCAACTTTGACCCAAGTCTTGTTCAGTTTACGTGAATGTGAGAGGAATTCCTGCAAGGATGATGGACGATATATGGTTGCGTCCCGTAGGTGTTGTTCAGTTATCGCCTGATCCAGTGATTTTGGAATTACAACGAAATCCCCTCCCTTGTCGCTCACAGATAGCCGTATCGATTGAGATCTTATCAGATTTCGTACATATCTCCTTCATTCCACATTTTTGTGCGTCAGTGAGATTGGAGCGGTGCCTTTCTTTACTGAAGCGACTTAGAGTGTTGAAAAGGTCAGTTGCAAACAATCGGAATTTACTATCAACAGTATCACTAGGCTCTTGACGTTTGTAAAACGTTTTAGGAAAAGGTGGAGCAGGAAAAGTCTGTGCTTTGTTGCGCTGACATACCAATACGATCGAGTTTTGCTCTGTAACGGAGTCGATCTTGAAGCGCCTGCAGATTACCAATAATTCTGCGGAAAACTGAGTTAGAAATGGGCTGCGATGGTGAGAAGCTAGGGCCCAACTCTAATACTTCGCGCGCGTTTGGAGAGAGTGTGAAACCACCAATCACAGTTACTCTAGGTACTTAACGCATATCAGATATTTAGTCATGATATGCGTGGTGTTCGGCCGAACTTCCAAATTTGATGCACTGAAGTGCCCATTTCCAGGAAAAACGCCGTTGACCTTATAACGAAAGTGATAAAGTGAGCACGTAACTGGATCTTGGATTTGTAAGAACACACCTGCAATACGTATGTAAGAACACACCTGCAATAGAATACGTAAAGTTTTTTTTTTTCCAATTGTCCGTCAGCAAACAACATTGGCATCACTGTGAAGGAGTGAGTTGTTGCCGACGCAGACTGAACCACTCTCTCCACTTTTTTGGGCCATTCAACGCTAATGACCTCGCTGCGTGCACCTCTTCCAGAAATCCACTTTGATCTGCGTTGCAAATGCTTTCCAGGGGCCAGTGTTCCACCCAGGGTAAAGCACGGGTTGCGATTAGGCAATTCCAAATACGTACCCCCTCTTTGGGTCTTACGAACCAGGCCACACCCAAAATACTTACATTGAGAGGCAATTTCGTCATTCTATAAGTCAAAATTCGCATGTGTACATTGAAAAATAGCAATGCCACAAACCCATAACAGAAAACGGTGGTGAAATTGCTCTTAAATAGACGAAAATAGCCATTGTAGCGCGAATTAAACGTAAGCATGCAAAAAATTTGATCTCTGCCAAAACCGAAGCTAACAATGAACCTAGAATTGCCCCAACTATTTTCGAAATTTCCCAGACATTTCCCTCGGTTTTACAGTAGAAGGCTTCGACATGCTATCCTCCACAGAGTTTGGGATCTCCTCGCAAATAGTAAGGAGAACTAGTGGGGGGAAATGGATCTCCACTACGCACGAAAGTCAAGCGATCAAAGTGCACGCACAAGCTATCGATTTTTCTCGTCGTCTAGGCTCTCTCGCGACTGGCACACTATCTTACACTCTGCTCCCTCTCGCAGCCCCTACGCTGGACGTGCATCCCTCATGCCCTCTCGATTACTGTAGACTCCACCACAGGGACGGTGCGATACGGGTGCGATACACGCACCTTCTCCGCACCCCTCCTGTGGTGGAACCTACGGTAATCTTGTGCGCGCTGGAGCGCACGTTAGCACGGGGGCGCGGAATAGTTCACGTAGGGATTTGATTGCTTTAAGCGGCCAATTCTAGATGCATGCCTGTTAAATGTGGATATGATAATAGGTTTAGATTCTAGATTCTAGTACCAACAAGCAGAACACCAACAGCTTTGCTAGTCTGTTCCATGTTCGATGTAATGACCGAGTGAAATATCTAAAGGTCGAGTATAGCCTTTATTCTCCTTATTCCACGGGTATACATTGAGACCTTCATTTTCTAAGCATTTCAATTCTCGACTTATTTCTCGCGAGAACCTTCTTCGGACGAACATTGTCAACTATTTTCTACACGCCGATGAAATGTAGCTATTGATCTGTTTCAGCATTCAAATTGTAAATCTCAATGTTTAGAGTACGATCTCCTATAATATTGAATACTTGAATACTGGAGTTTCTCGCCGGAGCTCCTCCCCGGACCCCGAACGAACCCCCTCCTCTGCTTATTTTTTTCTCCTCCTAATACGTAGGGGTGGTTTGAAATATCGCACCTGTGCTTTACCCTGCTGCGGCCTCAAAAAACACGCGGTGCGACCGCGCCGCTCACGGTAGAATCGTCGCCGCGAAGGCGAATANCCCCCCCCTCTGCTTATTTTTTTCTCCTCCTAATACGTAGGGGTGGTTTGAAATATCGCACCTGTGCTTTACCCTGGTTCCACCTCTATGCTGGTGAAAAAAATTGGAAAAAGGCATAATTTTGCGTAGTTTTCAGAGAACACCTCGTCTTACTTCTTTCAAGAAGTTCTGAACGTCAGCGGAGATTCTTTCACGGTCGAAAGAGTTTTTTCTCGCAAAGTGGAAGTTGTGATACGTCGGGAGACAATACTACAACCTTCTTTGAATTATTGTATCCATCTATGGCTTGCTTTGAAATTTTTGAGCAACGGCTCGTGCTTGTTAATTTTGAGTGTCATTTGAGGGATATCACTGTTATGTAGGGACCCCGAATTGAGCTTGAAAAACAAGACTTCCTTCAACTTTTCCACCCAAGTTTGCAGACGAATCAAGAGGACACCGCGAATTTGATCTGATTGGAAAACACAGCAGGAATGACGCGGTCTATATAAATAGGAGCATCAGCAAAAATAATGTTAGTAACCCACTCTCCTTCTCAAGTCGTCTTAACTCCTCTAAATTACGCTTGCTCTCTATGGATCTGAACCTGTTTCTCATGTTTGAGAGAGTGCGACTGTTTTTGTCCGTAGAGCGATAACTCTGAATAGCATCTTTGACCTGCAGAACCCCCACTTAACTGATGCAGGAGCCGTTGGTTGTGAGCGAAAACCGTTAAGCGCACATCTTATCTTCCAGTACCTCAACATCGCCAAAACGAACTGATCCATTACCTTTGCGTCTTGTTGTATCTTCATCATCAGCTACCCACTCGGATCAGAATCGTCTTTCTCAACGCGGCTCTCCTCTTCGCAGTTGATGATGAGGTTATCATATACAGCGTCACGTAGGACTGATGAGAAACTATCGATGACTTTTTGTTCTTTCCTAGATGGTGTACGTGGAGTTTCGCAGAACCCGAATTCCTTCATAAAGTGCGACAACACCACCTCCGGGCAGAACGTGTCACTAAAAATGCAAATGACGCCCCATTCTCTTTTTTATCACATGTCAACTATCCACGTTGGCTTCTCCATGTTCAATTTTGTTTTTTTTTTTTACCAGATTTGGTGATATCTTGGGAGCAAGCAGACTATGATGGGTTATTCTTGTTCGCTGTTCATGTAACTTTAAACTGCGATGTTCCAAGCATTTCATGCCGTCTTGTCACATGATCCCATGAAGCAGCGGCTGCTATGACTGCTGCAAGAATTCAATGTCGAAAATATTGTACAAATTGCTCTCAATGTTCCGCAATGCCAATTATAGGCAAAAGAGATGATATGGCAGTTATGGAAGTATTTCTCAAAAATCACAGGAGTAGATGAGGAGGTGCAGAAATGTTGCTCGTACCAGGAAACGAACCCTGGAACATCTTCCTACGAAAAGCGACCCTTACCACACCATCATGGCTCACCTACCGCAAGAACATCCAACAAAGTCGACAGGTGTCGGGGCTCCAACGTTCAGCATAAAAATTGCTGTAACTCTTAGCAGAGAATCCGCAGCAGAAAAACGAAGCAGATTCGAGATCAGCGTAAAAAACTGCATCCGGCAGCATACAACTCGTTATGAATTGTCGGACCCCCCCACCCTGGTTAGATGAGTAACAGGAGTAACGGATTCAAGAAACGAATTACCCACCTTAGCACCATGTCTAATCGCTGTCAACACAATGGTGAGATTCATCCTCGCATCGTTAAAAGTTCCGTCGTAGTATATCAACGCCCCTTTCAGCGAATCACTTTTTAACATAGGAATCCTGCAGCCTTATGAAATCATCAAATCTCATGTGTAAAAAATGCGTACCTATGCTGTGCTACCTTTCTAATGCTTTCGCTTTACTGATGAAAAATGAATTGCGCAAAATGCGTTTTCCAGAAACAATATCGTATGCTTTTATTCCAATCCAGTAATAGGGTACTTGCCATAATCTGAAATAACTTCGTTGAATTGGCAAGGCATAATCTGAAATTTTCGATTTCGAAATTTTTTAAAATTTCGTCGATGTGGCACCCGCCCCTGGCACAGAATTTATGCCATGGCTGCTTTACATAGAATCCAAGTGTCGTTAATCCGTTACGTTGGTTGCGTAACAGGAAAAATGGCCGTAAGGCGCTAATGCGTTATTCCGTCAACCCGTTATTTCGTACGAATGATAGGGCATGCTAAATGCTATATCGCAAATATCAGTGAAGTCCCGAGTATTCTCGTCACAAGAATCGTAAACAAAGTGAATAAAATGAATCAGAGAAGTACAAAAATGATCATTATCCCAAAACTGCCAAAACTACCAGAGCGTAGGAGGAAACCAATGGTAAGATAGAGAAGAGGAAGAGGGTTTTTTGCTGGTTCGACAAAGTGTGCCCAACTCAAGCGCAATACTTACAACCATTATCTTAGCCTCACAGTGATGCTTTGTTATTTTGCCTTATTTTTTCCCACGGCATTTTAGCTGGAAGTTCAAAAGCCGCAACTGTTCAGTTCAAATATCCACATCAAGAATCTAGATTATCGAGAGTCAAGAAATATTAAGGCTCTTCTGATGAACAGTCTACTTTGTCAAGATGAGCCCACCATTCAAGAATTTGCGATTTTTGCTTTACACCATTCAAGTGCTGGGCTCGAGTAAAGTATAACAAGTGATCCACTTTGTAACCTTCAGTACAATATGGAATACACTTCATTTTCGACGGAAATAATGAGGAAAATTAGTGGGAAATATAGCCATTGAGAATCTTTCCATTCAAAGATCATGACAAGCAAGTTATTGAGCCAAATGCTTTCACAAATGTTTTTTAAGAATGATCCATTACTTATGTGGTTTGAATCTAGAAAACGATCCGTCAGCATTCTGGCCTGAACAGGGTCTAATCGCATTCACTTCCACAGTAGTAACTCAGGCTTTTACCTTATAGATGACATTCTTCAACACTATTCGTTTATGTCTGAATTTCGAGGTATTTTTTGCAAGGTGTTTGTGGAATAAAAAAGTAAGGGAATGTCTGAGGTCGGTAGAATTTCTTGCACTACCCTAACTCGCAATAAAAATGGATATTCTCAAGACCAGGAAAGGTTTATGTGTTAGTATGTCTGTTGTTTGTTTATCTTGTGCGTTTTTTACTTGGTGACAGTTTGAAGTTCAGATAGCATCAAATTACCATGTTAAATAGTGAGCCGAGTCTTCTCTAGAAGGATATGGCTAGCCTCCATGCCTTTATTTGAATGGTTCCTAATTAATTCTTCACTCTTCAACAAAGTGAACTTTAGTGGATTTTTGGCATTTTGTCGAAGTGACACACTGCCTCAAAGGCAAAGAAAAGCTAAGCGATAGCAAGAAGTTTCGCAGAAGTACAAAAATGCCTCCTGAACAAGAAACCTAATCAATTTCTAATAAATCCGCAGCTAAAACTCTTCGATATAACTAGATTGCAGCTATAGCCCGTAACAGTGAACGTTCTGGAGCCAAAACCCAAAGGAACTTCTACTTCCGAGCTAAAACTCCAGCTACCTTATTTGACGGCCCTGACGGCGGAATCTTTTCTGTCTGCGCGTGGGACTAGAGCACTTTTCAACAGTTGTGCAGCCGCATGGTTCACCGCGGTTGGCGACAAGAGTACCATAGTAAAATAGTTTCGGAGAACCGATTCGTAATCTAGTTTGGAAAGAGAGAAATTTTCTCGATACAAATATGTTTTTACTTCTGTCGATCATAAGCTGGTAGAGGAGCACCAGTTTTTTTTTCGGGTAGTTTGTCCATTCTCTTCATATTACTTTCTCATTGCCCGCAGATTTTTGAGTACTTTCGCATTCATGTACGATTTCATTTTTAAAAGATCCTGAACTGACTCCTTCGCTGTGCTAGCGATGGTGCTCACGAGTTTTCTATTGTGTAGTTTTACATATATTCAGCTGAAAGCTAACAACTCAACATATTGTTAGAGCATTCTCGTTTCCACAAGTACAAAAGTGCAATTTTTCAAAACTGGTGGATGGAGGTTATATTTAAGGTGACACCGAATTCGTCCTTTAATGTACCGTGATGTCTACCTGCAAGGAAAAGAAGACCAAGAAAGAAAGCAAACACAACCACTCATATTACTATCTAGAAAGTTTCCTCACTTCATGCGAGACCGACAGCGACCATTTTGGAGCGATTCTGTGCTATTTGGAAGAAAAATGAATTGAATGAAGGAGACGTGCCGTGTACACCAGAGACACCGGTCGGCCTTATTTGACGCCTGAGGTTACGGTGGCACCAATGCGGACGTGAAGACTTATCATTCTGTGATGACTTGGGACAATCCTTTACTTCCCCACAGAATCGAGAAATTGTGTTTAATACAGCCAGATTGTACTTGTCTTTCAAATAAGTGTTCTCCTCTATGTTACAAGATTCTGCCAATTTTGGCCATTGAATGGTTTCAGACTCTCGACTTAGAAGGACTCTCGTCCACCTTTCCCCATTCCACCACTCCTAGACCAAACTTAAGTGTAAGTCCGAAAAGGTTGACAAGCTCACTTGAAAATTGGAAGTAAAATGGGTAGAGGGCCGCTAAGATGCGGAGCGATCTCGAGTAGATTGGCCCGTTCAAATAGCGCTTCCTATAACATATACAACTCACAGTAACATATACATATACAATGACATATACACAATGACATATACATATACATGACATATACAGCCTCATTCATTTCATACCTGAACCATGCGAAATTGTTCACGATCCGCCTTCAAAATAGCCGACTGCAGATACCTGACACCTCCATGGATTAATTTTGTACTACGTGAAGAGGTTCCTGAGGAAAAATCATCCAGCTCCACCAAAGCTGTTTTCAACCCTGCAATCATGGATTCCCGGGGAACCAGAAAAATGCGCTGATAAACCTTCAACCTCTGGTTTGAGCGTCTAGAGCAACACCTGCGCCAGTGGCCCCACCGCCAATAACCAGTATATCATATTCTCCACCAGACTGGAATATTTCCGATTAAGAATTCTCAGGAAGCGGCTACAGCACTTAAAAATGAAACCTTTAAGGACTCCACGAGTTCCTTCCTAGATGGTAGTGAGTCAGAAGATCGTTTATTTAGACCGGCCACCTTATCTGCATGAGCAGTACGGAAGTAATTTCTCTAAATACATCTCATTTATGAAAACTGTGTCTCTGAACGTCATATCATTCATGAAAATTGTGAACGGTAATGCTGATCCATGGATGAGCCAAGTTGATTTCCGCAACATCTATTTCACTTCATATCGTTATGCCTGGCCTGCGTATCATTGTCAAACGTTATCTCCAGGATGTCAGCCAATGATCTGATTACTATGTACCTATACCTATAACGACATGGAGAGAAGGCGAGCATTGCGGAAGTCGGCGCGGCTCACCGTACAGGAATATAAAGGGTGACCCGAAGGTCTTTGGCTGAGATAAGGGTACGCCGGCGCCCAAAAGATCGGAAACGCTTGGAGCCACGCTCAGCGCTGTGGTGAGGTGTTCCAGTGTCTAAGCATGAAGAGATGCCACTTTCCGGCGCTGATACATTTCAAAGACGGGTTCGACAATTGTGATTCGAGTGTGAAGGGGCTCAAAAGTGGGGACGCCTTGCGGCAGGTCATGCGCCGTGATAAGGAAACACTGGCATCAAAATGTGTGGTGACAAAAGGACCCGGGTAATGTATTGGGTGCATTGTTTTCTGTAGCGTGGAACAGTCTAGAAGAGTCTGCAACTGCATCACTTTCATTCATTTTCTTCACAGCGACGGAGTCTGCGTAGTATGCCATAGGCCATATGCTTTCACCTACCACCAGCTCGAGCCGATGCAAGAGTGTGTGCCTAGCGGTAGTTCCCACGTGTGACTATCTTTGAACCTCGGCATTATATTAGATTAGAGGGAAGGTGTTTGTCCGGATATTCTCATGAAGTATGCCATAGGCCATATGCTTTCACCTACCACCACCTCGAGCCGATGCAAGAGTGTGTGCCTAGCGGTAGTTCCCACGTGTGACTATCTTTGAACCTCGGCATTATATTAGATTAGAGGGAAGGTGTTTGTCCGGATATTCTCATGAAGTATGCCATAGGCCATATGCTTTCACCTACCACCAGCTCGAGCCGATGCAAGAGTGTGAGCCTAGCGGTAGTTCCCACGTGTGACTATCTTTGAACCTCGGCATTATATTAGATTAGAGGAAAGGTGTTTGTCCAGATATTCTCATGAATTGTCTTGACACTTTCAGGCTCTGACGAAGGCGAGGAGGCCGAAACGTCAGCCAATAAAAAGTCTTTATAACAACCTCGTGTATGGCTCACATCTTCAGATATTACGACCTAGCGGTAGTGCTTGATATCTGTTTCATTCCACTAGTAAATAAAGCTATTCCCGGCTGGAACAGTTACTTTCACTTATAAATGAAACCAGGGTTACAGGCTTACATCTCTACACTCCCGCCATTGCATCACTTCGCGCTAGGGGAGGCGTGGTGACATAGTAGTGATATGGCCGCAAAGGAACAACCTTGAGTCAGAATGGCCATGATTACACACCAATGTGAGTCGAGAGACTCAGGCACTCGTGGGGTTCGACCCCAGTTACACCTGGGGTCGAACCCCCTGTTCCCCCCCCCCCCT
>JARK01001361.1:1548453-1559741 GCA_000688135.1 Ancylostoma ceylanicum | reverse complement strand
AGATAGCTGAACGATTTCGCGAATCCGTCGATCGATGACATGCTCGAAGATCTTCATGGTATGCGACAAGAGACGGATTGGTCTGTAGTTCGTGCAGTCAGCGGGATTGCTTTTACCCTTCCAGATCGGGTTGGTGGTGCTTTACTACTGTGACGGTCCGCTTAAGTTTTGAGCATATACTAAGTTCAAGTGCACTAGACATGAGGCTGTTCTAGAATAGTCCGCGGCTTGTGAACTTTCCAGGATTTATTGCACACCTCGGGCATATAAAGGGGACGTGACCTTTCACTTTAGTTCTTAGCACGGCCTTGATGAGAGGAAGGAGCCTAGCTGAGATGGCTCCACATCGTCCTCTATATGATTAGTCGCTTGTTATCTTACTTCTTCTTAATTGGCAGTTCATGTGTGTGTGTGTGTGTGTCTGTGCACGAGAACCAGCCATCAAAAACGGGAAATACCTACACCATCGTGTTCAGCGCGTCGAGTTATGTACGAAAATGTGGTAAATTTTGATTTTTACCTTGATTTACAGGTGTTTTGGGCCACTTTTGTCATGTTCAGACATGTTAAGGACCGACTGTTGTGTTTACCACAGTTGGAATGAATGAGATAAGCCCAGACACTATGAAAAGGAAGAGATGGGTAGGATCCCTTTATGTCGAAGAGAGGGAGCCAGGAAGGCGAAGAAGGACACGGATGAGGGGTGACGCTGCAGCGCTGGGCCGGCGCCCAGTAGGGGTGATAATGCTATGCAAAGGATTCGCTTTTGCGGCAACGGTGCATCGGCGTCCAAAAGTGGAGGAAAAACCTAGAAACGGGTTCAACTGTGTGACGAAGGGGCGCCAACGTACGAAAGTAGTGAAACGCCTGGAGTCGTGTCCAACGATGTGATAAGGGTGCGCCGGCGTCGAAAAGCGGGGAAATGCCTGGAGACGGGTCTAACGGGGTGATAAGGGTGGGTTGGCGTTGGAAAGCGGGATATGCCTGTAGTCGGGTCTAACGGTGTGATAAGGATGCGTCGGCGTCCAAATATGGGGAAACGCTCACAGACGGGTCCAACGGTGCGATAAGGGTGCGCCGGCATCCAAAAGCGGGAAAATGCCCGGAGACCAGTCTAACGGTGTGATAAGGGTGCGTTGGCGTCCAAAAGCGTGGAAACGCTCAGAGACGGGTCCAATGATGTAATAAGGATGCGCCGTCGTCCAATAGTGGGAGGAAGCCTGGAAACGGGTCCAACGGTGTGATAAGGTTGCGGCGGCATCCAAAAAGTGAGAGGAAACCTAGAAATGGGTCAAACGGTGAGGTGAGGGCCGCCGGCGTCTGTTTTGAAAACGGGGCAACGCCTTGAAACGGGTCCAACGGTCCCACACAAGAAAAGACGTCGCTTCCCTGTTGCACAGCTGTAGAAAAGGCGCCTCAAAGCAAGAGAGCTCGAAGGTGCGAAAAACGCGAGTTTTGATAAATGAGGAATTGCCGGTGTGGTGTGAGAGAGGTGCCACATGAAGGCAACGCGAGCGAAGCGAGCACGAGAAGAAGCCTGAGAGTCCGGCGTTAGCTGGACGATCAGGCTGGTACTTGTTTATTCCTAATGTTCCAGTACCTTCCATGCTTTTCTCTTTTTCCTTGCTTCACTCGTGTGTAATGCCGCTTGATAGAATAAATTGTTCTGCATATGCTCGTCTCGTTGTGCCTTGCATCTCACGGTTAAGGTTCGGTTTAGCATTTTGGAGTAAATACAGAAAAGAGCTCGCGCCGAACCTTAAACTACCAATCCATGGGCACTTTCTTCTGCGCTATGACCAGGTTGAAAAAATTTCGTTAACCAGTCAGCGGAGCTCCAGCACTGTGACTTCCACACCTCCGCCGCCATATCATCTGGACCAGTCGCTTTGCCTGCCTTCATTCGCTTCAATGCAGCCAAGGTCTCTTCGGTGGTGATCGGCTCCACTGGCCCAAAGGTGGGCGGGACTTCTGGAACGGGAGGATGGGCAAACTCTTCGGTCGAAACCTTTTCGAAATAATCCCTACATTTTTGCATCTCCATTTTGCGATCCGTCAGGAGCACACCTTGTTCATCGTTCACGCCGTGGAACTTTTCGACATCTTCTGCTTGGCGCTGACGCGACTTCGCGAGTCGGTAGATGAAGCGCTCGCCGTCTTTTGAGTCCAACTTCTTACAGACTTCATCGTAATGAGCCGCTTTCGCAGCAGCAACGGCCTTCTTCGCAGACCTCTTCCCTTCGCGGTAACTCCTCCAGTTATCTTCCGTTTTATTGTCGAGGAAGAGATGGTATAAACGTTTCTTTTCGCGAACTTTCGTTCTCACTTCCTCCGTCCAGAGCCAAGTCTTTCTGTCAAACTTTAGCCGATCTGGTTTGGTGGTGGTGAGTTCCGAGCGAGCTGCTGCAAGGATATTATCGGTTGCCCTCTGCCATGTTTCATCGACGTTCGTGATAGGTGGCAGCTGGATAAGGGAGGTGACAGCCGCTTCTTTCTCTCTAAGTCTCCACCACTTTATTCTGGCCGGTCCACATCGCTCGGCGCGCTTCTGGTTTGGCGGTGTGATCTTCATAGTGCAGATTAGCGGTCGGTGTTGCGACGTGACCGTCTCGTAGGGCACGACTTTTGCGTCCGTGACGAGCTTCTGGTCTTGATATCTCACGAGCACGTAATCGATCTGAGTCTTGTTGCTGCCACCATAGAAGGAAACGAGGTGGGATGGCCGTTTTCGAAATTTCGTGTTCGCTATGACGAGGTTATGAGACTCGGCGTAGTCGAGAATACGCTCGCCATCGTCGTTGCGCACCCCGTATCCAAAGCCACCGTGGCACCTGTAGCCGTCCTTCGTCACTCCTACGTGGCCATTCAGATCTCCTGCAATGAAGACCGTGTTTTCTGATGGTAATGCCGCGGTCTTCTCATCGATCAGAGCCCAGAAGTTCTTAACATTATCTGAGCACCCAGTCTGCGGGGCGTATGCGGAGAAAAAGTGAATGCGCCGTTCTAGCGTGACGATAACAATTTTCATGAGACGGTTGTCAAAACGCTCTACGCCTGCGATGAAATCTCTGAACCGTTCAGATACAATGATGCCGACGCCATTTCTTGTGCCTTTACTACCTGTGTAGACGACTTTGATGCCGCAACCGATGTCCTTGGACTTGCTTCCGGACCATCTCGCCTCCTGTACAGCGCACAGGTCGATTCGGCTACGCTGTAGTGCTGCAGCCAATTCACACGAGCGGCCCGTCAACGTGCCAACGTTCAAAGTCGCAATGCGCGTCTTGGCCACGTTGGAATCCTTAACGACTCGCCTGCTTGCCCCCCGATGCCGTCGTTCGCGAAGCACCAAGGACCCTCGCATATTTTCCACACTCACTGGGCCCCGCGAGTGCGCGTCGACTCTCGTGGACGCCGTAGCCTTCTTCTCAAATCCATTTGACGTCATGATCATGTGATATGACGTGGGGTGTTCCTCAGCCGGCCTGTCGCCGGCATTCGAATGACGGAGAGAATGATTCCCCCCCGTGGACGAGGGACCTATTTGTTAGAGGCGGCCCCTACTCGCCTCTCATGCGCTTCCCGGTCGTTAGATTGCGAGCTTTTGGCTAAGTCCGAACTGCAGGATACAGCCCACACAAAGCATTTGCACACACCCACGCGTGAGTGCATGTTCGCACTCCTATGCAGGCCATATGAATCGAATCCAGCACTGTCGAACTAAGGAGTCCATCCCCTAGATCTACCCGCGTCGCAAAGCAAGCGCATGGCTGTTCATCAATACTTGTCCGTATCAAAACTTTTCCATCTCACATGATGCACTATTTCACAATACTGAAATCGTGGAGGTTGGAGTAGGCTGATATCATGACCAGGATCTTGATCCTTAACGCAGAAACGTAGATATTTTTTGCGCAGTATTTTGGAGGCAGGCGATGATCCATTACCTGTGAGCCAATCGACCAACGTAGCCTTCCGAATGGTTAGGTTGGAAGTGTTGATTGGTGAAAGTAGGTGATAATGAATAAATGGGTCAGTGGAGTGAAAGAGGCCAGCAGCAGGATGGGCGAGTGGATAGAGCAGCGGACTCTCAATCAGTAGTGATAATGGCCAGGTTGGTTCGAATCCCGTCGATGGTAGAAGAAAGCTAACACTGCGAAATAATGCAAGGACCTTACAAAAAGTGATTTTTCCCTATTTCTGAAGAGGAATCACACGTTTGTGTTGTGGCAGAGCAGGATCAGTGATGACCTGGTTTAGGCGGATAGGGCTCAAATCTCCGTGAGGTGCGGCCTCATTGCGGCCTAAACGCTGAAGCTTTTCGGGCTGTTAGGGATGAAAGCTAACACTTTTGCGGCTCTATAGCGGCCTGAACCCCGACAATTATCGTGCGAAAGGACCGAACGCTCCTTCCGACCCTCGCCCCCCGCTCGTTCCGAACGGTATTTGCCGGGGTTTCGCCCCCGGAATTGTCTGAGTAGCGAACGGTCAGACAAGATCCGTGGGACGCAGTCGCGCGCGAACGCATCGCGGGTGTAAATATCCGCGCGCGAGCGCGGAGCCCCCTGGAAGCCTGCGCACTCAGACATTCGCTCGAGAGTCCCGCCTGACAAGATGTTGACTCCCGCTCGAGGGTGAGCGGGAGTCATCGAAAACAGCTACTCAAACAATTCCAGGGGCGTAACCCCGGCAAATGCCGTTCGGAACGAGCGGGGGGCGAGGGTCGGAACGAGCGTTCGGTCCTTTCCGCCCGATAATTATCGGGGTTCAGGCCGCTATAGAGCCGCAGAAATGGGAGCTTTCATCCCTATCAGCGCGAAAAGCACCAGCGTTTAGGCCACAATGAGGCCGCAACTCACAGAGGTTTGAGCCCTATCCGCCCAAACCAGGTAATCACTGGTCCTGCTCTGCAGCAACACAACCCTAATTTCTCACCAGAAATAGCAAAATACCACTTTTTGCAAGGTTCTTGCTAGTTTTCGTAGTGTTACCTTTCTTCTACTATCGACGGGATTCGAACCAGCCTGGTCATTATCACGATTGATTGAGAGTCCGCTGCTTTATCCACTCGGCCATCCGTGCTCCTGGCCTCTTTCACTCCAGTGACCCATCTATTCATTATCATCTACAGTGAGCGTCGATGGCGGTGACCCATTAACGGAGTTGATAAGAACGCCGCGCAACAGCGCCGCGCGCGTCGGGATCGATGTAGTTTGCTGCCATTATGCTGTTTCTCGTTATAAAAAATGGAAAAAATTAATAGTTCACCAAATTGGGAAGAAAAGCGCCAGGAAATAGCACTCCGACGGCTAACGACATCGATTCCGCCACGTGCGGCGCGGTTGCGCGTCGTCCTTGTCGAGGCCGTGGTGCGTCACCGCCATCGACGCGCACTTTACTTTCACCAATTAACACTTCCAGCCTAACGGTTACGTTGTGTCCGGAAGGCTACGTTGATCGGCTGGCTTAGAGGTGATGTCTTCGCCTTCCCCAAAATATGGGAGGCAGTCAAGTCGTACGCCGCGACGCGGCCGCGCCGCAGGCGTAAGCTCCTTAAATCGGGGTTCTTCGACGCACTGAGTGACTCCGGTGGACACCCCTTACACTTTTTCGGATCCGATGTCATTCATCTGTCCCACCTGCTCAGAAAACTTGTCTATTCCTCCCCAGTGCTGCTCGTGCGTTCAAAAGTTGCAGCCGCGACGTGCACGTGAATCGACTCATCACGGCTCAGCAGCGTACATCCTGTCACGCAGCCCCAAAATACTGCGCAAAAATATCTGGGTTTCTGCGTTAAGTATCAAGATCGTAGTCATGATATCGGCCTATTCCAATCTCCACGCTTTTATTCTTGTGAGATAGGACATTATGTGAGCTAAAAAAGATTGGGTACGGACAAGTATTGGTGAACTAGTACGCTGCCATTAGTGGAACGCATCGGATCTACCGCTTTTCCGATCGCGCCGCCTCTGAATCCACGGCCGCGTCAGCGGCCTCGTCGTTTCGATACACGGTACCTGGATTAGAAAGAGCCACGAAAGGGGTATACTTATCTGCACAACAGTGGCGAATGCAGGAAGTAGGCCGGCGTGGAAGGGTGGTGTACCGGAGAAGTTGTCGTTTAGAAGCATGTATATTTTAGCGCAAGATTGTTCTGATTTTTTTGTCCTCTGCCCATCCCACCCGACACTTTTCATATTGCGGGCTGAACCCCGACGGTCGTTCATCAGCCCGATTCATGCTGCATTCGGCCCGCTATTGGCCAGATTGCTCGTTTGGGCCGCATCATGTGCGGCTTCGCCCGCAATTTGCCCGCAATGCTCCCTCGTTGAAACTTTTCGTCGGAGATTGTCTCGTTGGTGAAACGGGATTTGCCCCTGCAATTGTCTGAGTAGTTTTTGTCCCGCAACATCCCGATTTTGTCCCGCAAGGTGCGGCGGGAGACCGGATTTCGTCCCGAAACTGAAAAACGAAAGAAAACAAAAATGCACGGTGACCGCAATGTGCATGCGGCCCCGGGCCGACGCCGGCCGCTACTAGCGGATTTCGAATCCGCGTCACAGCCGAGCGCGACCACCTCCGACGCATCTCGCCTGGTCTTCACACTGGGCTACGGTCTTAACTGGGCCTCAGCAGGCCAGACGAGTCTCGTAGGACTCCACTCTCTGCCGAAGCGGAGAGTAGACTGAAGCTTACCTGCAGAGTGAGTCCCTTATATACCCCTCATTTGATAAGGGTTACCACGTGGCAATAACAAACCCACACCATTCTCCGGCTAATCCCGCAACAAAACCAAAATGATGTCTACCGCCGGTGCATCTGATTTTGTCTCAAAAGTGATAAGAGAGTGTTTTGTCAGGCGGGACTCTCAAGCAAATGTCTGAGCAGGCTCCTGCGCGGGCCCCTGGGCGCCTGAGCAGGCTCTTCTGAAGGCTCTTCTGACCCACCGTTACCCCATGGTGAATGTTCGGCACGTCAACCATGGGCAAACAGTGGGGTCACCGCGGGCTACTCGTGGGGCCACCGTGGGCTAACTGTGGGTTTTCCGAGGGGAACCTAAGAGGTCTCCGTGAGGAAACTTGGGGATTTCCGTGAGGAAACTGAGGGATTTCCAGGATTCCATGCATGCGCTTTGTGCGCAGATGCCCACGCTGGAGCCTGCGCGGCTGGCCAGACAAGTCCCGTAGGGCTCGTCTAGTCTCCAACTAAGCGGAGACAAGACTCTGACTTTCATACCCTGCAGACGGCTTATATACGGTTTCTATCAGTATCAGCAGCTGTCTAACAATTGTTTACATGGAAAAGTCGAAACATGGGTTAAAGGCAGTGTGTCAACTCGTCACAATCCTACATCATCTCAATACAGGGTGACAACAAAGTCTTTGGCCAAACATAACAAATTATAAAACTGGGTTTCGTTAAGGCAATCAAATGAAAATTTACGTGGACTACGCACAAATCATGCGCTTTAAGGAAACGCTCTTGGATTTTGGATATATCCCTTTGCTCGCCCGGAGAGTTGAAAAAACCTTCGACGATTGCAACGCAAGATGCCCGCGAGTTAGTCTGTCAATTATGAGCTCGTTTTCATCTTAGCTCTAGAGTGAGGAACTTGATGTCTCAGCAGAAGTTTGGCCTAATTCTGTGCTTTCTAGCCTGTACATCACAGATCCGAAGATATTCTTTTTAGAGCGTACGCTGATCGTACAGCAAATATGGTAGATATGATGAAGTGAGGAAATGGGGGGTCTGAACCAACGTTGTGTTGCTTTTTCTCCTAAAACTTGATGGAAAACTTCTGTCGAATGCCCATTCTATTTTTACCAGATGTGCTCAAGCCTTATAAATAACATATTTCATAGGGTATCGTCTAGCCCATTTTTGCCCGTTGTTTTGCGATTTTTAGTGGCAACAAGTAGAGGTTTCAATCTATTGGCCTTTTCCGGCCCATAAAATCAGTTCAAGCGTGGGACTGTCTAGCAGAGAAAGCTTCTATTCTCCCAAATACTATATAGAAATTTAGTGATTTGAATGCTCGATTGAAAGATCTTCTCGCAAGAGACGTCATCAAGGCTCTACTAGCGGGATTTCCCATCTTCACCTCGTTTCGTATCCGCAACCCGTAAAAGATCCAGACAGAACTGTGGAACACGAAATTGTACATGTATGTTGGGAACAGTTGAGCAGTCAACATGAATACAATATCGCGGGATTTACCTGCACGGCTCAAGAAATAATCGCAGCAAACCTTTGGCCAAAGACTTTGTTGTCACCCTGTATATTCGGTCTGCTGAGCACATATAAAGTAAAAAGGATAAAGTGGTCGGCGTTGATCAATCCCGTCACGGGGGATGCGCCACGCATCCGACTTTAACTGAGCATCGTAGAGGCGTTGAATGCGTATGTGCCCTATACAATGACTTGCGGGGGGCATCCGATGAACCAAATCAGTGCTTCATCCTCCCAGACTCCTCTGGTACCAATTTACCGACCCCGGAGGGATGGATGGCTTGGTTGGCCACGGGCGCGGGATCGAACCATCGACCCTGTGCGTACGCAGCGAGCCTCTTACCGCTGCGCCATACGCGTCCTTTCGAGTCTAGATTGATCGCGTACATTTCTCGCCAAACTGAGCACATATATGTACTTTAAATTCGAGAGAGACGTCGAAAACCCCGAAAAATGCTAGATTCTTTGGCCGAGAATTTGAAAATCCCCGGCGAGTTGTACCAGTGGCTTGATTCCGCAATGGAAGCTTACTGAGGATACGGCATTGTTTTCCAACACGGAGATACTTGTTCTGTCCAAAGTAGCTGCTGCTGAGAAATTCATCTCGATAAACTTTTCTCAATTTCTCGCAGCTTCCTCCTTGTTTGCGGTCAGGGAAACTCGCCCATGTCAAGATTACATTTTGCTTCAGAAGTAGAGGTTTTTGACCATTTTTTCGGATTTCCATTACATCATTGGAGCCAGCGCGTCGAGAAGAATTGGATTCCGTCGACATCTCGATACCGAAAACGACCTGACGCACTGCCCTTAAGCTCTGGACATACTAACAGCGACGGCGATGTGGTCGCCACGCGATTCAACTTGCAAACATCACAAAAGCTGCCGCGGTCAATCCGCGCGCATTCATTCTCAACAGCAACACATGATCGCAAGGCCGATTTTGACCACTTCCCAGAAGGAAACGCGTGGCGACCAAATCCCGAGCCAGTCGGGCTCTGGGCATACATTTTCCTGTGAAGCACGAACGATTTTTTTCATTTCTGATGCAGTCGCGTCGCTACGTCTAGACGCAGCGACGCGATTGAACCGCTCAATTTCTTGCTTCTGTCTCTTGAAAATTTCTTGTATTTCGATCCATTTCTATGGGTTTCTCGCTATAACAGCTTCCTTGCTCGAGATTTGATGAGAATATAGGTAAACTTTTTTCAAGCAGTATTCTCTCAAATTGTTCCGAAACTGCAGTATTTTATAGTGTCTTCTGTTATTTCTTTATAACCGAATCCGCATTCTTTCGAATTGCGGATCTAAGAAATTTCAAAGCGAGTTAGATACAGTTTGAAGTGCTAAAATAGTCTTCGAAAACTAATTAGAAGCCGTAATTCCAACTGGAAAGCTTTTTATTACGGCTTATTGCCGCAAGTGTGAATATAGCTTGAATATCAAAATTGCAGTGAAGTGAGCCTAACGAATCATTCAATGCCATCGCCAATCATAATATGAAGTGTGCCCTAGCACGCGATCCAGTCGCAGCAGCTGAATCGCTCGTGCAAAACTCAGTCGCGGCGACCAAATCGCGTCGCTGCAAGTATGCGCGGGGCTTCAGCAGTTGGTGAATGGTGAGCAAATTGTGGTCCCACCGTGAGTTCTTCAAGCATGGTGGGTCCACCATGGAGAAATAGTGGGCTCACCATGGGAGTGATAACAATGGTGGGCTAACAATGGAGTGAGTGAGGGCGGACACCGTAATCGAGGGATAACCGGAGAAAATGGTGAGCCTACTGTCAGTTGGGGGTCCACCATGGGATAACGATGGGCGCACCGTGGTACGAATGTTCAGAGAATTTCGTTTCACACACACTTACAGACACACAGAGTAATCGCTTTATTATAAGTCATGATTATTATGAGTCATGATTACCGATCCTCTTATATAAATCCTGGTAGTGCAACAAAATTTTCTAGAGCGCAGACGTGGGGGGAGGTAGGCACGTTATCCTATCCTTTCATCATGTGCCCGATCATAGACACTGCTGATGGATGAGGCGACGCTGGCGAGACAGTCGGCCGATGTTTCCTCATAAGTGCATAGATGTGGTGAAAATCGCGCTGGGACCCATCCTTAGCTGGCTTCGTCGGTCACGATAATGATGGATACAATCGTCAATGATAAAAGCGAGAGGCTTAGACAAAGCCTTCAGGATTTCGCGGCGGGACCAGCGCCCTGCGCTGATCTTGCGGCCTACGAGTGAGACAGTGTTTACGAGTTTTCGGGCGCATAATGCACGAAGCAGGATCATCGCTATGCGGTGCTATGCAGCTCACCCATCACCCATACCAAGTCCCGGCGGTGCTGTGCGGCCCACAGACACACGATCGCGGCTGCAGGTGGCTGTAGGAAGGAAGTGGGTCCGCCGATGGAGAAAAGTGAGTCAGCACTCAGCATTATGGGAAACCCTTGGGTGAAGATGGTGCACCGGAGATAACGTAAAAAAGACTAGGCTATGGGGTCGTCGATGGTGTACGGTGCGCTTCAGCTAAACAGTGTGGGAAACGTCCAGATACGGTGAAGGAATATTGTGACGAAGAAAGGGAGGAAATACCATTACACCGCAAAGTTGATTAACATCTTTGGTGATTGTAAACCGGTGGTTTCTGCATGATTTGCTGGAAAACTCCGTGTAAATCGTGTTTTTTTACAAAGTTCCACCGGTTTCCAGGTAAATTCCGGCTAAGTCTCGTTTAAACCGTGCACTATCAGTACCACAGGCGGATCTCGCTCAAATTCTCTATAAATTCCCGTTAAATTAGGTCCACCGTTGGTTTTCGCCCAAATTCCGCCTAAATTCCGGGTAAACTGGGAATGTATTATTATAAGTCATGATTACCGATTTTCCACCCGACCAGCTAAGTCTCTTCATGTTATATGTACAGGGGCAAAAGTTATTGTACAACGCTTGCTGGCTCATTTCTCTGCAGTAGTGATATGTTTTGCATAGTATTAGGCCTCGCTTGATATAGCTGGATTTGCTCTATTTTCTGACCGAGTTTTGGGGGTGGGG
>JARK01001361.1:1524798-1536280 GCA_000688135.1 Ancylostoma ceylanicum | reverse complement strand
ATCTGTGGGCCACACAATGCCGCCGTGAGCCGCCTAGCACCGCATAGTGATAATCCTGCTCCGTATATTATGCAGCCTGAAAACTCGTAAACACTGTCTCACTCGCGAGACTGCCAGCGCAGGAGGCTGGTCCCGTCGCGAAATCCTGAAAGCACTGTCTAATTCTTTCGTTTTTATCATTGGCGATTGTATCCATCATTATCGTGACCAACGGAACCAGCAAAAAGTGGGTCCCAATGCGACTTCCACTACATCCATGCACTTATGATGAAACATCGGCCGACCGTCTCGTCAGCTTCGCCTCATCCGCCAGCACTCTCTATGAGCTGAGCACATGATGAAACGATGCGATCACGTGCCTGCCCCCCCCCCCCACGTCTGCGCTCTAGAAAATTTTGTTGCATTACCAGGATTTATATAAGAGGATATATAAGAGGATCCCATCGCATGACGTATTCTGAGATTCTCAGCGGTATTGAGCGCAAAAGAGTTTTAGGTCTGAAGACACTAGAATGGAGGAGAAAAAGAAATGATCTGATAATGTCGTACAAACTATTTGAAAGACTTCTACGACTTCCACCGTCTGATGTTTTCCGCATAATTCAATCCAAAACAAGGGGAGCTCCTTCTAAAATCTCCATCACTACAGCCAGATATCAGGTCAGGTCGAATGCTTCCACTATTAGAAACTGCTCTAGCTTTGGCAGCGTTTTACGTGCTAATGTTCTTTCCTTGAAGCTCAATCTGTTTCGGAAGCGCGTTGTGTAGTTTGTTTGAACGTTGTTCTCGCTTTATAGTTTTAACTGTTTTTCGTTTCATCCTATGCATGTGATTCACATGCCAAAGAAAGAAAGAAAGAAAGAAAGAAAGAATGGTCCAGATTTTACGAATGTGGTGGGTAGACTCTGTGCGCGACCTCAATACACAGTGCAATCGAGAGATAGTCTATCCCACCTCTGTACATGATATTACGTAAATTCTCTGACCGATTCTACGGCCAGCCACGGAATCTGTAGCAGTTTGTATAGTCACATGTACAAAATAAACGCGTCATGATAGGACATTTTCACATTCTCTATGACCAAGTATGTAATTAGTCAAACATTCTCTACAGCTCCTAACAAACTCCCACTGATCTCGAAATTTGCTGAGCGTACGGATGCACCGAAGGAGGACAGGTGTGCCGAGGCTCAATCGTGCGGAAAAGCCCAGTACGAGGGTCGGAGGATGGGTCTGGTGGCCCAATAGTGTGGTGGAAGACGCCAAGGCGAAAACGTCAAGATACGGGCCTACCTGGGAGAAGAGGTTCGTTGTGGCCGAAGTGTGCGAGCTGACCTCCTTCAACCATCCCGAGCGTCCCGAAAGTGACTATTGTCTTCGACTTGAGCACAAGGGTGGCATAGTGCGAAGTTCAATGAAGAATTTACCACCTTCGGAGGTCTATACACCGTTGTCAAGTTCGCAGTTTCTACAGTCTACGCGTGGAACCAGTTCTATTCTGCTGAGTTTCCTCGTGGCTAGGGAGCTAAAACTTACTTTACTCGAGCCACATTCTTAGGTGTTTTGCATCCATTCGTGACTTTGGTTTTTCGTGATGACTCCCCTCCCCTCTCGGTGTCGGTGCTTCCTCTGTTCAGAGTAGAAAGAAGTGTGAAGAAGGCTAAGCATACGGGTTCACCGACGCAGAATGGGTCTGGTGGCCAAGTACCGAGGAAAATGTGGGGAACGACCGGCTGTGAGTACGCCGATGCAGAAAGGGTCGGCTGTTGCCTAAAATTTGTGACGAACATGCAAGGGCATGTGTCAGCCGGTGGAGCAGGGGTTCGCTGGAGCCCACTATTGTGGAGGACGGCTGGATAGTGGGGGGGGGGGAGAACCCCAGGATCTATGCCCACCTATGAAGGTGGGGTCTGCTGTGGCCTAAAATTTGATAATAGCGCCAGGGATATGATCCCGCCAATTAGCAAGCATCTGCTCAGGAACTTTTGAGCATCGGTGTGCAATCAAGTGGGCACTAGTGCCAACGATGAGGCCGACCTCTGCGAAAGTAGAGAACCCGGGCCGGCACCATTCCACGTTGCGACGGAAATGGCGAAGCATCAGTGACCACACAGTGTGAAGCGAAGAACCACGGAATGCAACTTATATAGCAAATTGCTCGCTTACGATAACATTTAGAATGATTTCTTCCGAAGCTGAGATGTTGCGATACAGTCGAAAAACCGATGATAAATCTACGCATGGATTATTCTGTGCTTCCTTTGCGTGTAGGTCGGCACCGGTGCCCAGAGGTTCCTGAGTGGGTGCCATGTATTGGGAAAATTGTGGGGAACGCCAGGACATGGATTCTTGCATAAACATATTGTTGTGCTTAGCTGATAGGATATCATCATTATCCACATCATCAGGCTATACATATATCATTATCGGTATACCATCATTATGCCATACACGGACTAAAATAGAACTGTTGTACCATGGTATTCAGACATTCCCAGAAGTTGTGCGTTAACCAAACTAACAACCATGAATTATATATGGCCGACCAAAGCATGTCTCTCTGTTTCTATATAGAAGACACATAGGATTTTTCCGTAAAGTGTATTACATGTATTTATTGTTGCTATTAATTACAATGTACTTCTAGGTTCGTAGCTCTTCACTTCACTAGATCACTCATTAGTACTATGACATAGTTTTTATACGTTCGAGTTCTCGTTACCTTATTGTTAGCAATGTAGTTCTTAGCCGGCCTATGCGGTCAAAACAATGAGGAGTTTCAAAAGAATAAGGAGTAAAACAGCGCTTCGGGTCCTCTCTTTGCTCTTTATCCTTTTGCGAGATGCTATTTTAGGGAGGGTTAACAGGTAGGGGACAATTAGTCTTTTGCAAGGGAAGAGTTTGCTTGACATACCACCTAGAATCACATTGCTTATTCCAAGTAACTTTTATCAGTTGCCTGACTCATGAAAAAGCCAAAAGAACCTGCGAGAGGTGCTACAGTATATAGGGGTACCCCAAGGATGTAGATGCTTGGAGTCGTCTGGACAAGGAAATGCTGGAAAGACTAGTCCCATTCTATGCTTCGGAGCATTCTTGAACTAATCGGCAACTATAGAAAACCTATCAGTTACCAGATTTCATTTATGAGCAGAATTTCATGATAAAACCGTTGGTGCTGGTATGTCCTGTTTTTCCTTCCCTCATTGTCGATGCTGCTCGAGTCTCATCAGAATTGTTTTTGTTTGTTTTGATCCTATAGATGAGAGAATTATAAATATGCATAGTATAGTTGTTATTCACTATAACCAGCCTGATCATCCGGCTAACGCCAGACTCTCAGGCTTCTTCTTGTGCTCGCTTCGCTCGCGTGGTCTTCTTATGACATCTCCCTCACACTATGCCGGCCATCCCACATTTATTAAAACTCCCATTTATCGCACCTTCGAGCTTCCTGGCTTCGAGGCACCTTTCCACAGCTGTGAAACAGTCGGGAGACGTCTTTCCACCTTATATGAGACTGTTCGACCCGTCTCCGGGCGTTTTTGAACGCCGGCGCACCCCTCCGCCGAACCCGTCTCTAGGCGTTTTCCACCTTTTGGACGTCGGCACACCCTTATCACAACGTTGGACTCGTTTCCGGGCGTTTCTCCACTCTTGGACGCCGGCGCACCCTTATCACACCGCTGGACCCGTCTACAGGCATTTCCCCACTTTTGGACGCCGGCACACCCTTATCATAACGTTGGACCCGTTTCCGAGCGTTTCCCCACTTTCGGACGCCGGTACACCCTTATCACACCATTGGACCCGTTTCCGGGTGTTTCCCCACTTTTGGACGCCGGCGTACCCTAATCACATCGTTGGACCCGTCTGCAGGCGTTTCCCCGCTTTTGCACGCCGGCGCACCTTTGTCTCCACGTTGGACCATTCTCCAGGCTTTTCTCGACTTTAAGAAACCGTCGCACCGTTGGCACAGAAATGGACCCTTTGCATAGCGTTATTTCCACTCCCAGACCACGGCGCAGCCCTACCGCAGCAGTACTTGCTCGCTCCTCATCCGTGGCCTTCCTCGCCCTCCTGGTTCCTTCTCTGCGATGCAAAGACATCCCACACATCTCTTCCCTTTTATACTGTCTGGGCTTATCTCATTCATTCCAACTGTGGTAAACACAACGGTCGGCCATTGAGAGAACTTAACATGTCTGAACATGACTAAAGTGGCCGGAAACACCTGTAAATCAAGGTAAAAATCAAAATTCACCATGGCATTTGTGAGCCTATTAGATGAATGCAGAATGCTTCCCTCCTCATCGTTGGATTTCAGTCATTCCACCAAGTGGAAATGTGCTCAGTGCTCACCGTTGCAAACATTCTTGAAACTGGTGCATAAAATTCATCTCACGTCATCCCAGACGAATGCCTCCAGCATGGATCCTTCTCTGGACTTTTAATCCTGAAAGCTTTCTAGCTCTCAATTTCAATAGGATGACGTTGTGAGAAATGGCCGCAGAAAATTAAACCTTGTAACTTCAGCCTGTGAAACAATGGTTTTGAAAATGTCAAAGTCGGGAAAGTGATGCAACTCTGTTCACTAAACAGCCATGGTCTTTTTTCTGTTTCGGTAAATCACGGGAAACGGATGTTCAAATCACAGGCAACAATTATGCCCCCTAACAGTTCGCTCGAAATCCTTCCGTTATGTTTGAGTTTATGGAGTGAAATTGTGGAGAACGCGCATCAAAGTTCTAGGAATCTAAGATTCTTCTCAGATCTTTGCATATCTAAACAATACCGAGATTTTTGCTGCTGTCTGGATTTACTCGAGCTGCTTTCTGGGTGGTTTGATTTTCTTGAAACAAGTCAGTTGTATGCTGTACATCAAGATTCCAATGCACAATAGCTTAATTACCGCCATTTACTGCTGTGATCTACGAGCCTTCGTAAGACATGAAAATGGTGGGAAAAGAGTTTGGTTCTTGTTACTTTTCTTTGAGCATACATCCGAGACTTTGTATTTGCAGGCAGTCTGCTGTTTAAGCCAACATGTTGATGTGTGTTCTGCATATAAAAGAGGTTTTCTTAGAAACGTAGCCAAAATCGTTTCCAACTTTTTAGACGTATCAGCCTTTTCGACATCGTACCTCCTTTTGAGCTGCAGAATCAACAGTGAACCTCATTTTTGAGCACTTCACATATAAAAGGAGCACTTGTGCGCTAATGCAGCGTTGGCGCAAAAGGCTTGCGGTTGTTTTTAGAACAATTGATAACGACATTGGCATTTACTATATCACATGGAAAGTCCCTGCGAAAACAGGAGCAACAAAATTGCAAAGCACGACTCCAACTGCATGGGCAAAAAATCTTTCTTCTATCTGACAAAGGAAGCGCACGAGGCTAACCACGAGCATCGGAACGAACCATCCATTTTCGGAAGCATTGTCTAAGACGATGCCGATGTATTCTTATTCTGAAATTCCCAACTCCAGAATCAGAAACGCTTAGCGTGGCTCAGCTACACTTGAAGCTACATAAGCGCTCAATGTTTTACATTTGCATGGTACATAAACTGCTCAACAAAAAACCAGTAGTAATGTTCTCGCATTTTTTTGAGCTTTACATCCTCAATAACAAGAGGTGGAAAACGTGCATAAGGGCAAAAAGCTTTACGGTCAGGGCGGGGTCTGCATACGTTGAAATGAGCAGGAAAATCACCACCAAATGCTCCAGTGCTTCCTTCAAAGATGCTGTCAAGTCTAAGATATGTGTAGCATAGATCAGTTTGGTTAATACATTTTTATTTCAATGGTAACTGCTCAGTCCGAACTGTGTATTCATGGCGTTGTTTATAAGACGCAATGAATCAAATCAAATCAAATCAAACGTATGTACACCAATTCTGCTCAATGGTGCTGATGCCATAGGAGAGTGCATCAAACATTTTCGGCACTATTCAACTTTTACAGACTTAAGGTTTTTAAAGAGACTAGCGCCCCTTCGGGACGCTAGAAAGTGGGGTGGGGCAGCCACTTGAGGTCCGAGCAGAATTTTTAACCAAAGAAGTCCTCAGAAAATTAACAAAAGAGCAAAACAAATAGTTAACTGGGCTCAAATACAAAATCCTCGTTATGATTTTTTTCACCAATCTTGCCGCCCTGCTAACGTTGACTTTCCAGTCATCATTTGGTGTTGGCCTTGCTTGTTAAACTAAGGAAGTCCTCAAAAAATTCACAAAAGAGCAAAACAAAATCAACATGTAAATTTACTCCCCGATGCATTAATATTTCCAGCCGTCTTTTTTTTGTCAGTGCACTTCTCACATGCATACGAACCTGCCATGGCCAGTCACTTCCAGCTCTGCGCGGGAAAGTCCTTCAACTGAATAGTCCCTCCTCAAATATCTCAGGGGAAGTAGTGATTGTCGATAGAGACATAATTAAGAATGAGGACGGGAGGTGGCAGCAAAAATACGGTCATATGAAAATGAGCACAAATGAGTGCTGGAGCTACCTTCAGGAAACATCGGACTGGCTGCGTAGGACTAATACTACTCCAATCACTTTCATGTGTTAGTGAACCCCCCTCCCCGATTGGTGGACCCGTCACATGACCCTTTCCCTACAGTAGAATATCCTAATCTCCACAAACCCGTAGTCTGGCGTTTTTCTCGCTACCCTACAATAACGGACCAATCCTTCATCGGGGGACCAGTATCCTGGCGTTGTCCCCACTGCTTTTCCAAGGCGGACCCAGATCCTTAAAGTTTTCCGCATTGATTGGCCGAGGTGGACAACTATCCTGCCTCTTCATCACCGCTTTACCAAGGCGGACCGTCATCCTTGAGTTTTCATCACGGCTTGGCCAAGGAGGACGCGTGAATGGTGTTTTCCGCACTGCCGGCCAAGGAGGGCCCGTACCCCGTAGAGAACGCANCATGGTCCACGGGGATTTCTCCCTACCACCATCCGCCACGCGGTGGACGCGCTCGGTAGCTAGAGCGATTCGATAGCCCCGAGACGTAAAATCGAGAGTAATTGCTACATTTTCTCATCTACTCTTGCTCTACATACGGCTTCAAATGCCGCATCACGCTTGGTGCTCATGTGCCTTGTCTTTATGTGAACTGCTCAAACATTTCTTTTTCTTTCTAGAAGGGATCTTTCTAGAATTTACAAGTGTTTCCCCTCGCGAGTTTTGCGAAAAAAAATATATCCTCCTATAAACGAATAGAACTGGGAGGATCTGACATAACGGAGAAGTCGTTTTCTGTGTACCTTGAACGGCCAACCGATGTGGAGAACAGCTTCATAGAAGAGCTTGATAAAACAAGGAGAGCGGCGTGGGTCACGTTCAGACCTCTAAGGCGAGCCATAGACCTACTTGTGGACCCCAATCTCCGTGCTCATCTCTTTGACTCTGCAGGTGTTCAAACGCTCTGTTATAATGCAAAGATCTGAGAGGACACTGCGACCACGTCGAAGACGCCACTTTCCATGCACAGAACGTTGAGTGTTGCTTTTTGAGGCACAGCCGGCGTATCCAACATCAGGCCGGGATTCGCTGCTCCGATGTACAACAGAAGGCTCGTCTTTGTGACTCAGCGGAGTGAGAATCGGAGCCTAAACACAGGGATCGGTCATTTAGTGAGAAACGAAGACGATGGCATACTAAAAAAAACTTTCGAATGGACCCGATTCCGAAATTTCGTGACAAGATCGTAAAGTGCCACTAAAAAAGGGTTCCGCGACAGCGCTCCTTTTAAGGGGCAAATGTGCATGATTTGCGTGTGTTTGCATTTTGCGAAGTATCAGGAGCGAATTCGTTGTAGTACGTGAAAAAGAGGACACCAACCACTAAGCGAATTATAATTGCGCTGACCATCCTCCGTAAGCTCCGCCTATCTGTTATGGGGCTCTGGGCTGTAGGCCGTCCGGCGCGATTCCTCGGCTGTCAGTACAGCCAGATGGGATCTGAACGCGTTCCTTTCAACCGCTGTACTGTGCCACATCGGAGTTTGCATCTAAATGCGTAACAGAACAGCTCATCTACTCTTCGGCTACCATTCCAACGCAGAGATTGGCATGAAAACCATTTCCTGAACTTCACTTCATAGCTTGGCCAATTCAGCATCGAGAAATCGTGTATTTGAGATCTGTTAAACCAAAGCATTTTGTAGAAATCTACAAATGGTGTCAATCGAAGAGCATCTAAATTTTAAGATACTCCAAACATTTTTTTGCCAGATTGGCTTAATGTTTAATTTAGGGTAGTTTTAGCCAAAGAAATGCAGGGGTGTAAAACCGTCGTAACATCCTAGCGAACTTGTCACCGAACATCTACTCTCTAGCTTAAAGGTAGTACCCGTGGAAATCCTTGCGTTGGAGATTTTCCCGTATTTCGGGGTTTTCCGGGACGGCAAACTCATAGGCAGGGATGAAACTGCGTGAAAAACGCAAGAAACGCAAGAAATGAAGGCGCTCTTTCCCACTCGTCGAAGGCGCGGACGAGTGCTCCGCCGTAGGGCGTGCGCGCGTCCCGCCACGAAACCCTGTGAATGGTACGAATTGCACGCATCCGCTGCGGCAGACCACTCACTGCGATAGCGTTAACTGGCGCGTCGTGCATTTTGAAAGCCCGGCGTGGCCGCGACAGCGATCCTTGTATCTCTGCAGGTAGGTGATGACCTTCCTTGTGTTCTTTTCACATTTGTGATGTGCTTACCCTCTATTTTACGACTTGCACCTCAGCTCCGACTCGAGGATTTCGGCTGGTGCTGCCTTTAAACTCTCGAGGAAACTACTGGGATGCCCTGATAACACAGTTGAAACAGTTTAACGAAGTCAAAATAGTACTTTCCGTGGTTATAAAAAATGAAAACAACACCTTTGGTTGGGTTTTGAATGTTGTGAAGATTTCATTTCAAAAAAGTAAGCCCAATGACAAAAATACAGGGATTGTCAAAAGCTTTGCGAAACAGAGTCCAGACTAGAAGAAAAGGAGTAAACTGTGAAATTGGATACAATCTCAAATTAAGTACATATCGTCTATCCGAAACAACGAGTCCGCCCACGCGGTCGAGGATCCACGCTTGCCAGCAATCCACGTCATCATCTCTACTCTGCGTATCACACTTCATCGTTGTCTTTCTGATATCAAGCAATGATCCAGGTGTGACGTGGGCTGCTTGGGCGGACTCGTCGTTCCGGATACACTGTAGGTCTGAATTGAGAGATAGCTTCGCTTTTTATATACTAGCGCCCCTTCGGGACGCTAGAAAGTGGGGTGGGGCAACCACTTGAGGTTCGAGCAGAAGTTTTAACCAAAGAAGTCCTCAGAAAATTAACAAAAGAGCAAAACAAATAGATAACTGGGCTCAAATACAACATCCTCGTTATGATTTTTTCACCAATCTTGCCGCCCTGCTAACGCCGACCTTCCAGTCATCAATTGGTGTTGGCCTGGCTTGTTAAACTAAGGAAGTCCTCAAAAAATTCACAAAAGAGCAAAACAAAATCAACATGTAAATTTACTCCCCGATGCATTAATATTTCCAGCCGTCTTTTTTTGTCAGTGCACTTCTCACATGCATACGAACCTGCCCTGGCCAGTCACTCCCAGCTCTGCGCGGGAAAGTCCTTCAATTGAATAGTCCCTCAAATATCTCAGAGGAAGTAGTGATTGTCGATTGAGACATAATTAAGAATGAGGACGGGAGTTGGCAGCAAAAATACGGTCATATGAAAATGAGCACAAATGAGTGCTGGAGCTACCTTCAGGAAACATCGGACTGGCTGCGTAGGACTAATACTACTCCAATCACTTTCATGTGTTAGTGAACCCCCCTCCCCGATTGTGGACCCGTCACATGACTCTTTCCCTACAGTAAAATACACTAATCTCCACAAACCCGTGGTCCGGCGTTTTTCTCGCTACCCTACCATAACGGACCAGTCCTTCATCGGGGGACCAGTATCCTGGCGTTATCCTGACTGCTTTTCCAAGGCGGACCCAGATCCTTAAAGTTTTCCGCATTGATTGGCCAAGGTGGACAACTATCCTGCCTCTTCATCACCGCTTTACCAAGGCGGACCGTCATCCTTGAGTTTTCATCACGGCTTGGCCAAGAAGGACGCGTAAATGGTGTTTTCCGCACTGCTCGGCCAAGGAGGGCCCGTACTCTGTAGACTACGCAACTGCTTCGCCAGGGCGGTCCTGTGCACTGACCTTTTCGCCACTGCTTGGCCAAGGCGGACTCGTACCTTGACGCGTAAGCCATTGCCTGGCCAAGGCAGACCCGTACCCTGTCGACTAAGCCACTCCTTGGCCAAACAGGATCCGGAGCCTGGCAATTTCACCACAGCCTGGTTGACAAGGCTGACTCGTATCCTGTCGATTACGCGACTGCTTAGCCAAGACAGATCTGTACCCTGGAATTTTCCTCACTGCTTGGCCAAGGCGGACCCGTAGCCTGGCGTTTTCAGCACTGCTTGGCCAAGGCGGACCCGTATCCTGGAGTTTTTTTCACTGCTTGACCAAGAAGGGTCCGTACCCTGACGTTCACGCTATAGTCTGGCCAAGGCTGACTCGTGCCCTGTCGATTACGCCACTGCTTGGCCAAGGCGGATCCGTAGCCTGGCGTTTGCACTATTGACTGGCCAACAAGGCCTACTCGTACCCTGCCTATCACGCGACTGCTTAGTTTGACCAACGAGGACTCGTGAATGGCGTTTTCCGCACTGCTTGGCCAGGGCGGGCCCGTACTCTGTGGATTACGTCACTGCTTGGCCAAGGCGGACCCGTACCCTGGCGTTTGCACCAAGGCGGACCCGTTCTCCGTGGATTACGCCACTGCGCGGACCCGTACCCTGACGTTCACGCCACTGCTTGGGCGACGCGGACCCCTACCCAGGCGTTTTTCTCACTATTGGGCCACACTTGCATATCCCTCCATCGGCTGCCAAAATGTCGGCTTTTCCTCACGTCTGCATCGGCGGACCAGTATCCTGATGCCATCCTCACGGCTGGATCAGGATGGACCCATCCTCTTCCTGTGGACTCGTGCTCTGGCGCTTTCCTCACCCGTGCATCGGCGGACCCGTATCCGTATTTTTTCCCAACTGCTTGGCCAAGGCGGACCCATAGCCTGGCGTTTTCACACTGCCAACAAGGCCTACTCGTACCCTGTCTATTACGCGACTGCTTAGTTTGACCAACGAGGACTTGTAAATGGCGTTTTCGCACTGCTTGGCCAGGGCGGTCCCGTACTCTGACGTTCACGCCACTGCTTGGCCAAGGCGGACCCGAAGCTTGGTGTTTTCACCACTGCCTGGCTAAGGCGGACTCGTACACTGGCGTTTCCATGAAGGGGGCCTATCATAGCGTTATCACTACTGCTTGGACACAGCGGACCCGTATCCTGGAATTTCCCTCAACGCCTGGCCAAGGCGGATCCGTACTCCGTAGAGGCGAACCGTGCTCCTCC
>JARK01001361.1:1453848-1524708 GCA_000688135.1 Ancylostoma ceylanicum | reverse complement strand
CGCGCCGCAGCCGCCGGGCCACCGTGGCGGACGCGAACGATCGCGCCGCAGCCGCCGGGCCACCGTGGCGGACGCGAACGATCGCGCCGCAGCCGCCGGGCCACCGTGGCGGACGCGAACGATCGCGCCGCAGCCGCCGGGCCACCGTGGCGGACGCGAACGATCGCGCCGCAGCCGCCGGGCCACCGTGGCGGACGCGAACGATCGCGCCGCAGCCGCCGGGCCACCGTGGCGGACGCGAACGATCGCGCCGCAGCCGCCGGGCCACCGTGGCGGACGCGAACGATCGCGCCGCAGCCGCCGGGCCACCGTGGCGGACGCGAACGATCGCGCCGCAGCCGCCGGGCCACCGTGGCGGACGCGAACGATCGCGCCGCAGCCGCCGGGCCACCGTGGCGGACGCGAACGATCGCGCCGCAGCCGCCGGGCCACCGTGGCGGACGCGAACGATCGCGCCGCAGCCGCCGGGCCACCGTGGCGGACGCGAACGATCGCGCCGCAGCCGCCGGGCCACCGTGGCGGACGCGAACGATCGCGCCGCAGCCGCCGGGCCACCGTGGCGGACGCGAACGATCGCGCCGCAGCCGCCGGGCCACCGTGGCGGACGCGAACGATCGCGCCGCAGCCGCCGGGCCACCGTGGCGGACGCGAACGATCGCGCCGCAGCCGCCGGGCCACCGTGGCGGACGCGAACGATCGCGCCGCAGCCGCCGGGCCACCATGGCGGACGCGAACGAACGCGCCGCTGCCGGCGGGCCACCATGGCGGACGCGAACGAACGCGCCGCTGCCGGCGGGGCACCCTGAACGGCGCTGTTGTGTGAATGGCTGGGTGGGGTGGTAATCTGCTCCGTATAATGCACAGCGTGAAACTGTAAACACTGTCTCACCCGTAGACTGCGAGACTGCCAGCAGAGGGATGAGTCACTCAATGCGCGAGGATGCCAAAAGTGCGGGCCTCGCTGTCAATCACATGCCAAGAGAGGTCAGCTGGAGATCCAGATCCCTCTAGCTCTCTAAATCGCTTAGCCCGCTGAAAGCTGCGCATCTCTCTTCAGCATTGTCACTCGCTGCATCACGTGCCAGGATAAGCCGAAATAGCTAAGGATTTCGCAATACTTTCGCGTCTGACCCTCGAAAATTTTGTACCCTTACCAGTCTTTATATAGGAGGGATCAGAATGAGTAAGTTTCCCCACCATTGTAGGTTGACATCGCAAAATTAATGCCCCTATATGCGAAAAAGATGTGGGCACCGATAACTCGTCCGCATTTTGCCGCGTGGTGAGCCCATCGCGGCAGTACCACACGTGACGCGGACGCGCGCGCCCTAGCTCGTTAATTACTGTGCGATTACGGTGGGACCAGAAGGGCCTACACCCCACCTGCCTAGTGGGCTGCACCCGAAAAAGGCTCACATACGTACGCTGATCACCAAAATGAGCACCCTTGAAAAATTCATTGTCTGGCAATTGTCATCAGCGTTAAATTGCTAAAAAGAATAGAACAGCCTGTCACACCATCTATAATATATAGTTAAATTCTAGTTTCAACTACTATGTATACTATTCAACTACTATGTATACATGGAACATTGGAGAATATTTGCAATTTACTACATGAATTTTTGAAGCTTTCCATGAGAACTTCCGAAAATACATTGATGGTCACCTCATTTTTGAGTTGACGTTGGTAATCTAGCTTTACCTACTCAAGTGATTTTCCTTCAGAGGCCTGAGGAAGTGAAGTAGTCAATAGGGTAAGGCGTCAATGATATGATGGTAAACATGGGATTTCCTGAGGTCAATGAGTCGTTTATCCACTAATTATTGCGACCTGCGCATGAACATTGTCACGCATTAGGATGGAAAACGAACATTCTCCAGTAATAAGAGCAGAGTACTTCCCAAAGCCTCAAAAGCAGTAACCTCATTGCAGATCGCAATGCTTGCGAGGGAGCACCAACGCGCTGACATGCCCAGATGAGACACTAGACACAGTCAGTGTCTCTAGTAACGACAAATCTCGATGTGTCCTCCCTGTGCAGTAGGAGGAAAAGAGAATCGTCGAGTTCACGAGGGTGCTGATCACGAATATCGTACAGATTTTACGTTATATTAACGATTTTGTCGATCTCATCGAATTTTTCAGAGTTAACCTCTGTTCTTGGATTCCTCTGGAAACGTTCATGCAGTGGTTTTTGAAGGTTCTGATCACGAACACCACTCAGCACGGAAAGATCATTTGAGGGCTAAAACATCAAGGAAGTGTAGAAAAATATCACACACGGAGAAAAGTTGCAGAAAATCAATGAAATCGAGAGTAGAATGCAAAACGGCTATTGTGTTCGTGATCCGCGTCTTCAAAAATGTCTTCACTTTTTCACAGATGTCCAAGAGCTGGGCCAATGTCCTAAAAAATGACAAAGTCAATAAAATCGATGTTATCATTTAAGATGATCATGACAGTGGTGATCTGCACCCTCGGCTACACCTGCATATATAGTCCTTCTCAAAAAGATAGACGGATTGCGCGTCTGCACCATCGCGGCGGGGCCCGAACGAGGGACGCGGAGAGAGCATGCCCCTAGTGAGAGGGTCGAGTAAGGTCCCACCGCGATGGTGCAGTCGCAACACTAAGAAACCGCACGCGCAATCCGTCTATCTTTTTGAGAAGGACTGTAGGTGTTTAGAGATACATAAGTATTTTTCCAGAGTGGAGTCGATAGTGGGACCCTCAATAAAAGAAAAAAGAAAAAATACCTAAGCTCCGTTTCGTTCCTACCACTATACGGAGACAAAGATGAAAGAATTTTAAGATAAAAGAAAAAAAAAGTTTAACGGGTTTCAAAATTCCACTTCCGTCCAACCTAGGTCCCGTGGCATGCTCCGGCATTGCACGAAATGATCAACATCGCTTTATGGCATACAGTACTTCTCATAAAGATAGACTGATTGCGCGTGCGGTTTCTTAGCGTCGCGGCTGCAGAATCGCGGCGGGACCTACTCGACCCTCTCTTTTAGGGCATGCTCTCTCCGCATCCTTTGTTCAGGCCCCCAATGATGGTGCAGTCGCGCAATGAGTCTATCTTTTTGAGAAGGACTGCACATTATGCCAAAAAAATCTCGTGAATCTGCGTGAATGGAATTAAGCTCAAAGAATTAATCGAATAAGAATAAATTTCTAGTCATTTTCGGCCGTACCAGTCTGGTCGCTGGATTTCTAGGCAGGTGTCGGTGCTCGCTTTGCTGGTGGAGCGGGTAGAATAGTCCAGTGGAGGCTTAATAGGGTTCCATAATGACATCTAAAGTGATGATACAAGCTTGCAGGAACTACTCTACAATAATCTAATCGAAAGCGGCATCATATTACCCACACTATGCAAGATATAGTGTTTAGTGCTCTTCATGTGGAGTGTATGCTGAACAACGAAATCGCCTGAGATATTTGTATTCTTGTATGCGGAAATTTGTTCCTGGATTAGTTTTGAACAAACTTTACAGTCCTCCCACCGCGAAAAAGCCGGGTGTTCAATGGGAAGCAATAGAATTCCTTGAGGTTTTCCTATCGTTGCTAATGTTGTGCTTTTCCTTGCAATTGCAGGTGTCAACTCTACTGCACTTAGCCACCACCACTGTCACGATGACTCATCGGCAGCCTGAAGTTTCGTTTTCGGACGTCGACGGCGCCCCAGCAAAACAATACACGAAACATATGTTTTATAAATGTCTATTGATTACGACACATGTTCTGTGTGATGTTGTCTGAGCTTTTCATTAACGCAGCATACATCATCTTGCACTTTTATACCCAGCCACCTGCAAAAATCTGCTCATACTTCCAATATCAAGGCCTTAGGGAATCCCCCACTCTACCAATTGCTACCATTCACTCTGCAGGAGCTGTGTTAGGCTCGTTACCGGTAGAACTGAGCCTGATTCGTTGATTTGATCATGATCAGGTGCATCGAATTGGTGGGAATGCACTTCAGAAATCAGTTGACGTCCTGAAGTCGTCTTCCTCTCCTTGTTATCGAGTGTAAGGCGAATTCCATTGCACCACGCCAATCGAGCTCCTTATCTATGCCCGGTGTTTTCTAAGCGACAAAGACGCTGTTTCACTCTAGTACTGTTTTCAATGTAGAACGTGCTTGAATTCTAATGAGGTTGTAATGATAGGTTTCTGTTTTTTTTTCAATGTCAATGAGCTCCGCAAGCTGCTCGGTGATCCACAATTCTCCCTATGTTTGCGCCTTGTTTTCCACTTTCCCCTTTCGTGCTACCTTCACATTTTCTAGCACCTTTTGAATCACTTTGCCCTACTACCACTATAAAAATTTCTCTAACTCTCTAATTCTTTCATTTTTCATTCTAAATTTCCTTTAATTCCCATGTCTCGCAGTTGCTCAGGTGTATAAGGATGGAGAGTTGAGTATCAGGTTAAGCTGAGCTTTAGTAACATGTGCTATTTTGTCGACCTGTCAACAAACTTCAAATCCATCCGTAGCAGCAACACTAAAATCCATGTCATCTTGATTTCCCCTTTGAAAATATTGTGCGACACCACTCGGCTAGTCCTTCCCAATATTGCAGAAAAATTCACCCAAACTTCGCCCTAGAGCGGGGGAGGGGGGGGGGGTTCCCGAGGTGTTAAACACGAATGTCGCTTCGATTATGTACCGTAACCCCTTTTTGTTGGGTTGCGATAGGTATACTCTATGTACGATATCTCACAAAATTCGTTCAAATTCACCATTGCTCGTTCATGAAGTTGGCTTTTTTTCTAAATATGCTACCGTATACCTACCGTATTCTTATAGAAATATGGTTGTGGTACAATATAGATCATAGATATGGTATTTGTGTGGAGCATCCCGGAAAATCCCCAGGGAAAATTTCGGGCGATTTTTTCATGGAATTTCAGTGATGAACTAACCGAATAGTGCCATGAACACGTGCTTACTTGTCTGTGTGCCTAGGGCGAGCAGCGGGACCTTTTCGGTGCTACATTGCGGAGCATCCCGTTCAATTCATCCAGGTAACGCTCACGCTTGTACCTTTGAGCGAGAAACAGAAAACTTTCAAAGAGGTGGAGACCTTCTTCGCATCTGTTTGTTATTGACGATAAAAAGTGAACTAGTTCCGATAACCACAAATGCAAAAAACCATGGCCTCATCCTAAGCCGATCATAGTCTGAAGCACAGTTCAATTGCTAGACTTCATCGTATAATGCAAAATCAGTCAAAGATAACGTGAAATCTATTACATGATGCATCGGAAAGTTTACTCTACCCAATGTTTTCTGCGGACGTTGCTCCATAGGCCATTATTTCCATTGGCCAATGTTCTGCCTGTTGATGACTGGTGCTCTTGCCGAGCAACACTTTCATTATTTTGAACATATGATAGAAACGACATTAAGGTAAGAGAAAAATTCTTTGCATAAGTGAAGTGTTTTTGAAATATCAGGTTGTTGCGAAATTAATTGCCGAAATGGACATTCCAGTTCAAAATGCTCTAACTCTGTTCAAACTCAACTTTATTCATCAAAATAAAATCCTTCAGATTCTACACATCTCTGCCAACGATCCTTTAATTCATTTATACTTTTACAATAGAAACTGAGATCACAAGAGTTTAAGAACTCTTGGAAGGCAAATTCAACATGCTCCAAATCAGGAAACTGCTGCTGACGCAGGTTTGCTTCGAGAGCCCGGAAAAAGTGATAGTCGGTAGGGGAGAGGTCTGGAGAGTAAGGTGGGTGAGGGAGAACCTCGATGCCTAACTGCGTCAGTTTTTCCCGGGTGAGTTTTGAAGTGTGAGGCCTAGCGTTATCCTGGAGCAGGACAGGCTCACATCTGTTTACCACTGCCGGCCACATTTGTCGCAACTTCTCATACATCAGGTCTAAGGCACAACAGTAAGACTCTGGTGTAACAGCCTGACCAGGTTGCAGAAGGCTATAATGAATAACACCCTTACAACACCACCAAACTGTCAACATAACCTTTCTAGGGTGAAGATCTGGTTTAGGGAAGCTTGGAGGGGTAGAGAACTTGTCTACCCATACATAACCACGTTTCTTATTATCGAATAGGAGCCATTTTTCATCTACAGTTAATAAACGGTGAAGAAATGGTTCGTTTTTCCGGCGAACGATGAGGTTCGAACAGATCTCGTAGCGGGTGGATTGCTGGTCATCGGTCAGATCATGGGTGTCCACATTTGCATTTTTCTCTCCTTGCCAATGGAGGCCAAATGTTTTGAAACTGTAGCATAGTGAGCCCCCAGGCCTGCCACCAGCGTACGAGTTGTAGTATCGGGTTTCGTTTCCACTGCTGTTCTCAGTGCTTGATCGTCCAGCGACATCCTTCGACCACGACCGGCTTTATCTTCGAGATCAAAATCGCTGGAAGAGAATTTTGCGAACCAGCACCTCACTGTCCTTTCGGAAGGAGAGTCCTTGCCAAAAGCAAGCGCTATATTACGGGCTGCTTCCGCTGCAGAATGGCTGAGTCTGAACTCGTACAACATGATCACTCGAAAATCGCGTCGGCTCACCATTTTTCGCGACCCTATAAAAAAGTCCGGGGAAGAGCTAGCCAGATTATTGAAAAAGCATCCGAAAGAGCAGAACAAACCCTACTAGGAGCTGACATAAGTTTGCTTGAAGTTGTTGAATTGGGCAAGAAAAAAAATTTTCAAGCATACCGTGAAACGGCGGTTATTTTCGCAACAACCTAATACAACGAAAAGGTGGAGAAGGATGACGCAGTACCCCGCAAAACACATTTAAGATAGAGACTTCGCATCATTTTCTCTCAGAACCCTTTTTCCTTAGATCAAAAATCCTCATTTCTTGCTTGCTCATTCGAAGCAGTATAAGTGGCACACCTACCCATGAAAATGAATCTACACCACCTTACCTCCTTCGCTTCCCTCACTCCTAAAAAGTAATATGCAAGGCATGGAATAAAAAATACGCCTGGGATAAACGGCATATATGTATTTGCATATATGTATTTAAGTTTCCCATCGCAATTATTTTCGAACTTTTTAGAAGGAATCTTCCAAGTGAAGCCCTCTCTGACAATAATATCTGTAGTGGTAACAACTCCAGCAAATCACTCGGAGGTCACCGAGACCAACGTGAGAAAGAAATTCTTATTAGCTTCCCTCTAGTTGTTTGCTCTTATTGTTCTTTGAATATTTATCATTGATCGCTCAAAATTGAAACCGATAATCATACTACTCTAGTGCTTGAAATTCCGTGCATCCAAATCAACAAAATGACAGAAACCTCTGTTTGTTTTTTCCAACGCCCTCTCCTCCTCTTTTTTTTTGCTCATTTCTGCTTCCGCCACTGTCTTCTACGTACATATTATGGGTAGTAGTGCATGTTAATCGGTGCTTCAATCGCTGCTATTTGGGAGAATAAAATGAAAGTGATCGATCATGCGTTACTACATATTACTATGTATAAAACTGAAGTAGAACCGGAACCAGCTCATTCCTATAATAAAGGGATAATGCAATAAATGGGTGATCAATGGGTCTTAACTAAAAGAATTATCTGCACCCTTCTTGAGAAAAACAACAATAATCTCTTCGCCGTCACACGATTTTCCTGTTATCTCCTAGCTCGTTGCGGCAAGCGGTTAACCGAATGATCAGTGGAGATGACAAGTGCAATTCCATGGCATTTTCGAATAACTCCCCCCACATGGCAATAAATTTTCATGTTGTCAAGTGATTCGTTATGTTTACACTCCTCAATCTAAATCAGTCCTAAATATAGCCATGCAAATGATTCCTCTATTGTTTCCCGTGGATCTCAGCACATCATTCTGCAATGTAGTATGATAAAATATGCTCTATGAGCGCTCGAAACATGATGCAAAGTTGGAGATTGTGTTCTATGGAGAGCAGTGACTGGCAGTGAGTTGACCCATGATGAGCGGGGATGGGTGATGTCGTCATGTGACCTGTGAAAATTACCCTCACATCTCACAAAAAATTGAGTAGCTCCCACTAATTGTTCAGCATTAGTGCAATGGATTACGGAAATCTTCCTGTAAACCGGGTGAGATTTGGGTATTTCAGGTTGTAGGGGAAACTCTCGCGATTTTTGGAGCATTACATTCTAATGACTTTTTTAAAAAAAAAATTAAGAAACCACATGAAGGAACGGGTAAATCACCGTCACCACTTTTGCCATCACTTTCGCCTCTTTTGGGAAGCCCTGTTTGGTTTTGGAAGTCTTCGGGAAGAAGAATAATTTTCGGAACGGCCCTCGGTTCTTATTGGTCACCGTAAGCAACGCTTTGAGTTGTCACGATTTCTGAAAATAACGTTGAATTTTCAAAAAAGACGTCCCGGCTCCCTCAGTTTGCATGTGCACGACATTTACAGAATCTTTACTGGTTGATAGGCCATTAGCGCAGAGAAAAAGCGCTGCTTATCGCCGTGTTTCATCCATCGATCGTCATCAATCTGAGTGTTCCGGTGAGATGTCACAGTTGTTTTGCTGTCGACAATTCCGCTAGGATGTTTGTTCCCCCATGGGGTTACTTTGTTCAAAGCAGAACCGTCTCCCCAGGGTAAACGTCGCAACTCCGGTAGAGCCGAGTTGGGCTAGTTCTTGGAAGAAGCGCAGAGGACATTCTAGCAGCTCCGGCTAAATACTGCTTTTTCTGGTGTAAGTAGGAAGATCGACGTTATTCCAGCCATACACAGTTTCTGAATTTCCTTCCCTTCTCTTCTGGTTTGGTTTTTCAAACGGTTTTCGCCTGTGCTGAACGTTCTGTGCTCTATGAACCTCTTGTATCTTCCAGAATATTCCGCCTGCTTTTTGATTCCAATCGATCAACCATCGGTCTAATGAAATACAGCTTAGTCACCACATTACATGGATATCGAGGTGCCAGGCTCCGAACGTTGTGCATTCTTTGGCTGCTTCTCGGCTGCATTACTGTTATTTTCCATTCCTCAGTACTAAGCCGACTATAGACTCTAGATTAGTGAAATTCTCTGGAGATCACCGGCATGGAAACATGCCCTCAGGCTAGGTTTCCAAAAATCCTAAAAGGGCCGAATTTCACCATTGACATTTATTCTGCCAAGGGCAGCCTGCAAGCATACATGATCCTAAGTGATTAGATCCTTTCCTGACCGAATTACTTTGTGCAACTTTTTTTGAGTTTGGTTGGAAACTTAGCCTAAGTTCGTTCCACATACTAGTTACTTACCCATCCCTTAGCGGAATAAATCTTGAGGTCCCAATTCGGCATACAGCCTCTTGTTCACAGACAAATTCTCTGAAGGACCGCACCAGAAAACCTGAAGAACCGCCAGGACACCTATGGGTCTTCCAAAAAGCTGCTACGGCCCTTCCGACTTTGTGCTGCGATCCTTCCGAATAGCTGCTGCGGCCTTTCCGAATCTTCTCATCTCTGCATCTCTTATTTCTTAACCACATGATCAAGATCTATTTCTTGTGCGTTTTTCGGACTATTTGTCTGAATTGTCCTTCCTTGTCCCGGAAGCCTCTGAACGTTTAGTTCCTTTCTGCGGTAACCTCAGACCTATGTATAAGGAGTCTCAAAGCTTCACAATGCAAGCCACTGTTGTGTGGAAAGATGTTTCTGCTATCAAGTCAAGTGCACTAGTCATCACTTTAAGTCTAGTCAAAGAGACGTAAGCCTTACTGTAATATTGGGTTGTGGAATAAGTTCGTGCGGTTTCTTTATGAGGAGAGAAACCGCCACTTTCCAAAAGCAGTATCAATTAGATGGATTTTATAGCTCTTTTCCTTCTCTATCAATGCTATCAGAGACAAATCTGCTTCTCAGCTCCATGCCTACAAAAAAATGTGTTGTGTGGGACTACTAAAATTGCAGACCGCCACCGAAACTCCTGTATCAAACCTGAAGAATTGCATTAGGAACTTTATAAATTATGTACTATATAGTAACTTCCCCAGACCAGCAGGCAGTAGTGGAAATGCGCCACACTGGAGTTTTTTGCTAGTCACTTTGGACAAATTCGCGCAGAAAAGTCGAGCATGCCCAATGTGAACGATCACTTCACCTTGAGCATTTTAAGGTTTTGCAAGGAATGCATCAGATAAACTTGTACGTTGCTAAGAGTTAGCATGAATACTGATTCATTGCCTCTGTGTCCCACGCGAGGGGTAACTTTTTGCGAAAATTGCTCTGTACAAAGATGGCAGGCCACTTCTGGGATGTCGTTTCAGTAGTGAACGTTTCTCTATGGTTGCCATTAACATCCCGTTTCTTGAGCCACATTTGATCCACGATTAAAATCAAACCGTAGCCGATGGCAAAGAGGTTCATTATTGTCAAATTGGAGGGTCACATAGCATGCGATAGAAAAGAAGGTACAACGGGTATTGAAAAGCAATGTTGTGACTTTGGTACAGAGCAAAACAAGAGCTAAAAAATATTATAGCTCATGACATGCAATCAATCGTGGTCCAAATCACCGTGAAATAACGAATTGAAGAAACCGCACGAACTCATTCCCCAAACTGATACATGTTTCGTGTTTGTGTTTCGTTATAGCGAAAAGCGCAATGGTGAGCAGGGAATTCCATTAGCAAATGCCTTTTCGATCATAGTTGTTCACGGCGCACCATGCATAATATAAATGATTGCGTAAATAATTTCATTTTTTGTAGGAAACAAATAACCCGAAAATTCCTGACCGAGTTTCAAGTCCTGCAAAATCTCCACATATTGAGCAAGGATCACTAAACTACAAATAGCAGATGCTTAACGAAGAGACTGCTATCAAAAAAATACCAGGAAGAAACCAGAAATAAATAAATAAACAAAATATAAAGCTTCTTTTCTGCACATTTATCAGGAAACTTGTTATTTTTATGCTATGTACGTAGATGCACTGGATGCTAAATTCAATATCGTGGTTCTAATACATATCGATTACCACTATTTCGTTCTTGCCGCTCTCCGCCTATTTGCTGTTGCTTAAAAATTCACCCCGATCCATGGTGACAGATATGTAGGAATGTGCATATTTCAGAACACAATAGGCTGGCTGGAACGAGCCCTTCCCCGCTAGGAGATGTCGCTTGATGTGGTGAGCCTTTCCTTCCACTAAGAATCAGTAACGACGTTGTTTTTACCAAGTCGCGAAAATAATTTTTCCAGACGTTGGAGAATCTGAACACGACACTTCAACAAATTTCGGACCTACTGAGGACGGTGGAGATTGCAATTCTCATAGTAGCTGTTGCTCTCTCTATTTTGTTGATAGGTGAGTCAAATCAAGGAATTCCTGTTCTCCGAGATACTCCCTGCCGTTCAAAGAGCGACCCAGAGATGGGTGTCTGTACATCCTAACCTCACTGTTGGGTGTGCTAAGGGAGTTTTGGTTTATGTAATTCCTTCTCTGCGTTAGGTTTCATCGGCCTATGCCCTACATATTGCTCTGCATCTATTGAACCATCAGCAAAACGATGTCGAAACCTACTTTCGTCGTTAGAAGTTACGTTTTCTACAGCACAGATTTTCGCTTCCACATACTCATTCTTTAATTTTTTTTGTTCGTTGTGATAGATAGCTTCTCACGATTTTCCCCATTGTTTGGTTCCACAGCCACAAAACAAAACCTCAAAAAAATTCTCGCAGGTGAGAGATAACTGCCAATGTCTGCCTCCTTAGAGAAGCTCAGTAATAGCATAACAGTAGTTGCTTGCTCGCTTACAGCAACGCTTAGTGGCGGACGCAGGAGTGGCTAGCCAGGGGAAGAGACTTGGGAAAAAATTGCCAACTCTGCCATTCCGCGAACCTGGACGAAAAATTAAAAAAAAAAAAACAAAAAAATAAATCATAATATTAGATACATAGTTGGTACAATTATGTGAAAAAGATCAAAATTAACAATTAGGAACTGACTATTATTAAGCTTCTACTTATTTTATAAAATGATACAGAAAATTCGGGTACCCGTTCTCGGCCCTAAAATTCTGATGCCTCCACACACTGTTGTCTACCATCTCGAAGGTATGTAAGTGACAGCACAACGAAACGCCGTTAATCTCAACCCTCAACCTAACTTTAAATATTTATGAGTTTCAACAGAATCCACCTCAGTGCGTAATTATATGAAGGGAATCTATGTATACTCTTCCACTCCTACCAGGAACGTATATCCACGCCAAAAGGGAAGGCTATAGCCAGAGCCATTCTGATGAATCATGCTTCCTTTCCTGAAAATGACGCGAACTTTCTCTAAATGCATGGGTTGTGAGAGTAAGGAAATTAGAAGGAACTCGAAAGGATTCCTGCCTCTACCCAGAATCCCTGAAGCAAGCTGCAAACAAGAATTTCTCAAAAACAACTTGCAAATAAGCTTAAACTTGCTAGTCTGCAAGCTTTTCCTCTAAAAAAAGCTTGCAAAATAGTGTGACGTCATCCAGTTTTTTTTTATTCGTTCCCCCTGGTGTTCAAGGTATCCATATACAAGGGGGGCCATAAGTTATTGTACATCGTTTGCTGGTTTATTACTCTGCAATAGTTCAATGTTTTTCGACAGGCTAGGTCTCCCTTGATAGAGCTGGATTTCCTCTATTTCCTGATTACAAACATTTAGTGGAAACCTCAGACTCAGATTTTTGGGTGGTGCCAAAGGCACTGATTCAGCCCGCAATTCCTGAGCAAAACAGCCACAAAAACAGTTTTTGACAACGGATTTAAGTTGGATAAAAATTAGTCTCGTACTCTCGAAGCCTTTATTGAGATGTGTGGGCAAAATCCAGTGCAAATTGGGTTGGTAAGAGCATAGGGCGAGACTGTTCCAAAAATTGCTTGGATGAGGAAAGCAAGCTTTAGGTTTCGAGGAGCACAGCTGGCTTGTATCTGGGCCTAATGACGAGGCTGCATAACCGTTCTGCAGCATTTTTACTCTAGTTTTCAGATCACATGAATAGTCTAGCTGATATCCTGTCTTTCAGTGGAAGAACTCCAAAAAAGCAAGTTTTGTGGGAATTGCCATTACCGGTGGCATGGAGTAGCTGTGATTTTTTGCCCGTATTATTTTTGGACTTCGCTCTTCTGGGAAACCCTGAATACGGCTAGAAAGAGCATTTTTTCCTCTTCAAGAACTATCCAAGCAATTAAATGGATTTCAAGGATTTCGTGGATTTTTTGGGGAAAATTGTCCCAACAACTCACTTTTCTCAAAAATTTGTTTGGAGGCCAACTGCTCGTTAGCAAAACCTTTCCGAAAAGCCTGATCTTAACAAAAAGATACTTTGAACCTTTCTCTATTTGGCAGAAAAAAGAGCGGGACAATGCATGGGTTCCTGGCGGAGAAATAAAAGATCAAACGTTGTACAATAACTTATGGCCCCCCTGTATGTATTGTGCTGCGTTCGGACACACCAACATTTCGGCTTTCATTTGCACACCGACTAGCCAGAGCAATTTCAGAAAAAGTTCAAGCATTTTCGTTGCTCGAAGAACCAACTTTTCCAGGCATGACCGCGATATGTTACTACTCCAAATACAAGAAGTACAGTATCCTCAGAGGTGAAGACGAACGAAGCGAAAACTCCTATGCGAAGAGTTCTTATCATCCCACTAAGATTTGAGTGCCAGTTATTCATGTTTCGTGTTCAGGCCGATGTCAAAGGCAAAACACCCCTCCTCTACTTGTTTCATTTAACTGACCGTCGCCAAGACGACTTGTTGTTCGACTGATCTGTGCATCCTTGCTGATTGTTGCCTTTAAACACCCCAGTGTCAACGTTATCAAGATTTCTTTCATTACCTAGTCTTTTTTGTGAAATTTTCTTTTGTGATTACTGTGCTCAGTAGCACTTGCCTTTATGCTCCGTTCAATTCCCGTGGAAAAAAAGCAGGTCTTATGAAACGCTGATAAGTATTTATTTGTTGTGTGCCATGTATAAAGGTTATCTATATAGGAGCATTCGTACATATTTGATACCAACTTTGATACATGCATATGTACCGAATGGAGCCTAGGATGAATCAGAATAAATTAGAGCGGAAATGTACAAGGCACGTGGAAAACTCATACTATTTTTTGAGATTCATAATCAAGCTAAACTGTGTAGCAGCACTTCTCCAGCTCGCATCGATGTAGTGTTGGACAATCGTCGTCGTCAGAGCAAGGGCCAATTGGTCGAAGGCCAGAACGACATCGTAGCTGAAATATCCGAACTGTACGAATCTCGCAGTATTTTTCGTGAAAACTTCGTGCCTCTAAATGGAACCACATATTCACTGATGTAGCTGTCGCAGGAAAGCAGTACATGTTCCTCTTTGTCTAAACTACTTTATCTTCATCCTTGAAGTCTGCCGACGTTTGTTTGCACCTCTCTGTTTATGCTTCATGCAACGCCACCGTTGCGTCGACGGGAACTGATCAAAAGATGTCTGTCTCTTGTGGAAAAGTGGGAAAGCTGTGGTAGTTAGTGGCTATCCTTGCCCTATGACGTCACGGCTCGCCGTCACGTGCTGTTCATACTTCTTCCTTTAGGAATCATGTCATGGACCGAACTTGTGTCGCGCCTTCTAGCGCGCACGATGCGATGAGTTCCTCAACGTTATGTACGGGAAAAGGAGTGTTTATACTTCGGCGCGACGCGATCGTCGCGTCCAAGCAAACTGTTCCAATGCGATGGGTCCCGAGTGGAAGCATGCACAAACAATGGTCGCGATGTGGTAGTTGGCGTTTTCAGTCGCGACGCGACGTCGCGCCCTGTTTATACTTTTTTCTTGAAAAACGGCGCGATGGGCCGTATTCGCGTCGCGCCTGCTAGCAGACGCGACGCGATGATTTCGCCGATGTCAGAGCTCGGGGTGGTGTGTTCATTGTTTGAATTTCTTTCTGCTTTGGCCTAAAACTTACGGGGCTTGACGACTTATCATAAGAACGCATAAACGTTGACGCTCACGCAAAATCGAGCTAAGTGTGTAATTCTGCGTGTACGCAATTGTGCGAATTTTGGCATAGCGTGACCGCGCGACGCGACGGCTTCGCTACACGTCGCGTCGCGCGTGTTGTAGCCGTCGCTGCGACGTCATCGCCTCGCGAAAAAGTATAAACACTACTAAACCGGTGAAATGTTCAATAGTGGGGAAGCGCAGAGCGACAACATCGCTAGTAGATGCAGTGTTGTCACCTTGTGACCGTTGCCTTGTGATCAAGTATAAACACAGGCTAAAGTGAGGAACAGCACCCTTCCCGGCTGTCTGCCCCTACCTCGCTTCCGTAGTGTAGGTTGGCTTGGTAAACCTCAGCATAAAAACTAGGTTAGTCGACACGTTTACAGTATTGTGAGATTGCAGTCATACGATGGGTGTATTGTAGAGACGGGTTCCACCCATTGATGAAGGACATGACACTACTGCACATAATTGTTTGAGAGGAAGGAGGGCTCTGAGGAAGATCTTAGAACTGTGGTCTCTTTGGCGCCCTCGGTTTTTGGACCCTTTCACCAGTGGTTTCTAAGAAGACCTCAAATCTTCTGAAACACAAGGGGCAAGAGTACCGTGATACCAAAAGTGATAGAGGATGACATAAGATAGTCCAGTGAGTAAGGATGCATTAAAAGTTTGACGACAAAGACTTCTTCGCTTTGCAGCTCACCCCCGGAGCTTGCATACAGGACATCAAGGACATCTTCATCGTATGCATACTAGGCCTGACCATCGATGACTATTATTTTTTACAAGAAGAGTTTTTTTGGTATGGTTATAGAAGAATACAGTCTTTGCTACGCTGCCACACTGAGCGGTCGACCATCCCTNGGGGGGGGGGGGGGGGTGGTTGCATGCAGACGCCATAGAAGGTTAATTATGCTGTGAGCACCGTTGGGGGATGAACTCATAAGATACGAAAAGCACCATAACTCAAAGTGAACTGCATTGCACATTTGGCTCCCAAACCCTGGAGATGTAAATTATGACTGGAAGGAGAATGGATCCAGACCCGCATGTCTGTGTTACTGTTCAAAGATCGATTGAATTTAGAACGTTGAGATTTATCAAATATGTGTGGACACGCAGACGATCAGAGTGCCATGACGCAACGCTACGAGGTGGTCTGGATTCATTGGGGTCCCTTGTAGATCCTTGCAATTCGTCAGAAATGCGGAGAGGATCTCTACAATTTTAGTCATAGAGTGAATCAATTGTCCTTTAGAGAATCTGTGAGATAGAGAACAGTACGCTGTAGTCAGAAATAATAAAAGTGAGAGCATTAATTGTCTCTCTGGTAACATTGAGCAGCTTGCGAGCTTGGAGCGGATTTAATTTGAATTTCTGATCGTATTTTTGCCTCGAAAAGCTCAATTTTGGGTAAAATTATGTTTTCTTTGAAAAATTTTGAGAATATGCTTGTGAAAGAAGGAAAGCGCTTCCAAACGACTACATACATATAAGCACTTGGCTAATCACCACAAAATTAAGATGCTACAAGCAAGTTATAAAATACATGGGAACTCATTCGACGACTTAATAGGAATCCTCTCCTGAGCGTGGATGCATCATTGAGGTCACCCAGAGTAAACGTGCTTTTTAACGATGGGTAAGTGTGTGTGAGTCTTTGCTACGCTGCCACACTGAGCGGTCGACCATCCCTCCAGCAGCTCCAACGTGCTACCCGTGTGGAGAGAAGACTCCGACCCAACACGCCGTCGGCTGGCGCGGATCGTACGCCCACGTAATCGGCAGTTCGCCTTTATCTCCAAGTGCGAAAGAAGAAGGATGAAGATGGAGACACACGACAAGATGAAGATGGAGACCAACAACTGGAGGTAACATGGCTACTGCTGAACTCTACGCAAACGCAGATCGATGGTAATCGTTCCTTTGCGATATAGAGATGTAATAAAGAATAAAGAATAAAGAATAATATAGAAGAATAAACATTCAACAAAAATATGCAACAGCACATATGTACATGCTTTTGTAGAAACCTAATAAAGAGGGTCGACAAACTTCTCAGAACAGCTCCATAAATATGTAGATAGGAACTTTGCGCTACCTTATTTTAGTTCTTTTTTGATACATACGGAGAATTCATTGCTAATTATTTGACCTACATACTAATTCTTCATTTAAAGGCAGCACCCACGGAAATTTTGCCTTCACGGGTTTTACTGAATTCCTAGGTTTAGCGCCACAGTGGAGACATACGCAGTGATCAACTCTGACAAATCCTACTGGAAGGACGGTTCTCGTCGTCACCACTTCAGCCCGTTTGCAGAAGATGGCCGAGTTGGCCGGGCTTAAACCGGAGTGAGATGGGAATGAAAGCAAGTTTATCATGATGGAAGAAAGTGATTGTAAGCAAAAACACCCATTCATATCATACTATAACTCATCCTAATTGATCGCCAGCACAAACTTAATCTCTCTCTATCTTGAGAAAGCTGATGCCTACGACGATGCAACTTTCGTAGAATTGTTGGAACCATTGTTAAGTATACAAAACAATCAAAATCTCGGACATGAAAATTTGCGTGGGTGCTGCCTTTAAATGCCTTTGGAAGGGCTCATTATCTGGGAGTGTTTTTGGAAAGGCGCAAATTTTTGAGCACGCCCCCTTCTGCAGCTACCAGTGATAAGCACGTCTTCCCAGAAAAGAAGAAATCTTGGTGGAGCCACCATGAACATGTTCAAACGCGTGTGAAACGAGAAATTTTAGCTTTGGGTCGCTGCAAAAATAATGCGCATTTTTCCTTGCAACCCCTTGGGGGAAGAAAATTTTCCCGGTCTTGCTATCACTAGTATGAAAAGATGAAAATATCTTGTAGCAAATCCAATATCATTTGCTCCGCTGCGAACAATATTCTCATCCTTGTCAAATTTTTAGTTTCTGAACGAGTGATGTTAACACAGAATTTCTGCGGATTTCATTTCCGTGAACTAAATATGGCGACATCGCTGCAGGAACAGCTCGGAATAGCACCATAGCTTCGGCTAAGTAAGTGTGAGCGAACGCAAATATGATATTGGATTCCTTTCTGATCATACCCGCTGCAAGAAAGGTATTACGAGGGTTTGATTTATGACTTCACGGACAGAGACATAAGCGACATTTGCGATTCTGTATTAAAACCTGACATCTACGCACCATGGAGATGGCTCACTCTTGGCCGTTTTCACACTATCTACAATGCCTATGCCACCCAGCACTTGTAGTTGTACTTACTACCTCAGCTATTACATGCTAACCAGGACAATACATCGTATAAGTGCATCTCTATTTCCTTTTCTAAGACCGCTTTTGACATACTCAATTTTTCCATGGGGGGGGGAGAGAGGATCCAGTCGCGCACACTATCATGGATCCACTACAATCATCATCTTCATGCGTTGCCTTACCTAATCCTTGAACCGCTTCGAATGCACGGTGGAATGAAAATTTAGACAAAACAGAAAATGCGAAGGTATTGACATGTCAAGCCATTGGAAGTCAAAACGACCTAACATTGTTGCTTTGGTTCGCATCATTCTTACCTTAAGGGCCAAGATTTGACAAGGTCAAGAGCAGTGGAGCAGCAGCCTGCCCTGAAGCCTCTGGATGTGGAATGAATCCTATAAATATCTAAGGACCGCTCTATAGGAATGAATTAGATGCCGCCGTAGATGCCGGCGTTGGGAGCAGAGATGCCGTCATGCCGGGAGCACTTGGCGACGTGACGGCATCTCGACGTCACGTCATATGTAGGGTACTTCACTACCGGCCTAGATAACTGAATGTATTAGGTTGTTGCAAAATCGATGTTGGATTTTTGGACCACGAACTTTGGATTAATGCTTTGGAGTGCCAAGTGGTGCTTTCCCCATATATTTTGTAGTCTTTCGAAAGCGAATTTCTTCCTCTTTCTGCTTGTTCATTTTTATTCAGAACTGCTCACTTTTATCGTGGTTTTCGGACTTGAATTAAAAAGTACTCGTTCGCTAAAATTCGTCTCAAACTGTTTCGTGGACTCGAACTCGATAGAGGGTGGCTTGGACAAAAAATACTGCCAACCTATGCAGGACGGAATGCTCAACAAAGTGGTAGTCCAGTGTTGGTCCAAGTCGCTTAGTTTTGGAGACACGTGCCTCAGAGTTGTGGACTAAAATTCGATGACGTCAACGCCGTTTTGAAAGCACTGGTAGAAGCTATCACCAGGAGACCTGTTCTATATCTCGAAGGTGGCCTTAAGGTTCATTATTCGATTGTTTTTGGCGCCATCGGATGAACGAGCATGATGAAAAAACTGAACAAGTGGTTCCCATTCGATTGTCCTCCAGTATTTCACAGTGGCTCAAGACCACACTTTTCACTCAACACGCTCTGGAAGTAAATGCAGGCGGAGATCAAGACTCTCTTTTATATGCCTTACTCAGCGGACTGTTCCCCTACAGATGACCGCAAATTCAAGCGGTGGGACTCATCTGTGAGAGGAAGAGCAAGCCGCAAATATACACTACTTCAAAACGACCTCGCCGATATTTCTGGGTACGAAAAGCTTGGCTTCTGGTGTGATGAAACAGAAACTTAGCAGAAAGATGGCAAAGATGTGGATTTAAATGAGCGCTGAATCGGCAGGAAAGGTTTAGTTTTTGCCGAGTTACGACAATTCAAAGTCCAACTGTCAAAATCCGACATCGATTTTGCAACAACCTAATGCATATCTCACCTCCCCACCGGTTTCCACGTCTTCAAGCTTCTAGTCGGCTTTATCTAGGAGAAAATGTTTGAAAACTGTTAAAATTTCCAGAATCGCCTTTCCGGTGTTCAACGACTCCTAAGGCTCCGTTCGACATGGACAACAAGGATGCGCGGAATGCAATGGTTCGAAGCTTCATGTAAAAACTGATGAGTTATGGGTTACGGAAAAAAAGGCTTAAAAATTGTTTTTGCGCCAACCTGATGCCATTCTCAGAGGAAATGAAACCTTTGCCTCACAAATATACAGTCCTTTTTGAAGAAGTGGATGGATTCGTGAATGCGGAATCGCGACGGGACATGGAGGGAGGGATGCAGAAAGAGCATGTTCCAAGTGAGAGGATCGAGAAAGCCCCCAGCGATTGTGCAGCCGCGACGGTTTGAAACCGCACGCGCAGCCCGTCTATCTTTTCGACAAAGACTGTATGCACAGACGGATTGCGTGGAGAGTGCGTTTGCGAATTTGTCTGCCATTACGGCTGCGACGTGTTGTTGGCCGGCTCATCAGCTGGTTCGACCTATTTTTCACAAATCCGGAGTTTTCGATATGGGTATGAATTGATTCCACCCAGTCTTTTTTCTACTGTCATTCAGTAAAATTCTTCACTAGACGTAGCTTGCGGTGTCCTCCTACTGTTCCAACTGATAAGCCGGCAGACACTGCGCCGCAGCCGTGATTGCGGATGGGGTCACAGCCCCACTAAGCTGCCCCGCCATACAGGGCTGGGATTCATGAAACGTTAACCACGCAAACCAACGATGGTTAGCGGAGATGGTCCTGCACAGACTACGCAGCGAGAGGAGACGCACGACGCGAAAGTTGGTTTGCTAGCCTGGGTTTTGCTTGGTTATGCGTTCATGAATCCTAGCCCAGGGTGGTCCACATGAAGTGTGACGGGAAAAACTACCCATAACTTTACAGAAATCGAACCAAATGAGAGCTATTTCCATTTATTTAGATGACAAAAAATTCTCTACAACATATCTCAGACCATTTTCGAAAAGACCTCCTTTAGCCTTGATACAAGCGTCCGATCTCTTCCAAAAATTCTTGAGAATGCGCGCTACTATTTCCATCGAAATTCGGTCTCAAGCAACCACGTGTGCTGTCTCCAGCGAATCTAATGACATGTGTTTGAAAGAGCAGACTTTTTGCTCCAGGATAGATTAGGCAGCCATATCCAGAAGGCTGAGATCGGGTGAGTTTGATGGCCAAACATCCTTCGTCCAAAAACACGGAAGATTGCTCCCACAGCACTCCATTGCCTTCTTTTCACCGTGAGCAGGTGCCCAATCTTGGTGAAAGNGTGTGTGTGTGTGTGTGTGTGTGTGTGTGTGTGTGTGTGTGTGTGTGTGTGTGTGTGTGTGTGTGTGTGTATATATATATATATGGCGTTGACATGCTCACCCTGGGTAATCGCAATGATGTGTTTAGGCCCTGATCAGCACTTTGAGAGTTACAGAAACTAAAATTAACGGATCGTAACCGCTAGTTCGTAGATTTTTTTTTGCAGCAACCACCTCCTCACTTGCTCTTAACACTGTGCACAGTTGATGATAACATTGATATGGTGCGGGGTCGAGGTCTCGCGTGGCGCAGTGACGCTAGGATCCCTCCTTCACTCCACGTCTGTTTTCCAATGCTCGCAGCACATTCCGCTCAGATTCCAACTACTTGAATGTACAGTCAACTAGTTTGATGCGTGTGCAGCGTGATCTACACAAACTTAAACTTGGGGCTCTTTAGTTTTAGACAATTAGAAATAGGTTTCAAGAATGATATTCACCTCATCTCCATAGATATAATCTTTGTTTGTTGTACAAGGTCATTTCGTGGATCACAGAAATCTTCGTCTCTAGAGAATTCCTTTCCTGACGTGTGCTATACAGGGTGCGTCAAAAGTCTTTGGACAAGCATAAACGCTCGCTAAAAATTCAGGGTGGGGGAATTTGGAAAAACCAGTGGTTCTTTTCTCTTCATGACCTAATTGTGAGCATAAAAAATATTTTTGTTCCTGAGGTTTCCTCTTCTCGTATGTTCACAGCCTTCGGAAAGTTCAGGTGAGACGTGGGTTCTGGCGCGCAGGTAGTGGAGGTACTTTTCCTCCCACCACTTCTCCATCTATTTGTGAGGAGACTCCAAACTCCTGTGGAGGGTAGCAGAGGCCTTCTACTATGGAACCCAGAAAAATCCCTGGGAAATTTGAAAAATAGGTGGGGCACTGCCAGGTTCATTGTCAGCTTCGCTTTTGGCAGTTCTCAAAATTTTTGCACGAAAACACGGAAATCGCGCTACAACAGCAATTTTCGCTTGTTTTCAAGCAATTTCACCACGGTTTTCTGTCATATGTTTGTTTATTTGCTCTTTCTTAATAGACATATGATAATTTTGGACTTATAGAATGACGAAATGCCCCTTAAAGTGAGTCCTCTTCTCTATTGCCGTAGTGCAGACAAATATTCGCTTATGGAAGCCCTACATCTATTCTGGGTGATTTCGAAGTGGTTTCTAGATTCAGCGGGCTATGGCCTTCCGAGAGCCATACAGGAATTTGAACATTCTTCCGAAACTTTGGAGAAGGGCCGAAATGAATTTCAGTTCATCAAGTTGCGCGCCGGGCCAACGTCACATCTAATTTTTGACAAGCCCGTGTCGCTACCAGTGCAGGAAATTTTGGAGTCAAAAATATTATTTATGTTAACAAGTAGGCTGCTAACACACAGCAACTATCAGCTTTTCCAATTTCTTCTTCCTTATTTTTTGAAAATCGAATATGCTTGTCCAAAGACTTTTGACGCACCCTGTAGATATTCAGGGCAGCACCTGGGATGTAATCTCTGCAGAAAACATCAAAAACCAGCTGCGAAACGTTAAAAATCGTATGTGGCCCGAAAAAATTGACAGCGCAGCATGGTGGCCTCTCGGCTGGCTACAACAGTTGCCGCTTCGGCACCGCCATAGATTCTTCTCGACCCGTGGCCGGCAGCTGCAACATAACACGAAGTGACACTAAAGCGTTCCATTGTTCGCTCGCTACAAAGTGACATTTTGCTTGAATATATTTCACCAGAAACTACATGCGTACATATTATGCAGTATTACGTGCGTAGTTGCTGGCGTTCCTGACACACTGGATGACGTCACGGTAGAATGTTGACATTTTTCGCTTCCTGAACGCCTAAAGATGTGCACATGCCTCATGATTTATTATTTGTGATTCATGGACCAATTCGACCAATTTTTTTCCGCGAAGTTTTTTTTTTGCAATTCACGAAGGTTCTCCCAGCACATCAACAGTTCTTTGAGAAGAGGTCAAAGTTGTTCCTGATTGTGTTGACTTGGACCGATCCATGATCCATATGGGTTGCTCGATGCCTGATTGAAGGCGAAGGGCGGGGCAATTGACTTCTGGGCATGGTCTTGGGTGCAGAGCGTTATACCTGGAAAGGGCGGTGCGGCCGAGTGCTGCGATTGGTCAATTCACCCGATTAGCCAATCACAAAGCGCGACCGCGCTGCCCTTTCCAGGTATAGCGCCCTACACCCCTGGTCGTTCCCCTCGTCGGCAGGGTTCCCCTCCAGAAATGAACTGCTGCCAAATTACCTTGACCGGTACGATGCAGAGTTTCGTCCGTCTGGTAGGACAATCGATCTCTAGATTTTTTCTCTGGAATTTTTTCGTACCTAAACTATTGCAGCTTGAACGTTCAGATTTAGTAAATGTTATGGTAGCGACTCATAACTCTCTTTACATCCCCATATATCGTTTACAGCAAAAAAAAATTGTATTAGGTCGTCAAGTATGAAATGTCTGATTTTGAATGAGACAGTTTCGAGTAATGTTTCTCCAACAAGATGGGGTTTGAGCAATCCAAATATGCCCCAATGTTACCGGCACAGCTTTGCCATCTTACCGGTAGCATGGTTGCGCTAACGGCTTGGAAGCCTGGGAAGCAGGTGGCAATAACTTGGCGAAGGGCATTTCCAACATCATGTTGAAAGTGGAAAATTTTCTCTACCAAGAAGTGGACTAATACTTGGGAGAAGTTGTGATAAAGTAGAGCAAGGTTTGGCCAGTGCAACGAATGGCAGGTGGATTGCCCTCCTTGCTCCCCTGGTTTACGCAGCGCAGTTTTGCAAAAAATGGTCAAAAAATGGCACCAATTTTTGGGGATCAAACTGTGAAAAATTCGTTCATCGAGCCACTTCACCTTGTCGTATTGCCTTGAACACCTGAATAATATAGTGTTACGAACGCCAAACCTTGCCGCATATACAGGCATACTGTGGCTCCTATCCGCTCAAGCCACAGCTTCCAACGCATCATAATCCAGGTCCATCACAACGCTCACTTTGCAGGTTTATATCACCAGGAAGAAATTTCTCAAAACATCGGTGTCCCGTTCCTTTATTAGCCACTCCCTTTTCAAACATTTCAAGGGTATTTCGAGTTGTCCTTGCTTTACCGGCTCCGCGATGGAACCAACATTCCGGAATGATACGATTTTTTGTCTTCGAGTAGTTTCACAAAAGTTCCTCTCAAACAAAAATTTTTGAGTTCGTCAGAAATTAAATAGGTGATTTTGAGAGAGGGTGAATGTACCTTCATAATGGAATGAAAGATGAGAGTGGTCCTTAAGAAACCCCGAAGATACCAGCTGTCAAACTGACCTCTCAAAAAATCAGACATTTCATACTTGACGACCTAATAGTATTCGACAACGCTCAGAATTTTTTTGACTTCTTTCTAAGGGAACTAATTTTCTTTCTTATCCATTTTGCGAATATTTGCCGTTAGCTAGCCGTTACGGTATATTTCGTGGAGTATCTTGATGATCTACAATATGAACCCACGTTTGTTAGGTCTCGAATGTCCTTACTTGCTTCAGTAACATATGTACGTTATCATGCATAATACAGTCAGTGTTCATGCCGAGCGTCGTACAGCAATGGGGCAAACGAACCCTACAACGATCAACTATAGTCTGTTAGCTCAGGGAGTGCCCATGGGGGGACATTGTCTGCAATTACGACCGCATTCGTATCGGCCGGTAGATCGGCTGGTTCGATCGAAAACGGTGGTGAAACATTTAAATGGAGAGGATCATACCACAAGTTTGAAAAATAGGTCGAACCAGCCAATCACTTGGCCGATACCACTACGGTCGTGATTGAAGACAAAGTTCTTCCGTGGGAACTTCATTGACTAACATATCAAAGCTACGATATGGATCATCCCTTATCCACGTATCGAAACAGGAACTTTTCTCTGCTCGACCAAATGTCGCATCAAATTCATCTACAATGTAAGTAACCAAGTATACAGCACAAGTATATCCAAGCTTACCCTTGCTAGGGATTCCAACTATTGTACAGATACTGTACATTTGCATGAAGCGGCATCATTGAAACCAAAGGACATCATAACGACCGATTTGTTCTTTTCTTTGGGCAGACCTGACATGTGTCGTCATAAATAGCCAAGCCTGGCGAATGAGCGGGAAATTTCTGCTATTCTTTTATTCTGCGATTTTCATAGGCTCAATGTTTTACTCTCTGTTGGCGAATTTTGAGACAAGGAAGACATTGAAGCTGTGAGGAACCGACGAAGAAGGATTCGCTTGCGATTTTATCCCACTTGAGCAATATTATAGCAAAAAAAGATCTGCTCAGGTTTGAAAGATGATTTCTCAATATCCACTTCGTCTGTGACACCAATTGTGGGCGAAATGTATTGATGTCTCACTGGTTTGGCTATGTAGAAGTTTATTATAAACAAGTACTACCACGTATATCTCGTGCACCAAGGGCACCATAGCACCAATTCTTGACTTTTTTTACAGGACCCGAAGAGCTTCTCTACTGTCTCCTTTTCGTCATGATCTGTGACTGTATCATATGATCATATGTGCAGATAAATAAAATAAAATAAAATAAAATAAAATAAAATAAAATAAAAAATGGCGAAAATCGGAAAACAAACAAAGGAAACACAAACTATCGTGAAATGGCAATTTCGCGATGAAATTAGTGTATTTTCCAGTGTAAAGTATTTGATATCTGTGAGAAAAGGTCCAGAACTGAGACTCCGAACATAAACACTGGAAAATACCAACTCCATGTTCATAATGCGAAGAATCACGAGTGACTACAGGTCCAGCACTGTTAGTCCATTCTTCATGGTATAAAATATAGCGAAGACATTCATTCCAGTGTCATCTTAAACTCTTCTGAACGCGTTCACATTTGCAAACCACTACTATTTATGACAAAGCTGTGCAAATCCCCGACTTTGCAGTGCTTCATTCAAAAAACTGGTAGAAAAAGAAGAGCTCAACTGGCAAGGACCTGAACTCATATAACGTATTTTGAGTAGGAATCTTGTTTTCATCGCTTCCAAGTGTTCCCAGTGGGAAGGAAGTTGGCTCTCCACCGCTTCGGGGACCCAACTTGAAAATAAATTCAATAAAAATATTAATTATAATGATGAATAATTACTAAAAATTATTTAGAAAATAATGACACAAATGAACCAATTACAACAAACTATGTAGTACAAGATTTTCAGTTGTATTGTAAAGTAAATTCAAAAACTTAATTGCATCTGGGACTGAGTACCGATACCTCCCACTAATGAATATCTTCCATTCACCTGTATGTAACCAAAAAAGAATCTCTTCTGAGAAGATGTTAATGGAATGGATTTCCACAGGTGTTGCACATTTGCCACACCATTCCGATGATTTCTTGCTCTCACTCTTGTTTCTTTCCACACTGGGGACGTTGACAGAAGCCACCCATGTTCATAGACATGTCATTTGTGTTGACGTTATCAGCTTAAAATCTAATCGAGAAACAATGGTCCTTCCATAATATAGTTAGATACGTAGATCAGCCTTCTTCTTCCAATCACAGGCAACGGTTTTTGGATCTAATTCTCGATCTAATGACTGAAAACCGCTATTGGTTCCAAGTAGAGGGAAAAATGCTCTAAAGATCCCCCTACACGTTGCTATCTTCTTGCTATCAGCTGCTGTTGAAGTTTTCCTTTGCTTATGGGCAACTGAGGAAGGATAGCAGCTGCTGAGGGGAGAATGGCAGCACATAGGAGATGCCTATAGATTGTGAACTTGACGCATTCCACTGTTCGTACTGTGAACAACAAAAAATCCCGTACGTTATCATCCACAAGCATCCGTCCGATTTCCACTATCATGTTGTTGCTCTCGTCCAGCAGTCCACCTGGACTTGTTCCCATCACTCAGAGCCTGTACGCGGCGGATTTCATGACAAATTGAGGGTGTGAAGCGCAGAACGCGGGAGTTCGCAGGGCGCTGTCTGCTCGGCGAGAGATAGTGCAAGGGGCGGGAGAGGGAGGACACCGTCTAAAATCTTGACGGAGGGTGGAGGCAAGCAGCAGCAGCCAGTCGGCATGGATGCTAGTGAAGAAGCGGAGGCTCGCGCCAAGGTACGCCACCTCATCCAACAGGCGCCCACCGCCCGTCCTCCTGAATTCGTGAATCCGCTGGAGAAGATCGAGCAGCTACTCACCTGTCCGATCTGTCTCGACCGATACAAGTGAGTTTTGTAATTGTACAGATGTGGTTTTCGTTGCTTTTCGAATTTCATCTCCTTCCTCTTTCTTTTTTCACGATTTAATTCTTGAAAGCTCGAAATTGCGCCAGTTAGTTACGCCGTTCCACGGTTGCTCGGTCGGTTTCTTTGCTTTACACCCACCAGCGCGTATTTCATTACACCAGCTCGCTCCTGCAATCGCTGGCACTGTCGCTTTTTGAGCTGCATTCGGTTGTAAATTCACCGACAGAATGGACATCCTGAATACTTTTCTCCTCAACAGGAGTTCAGTCTTCCCTGTGGATTTAGAAGGGATTTCTCTTTCTTTTGTGTTCAGTTACTAGCTGCCTAGTATGGGGTATGCGACAACCCCTCCCAGCACTTTCCAGGTATCCGGCAAATACCCGCCCGACTCACCTGAGTTCCGAACTTGCACGTTCGTTTCTCGGCTGGCCTAGACGCCTCCGGGAACACATGTCGAGCCACATGATGCGATTGAATAGAGTTTATCATTGATTGAGCTGCTCGACCTCGCTTTAGCCTTGAGGGCAGCATGGCGCCGGCGATCACGAGGTAGTGGTCATGTGTAGTGATAGGGAACCTTCACTCTTAGCTTGTTTCCTCGTAGCTTGGATTGTTTTCGTTCAATGGGTTTGTAATGCCCTAGGATCATAGAGGTATTCCATTAAGAAGTCCATGATCGGAGCCAGGAGAACTGAGACAACTAGAAAATCTAGGGGCGGAGGTGGAAAATATGGTTTACCATCATTCCGTATTGAAATTTTTCCAAAAGACTGGAAGTTGGTGGCTTCGAAACTCTCAGAATTCAGAAAGAACCAAAGAAAATCGTGCTCATGCTTGCACTTGATTCACAGGTTTCCTTCTGAGTCCTTGTAGAAATTGTCAGGATTTCCGTAGGAAAATGTGCCAACTTTACCACGAATTTGAGCTCCGAACCTAGGATTTACCTAGAGTTCACCTTAGTCCTTAGTTGTTTTGTGAGTTCCGGGAATCACTTTAAAAATATATGATACACCAGGAACTCGCTGTGATTTACACGGAAACCAGCGTAAATTCATTAAATACATAAGAAGCGAGGCATTTTTTGGAATCAACCGGGTAACCACCGGTGTAGGAACAACTAAGTTGGTCAGGGCGGTGTCTGGTCGTCCAAGGAAAACCCAGAAGACGAGCGGTAGTTTTCTGACCACGATGTGTGGAAGTGAAATTTCAACTACCTTAAAACATTTGGAACGGAAGATCAAAATGGCCATAGTGTGAGAAGCATAAAATGGAAATTTCCTGGTTGTTTACCCTTGTATGGAAATTTCCTGGTTGTTTACCCTTGTAAAGGAATACATTCCCTTCATTAACTAATTGTTATTTTTAATTTTCCATGGAAATACTCGTCGAAACCTGGTTTCTGCACCAACAGTTCCAGAGACAGGTTGAAGAGTAATCGAACGCAGCCTTCAAGTGACTCAAATCAAAATGTTTGACAAGTGCAGCGTTTCTTTGCGCGGTTCTTTTGGATCTGTGTGGGATTTGTGTAAGCACGGCGGAGTCGGTTTCTGCGTCCACGTGCGTGGAAACATGCTATCGGATGGGGACGCAGTGCTGGTTCGTGGATCATAAACATCTCCGGTGTCGTTTAACTGTGGGAGAGGAAGTATAGTCGCTACCCCTTGTCGTCGTTGTAAGAAAGGATCAGGCGTAGGAAAAACATAAATAACAACACGTGATAGTAGTAACAAAGTAACAACAGTAGTGAATGAACACGTTTCTTTACCACCGGTTCCTTGGCAACGTTTGAAACAATGAGCTGGAACTCGTTTCCGGCTCCTATATGTCCTGCTTTTTATTTTGTGGATTCAGAAAATAGTTGGTGTTGGTGCATTCACAGACTGAAGGTAGGCTGTGCAGCTGTGCACTATAAAGCATCCTTGATATTGATTGAAAACGACCCGGCCCGTGGTCCTTCCACCATCCTTCCACTAAAGACTATCTGTTGAATGGACCACGGAGTACCCTGAGTGCATTTAGATAAATGAGTAATTATTATAATCTAACTGGGAAACCCTTTCTAAAATTGGTGCTCACTCAAATTTGTACAATTGCTTCGTAGAAAGTAAGATGCGCAAAGCTTCATCGCGCAGGCTTATAGCATAAAAGTCCCTCTCGATTTTTCCCATATCCACCGGGTATCCGCAGAGTGAGAAGGTTTGAAATAAATCAAAATGAACCAGTGACAGAACTGATAGCGATAATTGAAAAGATGCGTATCGATTGTGACTTTACCTCGCTTCCCATCGCCACGACGACCAGTAAGGTCTCAGGATGGCTTTATTCTAAAAATGTAGGTGTTCGGGTATGTATGAGTTGGTTGATATTTTGTTAAAAGACCGATTTGTTAAAAGTTGAAAATGGATTTAAAACAAAACTGACGAAGGCTGCACCGACTAAAAATGGTTACTTTGGATGAGCGTGATTATTTTATTCTCAGGGAAAAGTTGATTCCAGCCCCTCTGCTCCAGCCTATTCGTTTCAGGCAACCAAAGCTTCTGCCGTGCCAGCACACATTCTGCTACCCGTGCCTCGAGTCGTGCGCCGACTCCTTGCATCGAACACTGAAATGTCCGGAATGTCGCGCGGAACACTCCATCCCCTACGATGGAGTGAAAGCCTTCCAGGTACGTTCCCCGTCTCTGTCCTGGCCTGTATTCAAACAGCTGGGAGTAATTCCAGACGAACTACACGCTAACGGGATTTCTCGAGATCCACCTGCAAGCGACCCCAGATTCCGCCGCCGAAATCGAGGAGTACATCCACAGGTGGTCGTTTCGTCGTATTTTTAGAAACGTACTGGTGGCATATGACGTGAAGAAATCGCTGAGTCACTCGGCGACGACGCTGTTTCGCGGATTTCTTAGCGTCGTTCGCTTAACACCCAGCACCCATGCTGGTGAGCAGCAGCTGCGGGGATGACGCTGCCACGGCCCGTAACGTGATCGGCTCGGCCAGCCGGCGCCGGCGCCCGATCGTAACGGCGCATCCTGCGGTAGTCGCGGCCGGGATCGGTGCCGCTTGAGGCACGCGCGCGATCGCTCCGCGTTCTTTGGGCGGCTGGTGACGTTTTCCAGTTTGCGAGGGCGTTGAACGCTGTTGACAAAGCGCGCAGAGCTAGGGGCGATCGCGATTTGCCATCAATCCCACCATCGACGAGGGTTGTTCAGCCGCGGACGCCCCAGGCTCCCGCGTCGTCAAACATTTCTCACCATGTCAAACACAACTCGGATTATCTACCCTGTGCATCAGTTTAACATGAAAATCGAAAGGCGTACATAAGCGTCAACCCCATAAGCCCACCTAACTGCTACTGCAGGGTGCGGCCTATATTCCCGGATGCGAAATTTTGATTTGACATCCCTTCCTTTGAAACGATCGGTGGGCCCAAGAGTTGTCTCCCACCTCATAAGTTACAAAGAAGGAGCATTAATTTACAGAGTCAAGATCACTTTTAAGCGTGATCAAGGAACTGTTCCCCATGGAACAGAACTTATACAGGCATAATGTGTCCTTTCTGAATCTTACAGATTTCGTCTATCTCCCAGATTTTCCGCTGATCCATCTCTCCATTGAAATGCGAGGTTAAATATAATACATCACGGGAATTTCCCGGAACTGAGCACGGTGTTTGAGTGCATGTCAGGATTCCAAAATTAGTCAGTTTGGACAGCCAGTTGTGACATTTTTTTTGACATTTCAAATTCATGTTAACATCGTTAACAGAATCATTTTGCTTAGGTCGTTTTTTCATAAGTTAGGGAGGAAAGTTCTTGTTCGGGACGGTAGACCGCACCCTGTAGTTTATACTTATGTGGAATTCAAATCCCGAGTCTCGATAATCTTCGGCTTTGTGCGTCTTTCGAGTTTTATAGGCCAATTTACATTTGCTGCGTGCATGCGCACATGCGTCAGACGCGCGACTATATGATAAAGCATATGCACACCCACTTCTGACGCACGGAGCTATCGCATTTACGGGATCGCAGACTTTCGCGGCAGTCGCGTAGCATCATACGCAAGGAGTAAAAGTTTGACTGATGTAAACCGACGTGACAATGTTAGTTTTGAGGCATAGTTTACTCCGTGCAAGCATACGTAATCATAAAATTCGCACACAAACGTTCCCGCATACTTCTTCATTGTGCATCTGATGCTCGTACGTACTCATATTGACTCTTATCGTGGCAGTTACGCTGTCACTAAAACCTACGATAGCTCATGAAGCAGCTACGGCGCCAATGCGACACTCTAAAGTTTTTTCATGCGAAATTTCGCTGGAGCTTACGATCCATTCCGCTTGTTTTGATGATCGGGCGCACAGCTGTGAAAACTACGTGGTTCCAGAAGTGATTTCGTTGCTTTAGTGATCACAGCACAGTAGTAACTTACTCAATACAGTTGCTCAACCCCCCCCCTCCCTTCCCCCAAGTCTAGTCAAATAAGAAAGGGTTTTTATTTTTATAATTGCGATGTACCTTATAAATAGGAGGGACATCCATATTTTGCACTGAAAAAATATTGAGGTATGCTCATTGTACTAGGTGGCCAAAATTCCCGTGCAGCAATACTTCGGTGCTAGAACCGTAACATTCGTTACCTTGAGTTCAAATTTCAACTATTTAATAGTTTTGTAAAAGTTTCCGAAAATTCACCAGCAGTGGCGACAAGGGCGCCGTCGCGCGCGCGATTCTCGCAGACATAACTAACATTCTATTTTGTGACACTTCCCCAGCAAAACACCTTTTTTCGAGCCCAAATTTTTAACAAGAATTGAGCATTTTGTGTCCTCCAAAGACGACCGGACTGGAGATCAATTTTTTTCGACCACGACGAAAATATTATACAGTGCGTATCATAATTATAGACGCACCCCTAAAAGGGTGATATCTCAGTTTCAAGCTGACTTTCGAGTGAAGCTTTTGAAACCATTGAACTCAGCACCTAAGAAAACCCTGGTTTGCGAAGTTTTACTCACAAGCGTTGCGGAATAGGCTGTATTTGAGAATTGGGCATCACTTGGACCGTATCATAATTATAGACGCACCCTCAATAAAAATTATAAATACCACTTTCCTTGAAGTAGAATTCCCGTCCTAATAATGTAGCCAAAAGTGCCAAGTGTCCATTACATGGGCACTGAATGCCACTCGGATCACAACTGTTGGGAGCTGAGCAGCTCCAGATATCCACTGTGCATGCTGCCGGTCTCAGCAGCCGTAGGAGATCCGACCAGTTTTGCCGTTTTCCAAGCGCAGTTGGTAAATTTGCAATAGATCCTGGCCCAAAATGCTAGAAATGAGCATGTGGGAGGATAGGCAGGTATTTCCTGCCGAGTGGCGTTGCGAAAGGTTCATGACTGCATGACATCTTGGGACTTTTCAACCAGTGTGTCGAAATTCATTTCAAACCACATGGTCAGTAGTGAGAGTAAATGCAGCGCCATCGTAGTGCTAATCCATCTGCGATACATTCTTCATGTTACCTCGACCTAGGAAGCCATACGGCTTCAGTTCTCTAAGAACAACGTAGAGACCTGGTGGTCGGTTCTACATACCAATTTTAGTGGGCCTCATAGCTGTCGATTTCGTGTTTATTGGGTTGCTTTCGATAGATATAACTTTCATTTGGATTGTTCGAGCGGATGCAGGTACTACTGAAGGGATTTTCAGCGAAACTCGAACCACATCAGAAGGTGCATTTTCCAAACTCACATCTCTATGGTTGAAGGCGGCTTCAATCAGAACAGCCTCATCAACATCGCCCTAATTTTTACTCGTAAGAAGTCAGCAATCTGCCGCAACATATTCTCGAATCATCTCTTGTCTTTTACTGTCGATTACGATACGGAGATCCTTCTCTTCCTAAAGGGACATTGCTGCTGTCCACCTTGAAACCCCAGTAGAAGTGTGGTTCCAAGAGCACAGCTGGACCATTTTGTGTTTATTTGACCGGATNCGCCGTGGCGGACGCGAGCGAGCGCGCCGCAGCCGCCGTGGCGGACGCGAGCGAGCGCGCCGCAGCCGCCGGTGCCACCGTGGCGGACGCGAACGAACGCGTCTCCGCCACCGGGGCCCTCTACAGATGATTGAGTTGGTGGGGTGTTATTCTGCTCCGTATAATGCACAGCGTGAAACTGTAAACACTGTCTCACTCGTAGGCTGCGAGACCGCCAGCGGGGAGATGAGTCACCCAATGCGCGAGGATGCCAAAAGTGCGGGTCTCGCTGCCAGTCACATGCCAAGAGAGGTCCCGCAAAGATCCAGATCCCTCTAGCTCTCTAAATCGCTGAGCCCGCTGAAAGCTGCGCATCTCTCTTCAGCATTGTCACTCGCTGCATCACGTGCCAGGATAAGCCAAAATAGCTAAGGATTTCGCGTCTGACCCTCGAAAATTTTGTACCCTTACCAGTCTTTATATAGGAGGGATTCTGTTGGACTGAAACCTTGCCTGTGGGGGTTATTTGAGGTGCTGGACACGAATATCGTGTCCATTTTGTGGCCCTATTTTGTGGGGTGACTGTAGGTGTACTACGTAACCCCCCCCGTAAAGATTAGGGTTCGACACAGAATAAGTACGATATTCGTGTCTGCCACCCTGAACAACCCTCCTAAACAAGAATTCGTTCCTTATTCTTTATTCATTTCTCTTCATCGCGATGGCAAAGAATGTGCCTGACTTCTTCCCCGAATAGTTCAGCAGCTCTATTCGTGCATCCAACGAACAGAATAGTCCAGTTTTCGTCAAATACCTTTGTTTGCCTTTGTCGAAATCTTCCAATTTCCTTCAACCATCGAGTCTTTGGTCTCTCTTTACTCCTGTTGGTCATTGCCACCCAGCCTGTTGTTACACGTAGCCGATCTGCCAAATCTATAGGCATACAACTCAAGTGGGCCCAATACTTTAGGTTGGAGTCTTCTCCGTTCCGCCTCCGCCTTTCCGTCGGGAACTTGGCGGAAACCGGAGAAAAAGCAAGACATCAGTCGAGTTTTTTCACGGTATTGGCTCCGTGAGAGTGATAGTGCCGATTCTTCTATTGCACTGCCATATGAGTCCTGTCAAGGATGCATGGAAATTAGAACTCAAACCAACTGTCGTTGCTGTGATTAACTGTCCTCTAGATCCCGGAACTGTTGGAGACGCATTTTTGAGTAACCTGGTCCCATCCGATTATGCGTTTGTGAGTCTTAGTTGCAAGCATGGCAGCCGCGGCGAGGTCGTGGAGTGGGTAAAGCATCAGGCTGTTAGGCAGATGATCAAACATCGTAATTTAGAACAACTGCCTTTGCAATAGACGGACAATGGTCCCGGCCAATTGTATTGCTGCCAGAGTTGTAATCTAACGACGTTGCAGGAAAATGTATACAAAGGGACTTTTGTACCAACTTAATAATAGAATTATGACTAATTATTCAGCGCTTTTTGATCTTTTTTGTTCATAGGAATCAGCTTTGGGCACTTTTCAGCTTAGTGGTGTTTTAGATTCTTTGTCTTCGCAAAAAGCTTGTAGACAATGATATCTATGTATCATCGCCAGGAGTACAGCGACCAAAGGTTTGCGTTAGTTTCTTGCGGAATTTTCGGTGATTGAAAGATAAGATTTCGAGCTTTTGACTAGACTTGCTGATGCACTTGGTATCGTAGACCTTCCCTGACTAGCCTTTTCAGGCCCTGAAGAACGCGAGATAGCCGAAACGTTGGCCGAAGAATAAAGATCATACGAATGTCGTCAAACAAAGAAACCTTTAAGATGTCTATGTAATTTCTTTGCACTATGAACCATCTCTTTGAGAAGTGTTAATTGCGAATTAAATGATGATGGCGATGATGGCGAATTGTCTACGGAAAGGGACAATAGTCTCGTGAGAAAATTTCCCTCAACGATAGCAGCAGCATCATACGACAGGTTCAATTTGCTCGAATCCCCTTGCCTCACTATCTATTACTGTCTGGTTGTTCTGATGGGTAATTTCGTCCAATCAACGATAGACGTTGCCACTTTGAAGGCATCAGACATGATGTCTTTTCTTTCGTCATACACCATAGGTGTCTCGGGATGATTGGTTTCCCAACATGTTGGTTCCTTAGGGCTACCCACCATGCTTGCGTGCTTCAACACGTTCCAAAAGTGCGTGCTTCAACACGTTCCAAAAGCGAAGTGCTGGAAGGCATGTGGCTGGCTGGTGAAGGCATATCTGATATTTCCTTTTCATACAAAGCACCTCCTGGGCTCGTATGCATATCTCGCCCTCACGGGACTGAGAATACCGTACTACTCCCGGAGAGGAGATTCCCGGCGGGAGTGGTACGATACAAAGAACCGGGAACGTCCCCGCGAATGCTAACAAGCGTCCAGCGCAATTTCGGCATCATCTTTCTGCAGTGGGGGTCAACCATGTTGATTTCCCAAAAGAATTCGTATAAAACATCGACGACTGTGTTATTATCACCCATTTCAATGTATCTGAGCTTTCCGTCAATATTACGTGATATTGCTCGTATTTCTAGCGTTTTCTGTGGAATTCGCGTCTGAAAATATGCTTCTTTCGAAGATCCAAACAAAAACATTTATGAGGAAGGTTTTCAGAACTACGTTGACAATTGACATGTTGATAAATGGGTGTCGACGGACTTGCATTTTTTGGAAGGTTCGAAAAACGCCGTGCCGAATATCTAATCTGTTTGCTGCCATGATGCTATTTCTAGACGTTTCCGTCCAGCACGTGTGCGTGCACCTCTTCTCTTGCTTTTAGGTGTTGCTGTCAGCACTTCGTACTCAAACATGGAAATCATGCCAAAAACATCATACAACAACACCTAAAACGAAGTCATCTTCAGCAAACACACACCCAAAGCACGAAGAGGGAACGAAAAGTGTTACAAACACGAAAAGACTGTTGAAATTCATAAATCCGCAAAAAAACAACGGCTAGAAATAGCAAAACGGCAGCTTACCCTTGGTCCGGAGTAAGGGGAAGAATTTCTCCCCGCGAGGAGAGGGATACTGTATACCCGCAAACGTATGCATCGCGGAAACCGCCCGTCCTCTTCCCGCTCCCCGCAGGGAGCGTCGCGGGAGACATATGCATACGGCCCCTGACCTTTTCTACAATATTTGGCGTTGAGTCAGCAGGATTATCCATCAACAACACTGACATGATGAACGGTGCTCAGTGCTTTTTTTCATCGTGGGAAAATATAAATGAATGTCCATGTACAGTCTCTTTCTCTATAATGGTGAGGTCTACGATTACGATTGGCCAATTTGAAGACCTATGATTTTTCTTATGTGTTTAGCAGTGTTTGCTGTTTCTGTGTGCTATATAGCGCATAATCGTCTTCTTGAATGGAATGAATAAATAAGTAAATAAGCGAATAAATAAACAATTTAATAGAAATACAGGGAACTCCAAATGGCAGTGTGCAAGGGCGGGTACCACGGCGCGCAGTGGCGCTCGAGTTCTGTGCTGCTGGCAGAAGCAGATAACCAGAGCCTCTGTATCTCTGCCTAAGAGAGCCGCGCCGCGATCCCACCCCTTGTCCATGGACGTTTGGAGTTCTCTGTAAATATAGTACAACAGCTCATTAATTCCGAATATGCGGAATCTTTGTGGTCTCTTGAAGGCCCTTAGCATCCCACGGATGAGGAGATTGTCACAGGAAAGCTGGAAATCTTAGTTGTACTTAGTCATTATCACATAGGCACGATCTTGCCTACCAATTTCAACTATAATCGACTCTATGGTACTGAAGTTTTCAACGTGATTTGGAATGTTCAAAATATACCTTATGAACTAGCGATGACAAATAGCGATGAAGTAATCTATGATTAGGTGCAGCAGTAGGACATTGCCCTTCACCTTGCCGGAATTTGCCGCCTTCGTGGAGCGAGATAATGCTGAAACGTACAACTTTGGGCTTATTTCTATCGCTGTTGTGCCACAATTTCGTGCTTTTTCTTTTGTGTTCAACCAATCAAGAGACCTAAGGTAAAGCGCGGCCACGCCTCCTTGTTTTTCACTGTTTCACCATTCACGACGGAAGGGAGGCTATGGACGGATCTCAGTCATTATCATGTTTCATATTAGATGTTAAAATAAGTCCTTGCGCCTTTTCAGTGGCACTTTTTCCATCCCATTGCCACTTTCCGTAAACTGCTACATCCCAACCCCAAAAAGCCCTCCTCCTTCTATGATTCTATCATCTAGCTTTATCAAGATTATTTATTTACTGAATTTTCGAGCTAAAGAAGAAAAATGCCAAGTTTCTGGACCGAAAAGCGCAAGATAGCTTTCGGTGGGTTGAATCAGTGGCAGTGTAGACATAGTTGGCGTAGCTCAGCGTTGAGCTGACATATTTGGTTTGTAGTGTAGTACGCTCGCCCGCTGTTATTGTTTGTACTGCTCGCCTTTGAACTTTTTACAGGGCCATATTTCCTCACCATATTGCTGCTATTGTTTGGCTGTTGCGGCGAAGCTATAGAGCACTGCTCAACCTTTTTTAAGGTCTCAAAGTTGGGTCTCCTAAAGACATCACCTGCCAAAATCCTATGCTCGAAGCTGAGGTGTGGGTGGTAAATCATGAACACATCAAAGATGTAGGAAGAACACAAGGAACGATGACACAAGGACCTACCTCCAGAGAAACCAGTATCGCCTTCACAAACACGGCGAGTTTTTAACGCCACGACGCGCCAGCTAACGCAGTTTCATCTTTGCCTATGGGTTTACCGTCCCCAAGAACCCCGAAATTCGGGGAAATGTCAAATGCAAAGATTTCCACGGGTGAGTAAAATTCATCGCACCAGATTGAGCAGAAGAATTGTAGAATGGAGATGTATCAGGGAACATAGTAGGATAAACGAACAGCAGATGTTTTGAACTCGAAATAAAAAAAAGTGATGTCGCAATCCCACGATTTCTTTCTTGTCTTTGAAGAAAAACAATACTATGACCGACTTAGAACTGCAAAAACATTATAAGTCTTGTGTCATTATTCGCAATTCTTTGGTTATTTACGTCAATAATATCACGCATCTTATTAAAGAAATCTATTTATCCAACACAACCTGCAAGTTCTCTTCGCAAGTCGAGCAAAATTCCACTAGAATCTTTTATGTTGTTGCAGAAGTTCCCCTATATTTTGAAACTTTGTTTTCGAGACAATTTTCCTTTTCTATTACAACTAACATTCAAGCACGAGCAATGGGCCATCATTACTCTGCAGATACTTCGCTGTAACAGTAATGTCCGGTGCTCTACATTCTCATTATTTCTGTATTCTAATAATTTATATCGCATACTCTGATAAATGGTTTCCTTGCAACGTCAGCGATCTCCCGAGAATTCCCTTCTGCAATTGTATGCATGCCTGATTCCATAACTCTTCCTAGATGTACGTGAGGGAAGTGAAATTCCACAAAGATGGTGGAACAAATTCTCACGCTCTCTGTGATCTGTGCTCTGTCATTCTGAGCTTGCTCCATGTACTCTGGACGAAATGAATTCTCTGGCTCTAGAGCTAAGCTGCCTAATTTTCTGTCAGAATGCCTCATTTCCTACGCAACTTGGTGTCTTTCATACACGCGCGTCGTGTTAATGAATGTGAGAAACTCGCTCGATCTAGGGCATCCCTTGTGTTGGTAATTCGCTCTCCTAAGTTTTGCTGTAATCCTAGGTCTAGTACTACGTTTAAAACGAAGCTTTCGGATACAAAGACACCAGTGGAGGACGCAGAAATTGGGAGGGAGGGAGGGCCTGGGATAAAAGTGGGGTCTTCGTCGCTTTGGGGACTCACAAGGGAAGTGCACGAGGCGAGGCTGGCAGATCGGAATGAAACCTATCTGGCTTGAATCTTGACAAGGTCCTCCATCATATATTTCATTTTTGCCCAATGTGATAAAAAACAGATATGGCCGAGTGGGAAGGTGCTGAACTGTAGGCGAGGGTCAAGGGTTCGGATCCCGTCATGTGCATCCGTTTTGCATTTTTGTTTTTATTCCTTCTTTGTTGTTGAAATTAACTTCAAATGATTAGAACATAAAACCTATCTATATTGACAAGATTTTGAGTTGTAGAGGACTATCACTAATCAGAACCCAGCCGAACACACAGCCACGTGCATTAGACCATGTTGGGAGTTTTCGTTACATTATCACTTCTAGGGGTTATAACTCAAACTTTTCCCACTCGCATCATAATGTTCGAACCCTCACGCGTTGTGGCCCTTCTGTTGGCTAGGTTCGGTCCTGGTGATGGCAGCTGTGCAACTCGTGATGAGCGGAAGACGTTTAATATAGTGTAGTTATTCTTGGCTGGTACATCAATAATGATAGGTTCCATGTTCTAATCTTTTAAATTTCATTTCAACAACATAGAAGGAATGAAAAACAAAAATGCAAAAAGGTAACACATGATGGACGACGGGATTCAAACCCTCGACCCTCTGTCTGAGGGTCCAGCATCATCACCACTCGGCCACCCTGTCGCTGCCGTAGGTGTGCTGCAATGCGTACAGCAGGGTGGTGGGACATCTGTTTCTTAGCTCTCTGGGCAAAAATGAAATATATGCGGGAGGACCTTCTCCAGCAAGGATTCAAGCCAGACAGGTTTCATTCCGATCTACCAGCCTCGCCTCTTGCACTTCCCTTGTCAGATGGAGAATTAAAATAATAAAAATATCGTTTATAACAATAGATAATCACTAAAGATTACTTAAAAATAATAATATACAAGTAAGAAAAAACTAATACAAGATTTCTGTTTGTATTGTGAAGTATCTTTAAAAATTTGGCAACCCATTCTCGGGAATCAAACAGGAAAGAAGAGCACGTAAAAATGCTCACCTGGGCCTAATCCTGACAGCTGGGCGAGGACGCCGGACCGCTGTTACAAGCGGGACGCGCCGCGCACGCGCCGCACGCTCTGCGCGCTCGAAAACTTTCTACCGATTGCGCAAAAGGGCTATACAAATAGAGGCCAGCGTGCCTTGTTACAACAGGGCAGGGCCGCAACGTAGATCTATCCTCTTATCTCCATCTATTCCGAGATTAATTATGCCTAATTCTCAGTTTCAGTTGGGCTCAGTTTGTTCCACTAAGAAAAGAGCCGAGCTTTGTTGGGTTAAAGTGGGAGGAGCTGGGAATGAACGCCAATTTTGTCATGAGGAAAAAGAGAGATTTTGGACAAAAGTTCGGGCCTATTCCACGCCACATCTCATCTAGATAAATATCGAAATAAGTACATTGAATTCCCTTGTATCCAGAGAAAGCCTATCTCTTCGGCGGTACAACAGTGTTAGTGGGTCCCATGGTCAGATACCGTAACCCTCAAATCTCGGAGGTGAAAATTATCATGAGCGCCGCCTTCTAAATTTATCAAATTTCAAAGGGACGACTTTTATTGTGAATGCTGCCCTTTATTCCTCGTCAACAACGGGGAAGCGACTAGATTCTGAGAAACCATCAAAGGACATCTTCCCTTGGCTAATTTTGGCTTGCACACGAGGCAGAGCGGATCGAAAATCTCGCATATCTCAGCGTCTTCTGTGTTATAGCATTCAGATTCCTTTTTTTTTGTAATAACATCGCCATTTTTTGATATACCTATAAAATGAGCAGGGATGTTAACGCGTTTACCCTGGGTAATATCAGTGATACATGCAGCCCATGAAGGTCGCAAATCAGACACCAGTTGCGTGAAAAACACGGAATAGCTGTGAAAATTGCTGGATTTTCCTTTTACTGCAATGAATTTGAGTGCTTTCAAATAACTGAGTATACAGGAAATTAATACAGCAATTCGGCAAAATGTTTTTTCCTTGGATTTCACGCGCACTTTATATAATTTCGGTGTGTTTTTCCAGGGAAATATGGTATTTCTATGATAGTTCATCTATATTCATATGAGACAGACTTCCGATGTTGTAGTGTGAGCGTTCTCTTCCCTCTAGGCCTTGTTTTCACTCTGAAAAGGGTTCTAGGTTTCCTGTATGCTTCTGTAATCTTCGACGATGTTCCTTGTTTTTCTTTCACATAAAACCTACTTCATAAAGGTCAAGAAGTCCGTTATATCAGTGGTTAACCAGAAATCTGTCTTAATTATCACTTAGATCTCTCAAAAGCGGCGAAGCTGCTAACATTACTACCTTAGTGAAGAGTATTGCAGTTTAAGTAAAATTTGCATTCATTCGCATTGGCGAAAACAGCATTCCTAGCAGTCTTCCTTCCGAATTGTTTGCGAATCATAGGCGCACGCATTGTCGAGATTACTCAAGGTAAACACCCCAGGTTAGCACCCCAGATTTTTACATCGCTAACATTGTCGTGAAAGGGCTAACCTTGAGTAATCTAAGTGATGCATACAAGTCCATGAAGGAGGAGAGATAAAGAGATTCGAATGTGCTCATTTGCATTCCAATCTTATCATTGCTCGAAATTCCACAAATCCTCCTATATAAATCCTGGTAGTGCGACAAATTTTTCTAGAGCGCAGACGTGGGGGCCGGCACGTGACCATATCCTTTCATCATGTGCCCAGCTCATAAACACTGCTCATGAATGAGGGGGAGCTGACGAGACAGTGGGCCGATGTTTCATCATAAGTACGTAGATGTAGTGGAAGTCCTGCTGGGACACACCTTTCGCTGGTTCTGTCAGTTAAGATAATGTTGGATACAGTTGCCAGAGATAAAAGCTAGAGACTTTGACAGTGCTTTCAGGATTTCGTGACGGGACCAGCTCACTGCGCTAGCAGTCCCGTGGCCTACGAGTGAGACAGTGTTTACCAGTTTTCAGGCTGCATAATGTACGGAGCAGGATTATCACTATACGGTGTTATGCAGCTCATGACGGTATTGTGTGGCCCACAGATGCGCGATCGCGGCGGTGCTATGTGGCTCACAGATGCCCGATCGCGGTGGTGCTGTGTGGTCCACAGATGCCCGATCGCGGCGGTCCTGAGCGGCCTACAGTTGCCCGTCCAGCCCGCTTGTATAATACCACCCTTTCTGAATACCCCTAACCTTCCTCTATCGCCCTCGAGATTTATAAAGGGTGCACCGATGGTGCGGGTGCGGGTGGTGTACAGGGTCTCATTGGTGTTGGAAATGCCAGGATATCGGTCGCCGGGTGCGCAGGGTGCGCCAGCGTCCAGTACGGCGGAAAACACCGAAATACGATATCAACAATGGAGCATGGTTGTGCTGGCGGGAAGTAGTTTGAAGAACGCCAAAGATATGGGTCTACCGATGCAAAATGGTGCCTTGGCCTCAGTAATGTGGAAAACTCAAGGATATGGCTCCACTGATGGAGGAAAGTGAGTCAGCGCTCAGATTATGGGGAATCATTGGGTGAGGATGGTGCGCCGGAGTTCAGTAGCGTAAAAAAGACCATGCCACGGGTTTGTCAAAGAATTGTGGGTGCGCTTCAGCTTAACAGCATGGGAAACGTCCAGATACAGTAAGGCAATGCTGTGATAAAGAACGGGAGGAAGTAACAATACACCGGAGAGTAGATTCACAGGACGACATGTGATGAAGGATTTTCGATCAGGGCTACCATCAAGGTTGGAAGTCCGACGTTAGCTGTGCTGCCAGGATGGCAGAATATACGCATTTCATAGGTGGAGTTTTGTATTGGGCACGGTTAATGGTTTTCGCTTGTTTCCTGAATTTCTGAGGACTCCCGAAAATTTGAATACTTTGCACTTACTTTGAGTGGCTGCCCCACCTCGCTTTCTAGCGTCTCGTGGGGGCGCTAGTCCTTAAGATAAAATTTAACTCGGACCTTGCCTTTAACTTAAAAATCATATGCGATTAGGTGTTTGAAATTGGGAACAACTTTGGAGGAGCTAATACCAAATTTTTAAACGGAGTATATTAGGGAATCTTGGCAACTCTTCCTCAGAAGAGGGCGGGATTTGGGCGCGCAGCGCGGTAACGTCACCATATAGACCGATTTCCGCAATTGGGTCAGCTCCGCTGACGCTCAGTGTATGTACGTGCAACACTTACGAACAGTCTGTGAGAAAATTCTGGCTCTGCTTTCCTGGATGTAAACACGTCTGGCATTCGTTGTTGTAGGCATTCCATATCATTCCAGCTTGAGATATCTGCAGAGAATTCAGGACTTCGGGTTTCTTCTCACCACTACCTACTTTCCATTGCTTTCCAGGCTATTTCCTTCTTTTTTGTGAATAATTACAATGTATTGCGGACACGTAGAGTGAACTCCAAACGGTCGTAGACAAGGGCCGGGACCGCGGCGCGGGCACTCTGGTAGTCTGCTGCACCTCCTAAGACAGCGGAAAATCATGAAGTAGCGGTTCTCCTCCGTGTCTCTTCCCAGCAGGCCCGCTGCCTTGGTGCAGCAGACGACCAGAGTGCCTGCGCCGCGGTCCAGTCCCTCGTCTACTACCGTTTGGAGTTCACTGTAGATACGCAATCAGTGTGTCTACGTTGACTATCGCCGGAATTGATCTATCCCCATTCCAGTAGAAATTGGAAGAATACTTTTACAAAAAAAAAACAGAAGAATACTTTTACATTTTCTCCTCCATCTTTGATAAACTGAAAATTTCCGGGATTTTGCAAACTGAAAACTTAACTGAAACTTTCTCAGTCTTCGGTCTGTCCTCCAAAACCGCAGAGGATTCCTGATACGAATTCGACTTCAACAACGTGCGTGCCTTAGCCGACGTCTTTATTAATGAGGAACAATTTTCGGAGTCAAAAATGCTTCGCAGTCAATAATATACTCGTAACAGAGCCATGAATAATATGGATAATAAGTTTCGTTTTGATATCATCCCTCTTCGCGCTTGCACCAGAGAAACATTGCGCTCCTTCAAAAGCTTCAGATGCACGCTCTTTTTAGCTTATCGAAGTGAAAAGTGCATCCCAATAAGCAACAAGGTATGCCCTCACAATGAGAGAACGCTTCCGGGAAGCTTCTAAAATTCCCGTCACATTGAAACGGACAACTTGCACGTGTGAGTTGTTGCATTGTTAGTTTCCGCTTTGATTTCATGACGTCGTTACGCTCGTCATGTGGGAAGAATACTGGCCGGCATTTGATTGTTTTGGCTCTTGTCTGGTGCTTTTGTTTGTTTTCTCTTCGTGGAAATGGTCGAAGACATGGCGAACAAATATGGAAAAACCAAAAAAAAAAATAATCTTTTGTTTTGTACTAGTAAACTGAAAATTCTTCTACCTATCCGCTTGTGGTGCATATTAGTGGAATCTATAGAGGTAGATGATTTGAATACATCAGTGAGCATTCTTAGGGTGTAATCGCACTAGAAATTCATCATTGAGATCACCCAGGATGAACACGTTAACACGCCCAGTGCTTAGATGCATTATTTAGATTACCCAGGGTAAACTTGTCGACGCCAGTGCCAACATTAGGTAAATTTTTGTGTTGTCGTCACGTTTATCCTGGGTAATCGCAATGATGCGTGCGTCCCCAATACCCACCGTCAACAGAGCATCACGGCGTTTACCCTGGGTAATATGAATAGTGCAGCCAGGTACTGTTTTGAAAATGTCCAAATTTTGAGCGCGATCTTACAAGGCCCATCAATGTGTCATAGAATTTCACGGCTTTGAAAAGGCTTGAGAGGGCTGTACAAGAGGATGGCCAGAGCTGAAAAAGAGGACGGACAGGAGGGAATTCACTGGTTCTTACTAGGGCTTTTTATGAATCCGCTTCGCAATCTGTATATCTTGCAAAGATTATTAGTGATGGAATGGAGGAAACTTCAGAGCCCGTATTCATGGACAGGCTCGAGCATATTGGCGCCTACCCACCCTTCGAGGGTGTATGATTTTCGAATATCTCGGATTGGGGAATAAGTTCGTGCGGTTTTTTCAATTCAACATTTCACGGTGATTTGGGCTCTGATTGACTGCACGTCATAAACAATTTTGTGGCTCTTGCTTTCCTTTTTACAACTTTCACAACTACGATCTTCAACTCTCGTTGCACCTTCTCTTCTACTGCTTGGAAGTTGACTTTCCAATTCGAGAAGAATGGACCACTTCGCAACCAACAACTGTTCGACTTCAGACATGGGTCAAATGTAGCTGAAGAGGTTAGGGCTAGAAACAGCTTCCAAAGAGAAACCTTCACTAATGAAAGGACAGCACAGAAGTGGTCTGCTATCTTTGTATGGACCAATTTTCGCCTTGAAGTTGCCCCCGTTCGCACCACCGCTTTTATGGGAAATATAGAAAGTTATCCCCTATGGCCGTTCCAGATGAAAGGAGAAATCAGTACTGATACTAACTCTCAACAGCACATGAGTTTACCTAACAAATTCCATGCAGTACCCTAAAATGCTCAAAGTAAAGTGATCGTTCACATGGAACATGCTCGACTTTTCTGCATAAAATTTGACCAAGGCGACTAACAAAAAATTCAGATGTGAGGATTTCCACTACTGCCTACTTTACTGGTCTGGAAAAGTCATGCACCACATTATTTACTAAGTTCCTAATGCATTTCATGAAGTTTGATACAAGAGTTTCGGTGGCGGGTAGCAAATTGAGTAGTCTCAAACAACGCAATTTTTTGTAGAAATAGAACTGATAGAAAGATTTGTCTCTGGCGGCATTGATAGAGAAAGAAAAGGGCTACAAAATCCATTTAGTGCGATTGGTACTGTATTTGGGAAATTGTGGTTCCTGTCCTAATGAAAAACCGCACGAACTTATTCCCCAACCCAATAAAATGGGTATGAGGCAATTTATACTAGTCAGATGGACGGATTCATTCCCGGAAGATTATCTAGGAAAACTGGTTGAAGGCATCATCCACAAAAATTTCGTTGTAAAAATTCTGAAAGTTTTGAAAAACCCTCGTCTCGGGGAACACTCTCGCAATACTCACTGCAGTGGAAGCGTCCTCTTCCTTACTTACAGGAAGATTACCTAGGAGCAGGCGGACTTGTTCCTTAGCTGATTGGACGCGTTCTCGCGGTTGCATTCGGCAGCATCGGAGCACCGAACTCTTTTTAGGGCGCGGGAAGGATTGACTGTCAGCTGATCTATCCACCAAACCACCGCACTCCTAAAAACAATGACCTCAGTATGCTCGCAGAATTACAACAATATAACTCATTCTCTTTTTTTTTGTTTTCGGTAACAGCGAACCTGTTTCATTAGAAATCTAGGATAATCATGGCTGTTTGCCTACTATAGAAGTCTATGACGCATCTTTGGTTTTTTATCGTTTCTTCCTTGTTAGCGTATCTCATGATGTGTTGATTCTGAAGTGAAGTTTTTATTAAATAACCAGTCTGGCCGTCCGGCTAACGCCGGACTTCCAGACTTTTCCTTATGCTCGCTCCGCTCGCATGACTTCACCTCGCATCCATCCTGATAGAATTATGGTCATGCAAATTTTTACTCCGTTTCCCCTAAATGCCTCTCCCATAAAAAATGGATTGGTCAAAGAGAACTACTTACGTCTCTCAGAGCAATTTCAACATTCTTCTGACAAGGGAAGTGCACGAGCCTAACCCCGGGGATCGAAACGAAATATCCATTTTCAGAAGCATTGCCTAAGATGATGTTAATGTATGTATATCGCTTTTGCCCAATGCTCCTGGTACGTTCAGGAGAGCGCGTCAAAGATTTTGCCATTGCACTGCCACAGAAGTCCATGTAGCGCTGGATTTTATGAGACATTGATCACCCAGAAGAAATGTGGTAACCGTGATTAGTTGTACTACAGATTATGGAGTGTTTTAAGACGCATTTTGGAGAAATTTGGTTTAGCCTGTTCATGTAAGCTAGAGTGAGACGTGACATCAGTGGCTCGGTGGCCGAGTGGGTAGCGCATCAGATTGTCAGGTGTAGGGTCGAGGGTTCGAATCCCGCCTGCGCATGCCCTTTTGCATTTTTAAATTTCAAGCTTTCGACCTTCTTTGAAGTAGTTCTAATTAATACAACAGACCAGATATGTGCAATACTGCACAAACTACAAAGCAAGTCCACTATTTGAAGCGTAGTTCCATGTTAGGTAGGGAAGGTTTCGACTTGATGTTATTGTGACATGGTCTCTTTTTTGATGGTATCCTTTTCGTTTCCTTGCTAAACCATTCTATTCCGATTTCACTGGCGGGATCCAAACCCTCGATCTTCTGCCTAACAGACCGATGCGTTACCCACTCGACCACTTTGCTGCGGCTGACATGCTTGGAGCTAGGACTCACGAGCACATGATCAAACGAAACTAACTTATACAAAAATGCGTCTGCAAACCTTCCATGGTCTATAGGATAGCTACTCAAGCTAACCACGGTTGGCTTGCGCGTTCAAAGTTTCATAATCCCATGGAGGACTCTATGGCAAGGCAATAGAAAAATTGCACTATTCAACCTTCACAGACCCAATATCTTCAGAAGATCATTTTGACTGAAACATTGCATACGGGGGTTATTTGAGGTGCTGAACACAAATATCGCACCCATTTTGAACCAAAACCTCATTTTTGTAGGGTTACGGTAGGTGTACTACCGCTTACTACCGCAAGCTACCGTACTCCTACCATAACCCTAAAAAATGCGGTTGCGGTACAAAATGGATACGATTTTCGTGTTCGGCATCTCAAATAACCCCCGTAAGCAAAGTTTCAGTCAAAAAGATTTTCTTAAAGACCTTGGGTCCGTGAAAGTTGAAGGCTGCCGAAAAATTTTTGACGCGCTCTCTTGGATGTACCAAGAGCATTGGGCAAAAATGATATACATACATTAACATCACCTTGGACAATGCTCCCGACGGTGGATGTTTCGTTTCGATCCCCGGGGTTAGCCTCGTGCACTTCCCTTGTGAGAGAAACAGCTAATTGTATGTACATGTAACCGATTCAACCTGGTATGAACACGGGAAATGGTTTCTCATTCTTTGTTTGTTGTGAGTGATCCATTGATAACAATCAGCTTGAACATATAAGAGGACGGTGCGGTGTGCTCAGACACAAATGATAGTAGAACACGAAGAATGGGATGTGGGCAGGATTACACGGATGGTATAATAGTCACTGCTAAGGGCGCGCATTCGGTACTTTCTTACTGTATTTGGGTGATAGAGGACAATTAGTGCAAAGAAAGACCTGATTAAGAGCATTCTCTCGCTACTTTGCACTGGGGCAGCTCTTCTCCATCTTTCGACACTTTCGCAGGCGTTTACCCACTTTGGACGCCAGCGTATCCTTATCACAACGGTGGACCCGTCTCCCCCACTTTCGACGCCGGCACACCCTTATCATATCGCCGGACCCGTCTCCCCCCACTTTGGACGCCGGCGTACCCTTATCACAACGGTGGACCCGTCTCCCCCACTTTCGACGCCGGCACACCCTTATCATATCGCCGGACCCGTCTCCCCCCACTTTGGACGCCGGCTTACCCTTATCACAACGGTGGACCCGTCTCCCCCCACTTTGGACGTCGGCGTTGCGCGTACCCACTCTTGGATGCCGGCTCCCCTATTGCCCGTACCTACTCCTTGTTCTCTTCCCGACTACTCGAATCAACTGCACCACACCATACACGTTCCTATTATTCTCTGATATGATCGGTATCAGAAGAATACGGTATGCAATCACTGCCACTGACCAATCAGGGAATTTCGTTTCACACACACACACACACGTGACACACAGACTAAGCCCGTTATTATAAGTCATGATTAATTGGCACTTCATGTGTGTGTGTATGTGCGTGTGTGTGTGTGTGTCTGTGTGTGTCTGTGTGTGTCTGTGTGTGCCTGTGTGTGTCTGTGCACGAGAACCAGCCATCAAAAAAGGAAAATACCTACACCATCGTGTTCAGCGCGTCGGGTAATGTACGAAAATGTTGCAAACTTCGTTGTTTTGCCTTGATTTACAGCTGTTTTGGGCCACCTTTGTCATGTTTAAACATGTTAAGTCCCTCTAATGACCGACTGTTGTGTTTACCACAGTTGGAATGAATGAGGTAAGCCCAGACACTATAAAGGGGAAGAGATGGGTGGGATCTCTTTATATCGAAGAGAAGGAGCCAGGAAGGCGAAGAAGGACACGGATGAGCGGTGATTTTGTAGGGCTGGGCCGGCGCTCAGAAGGGGTGATAATTTTATGCAAAGGGTCCACTTCTGCGGCAACGGTGCGCCGGCGTCCAAAGGCGGAGAAATGCCTGGAGACGGGTCCAACGGTGTGATAAAGGTGCATCGGCGTCCAAAAGTGGGGAAACTCTCGGAGACGGGTCCAATGGTGGGGTGAGGGGTGCCGGCATCCAAAATTGGTGAGACGCTTGGAGACTGGTCCAACAGTCCTACACAAGGAAAGACGCCTGTTGCATAGCTGTAGGAAGGGCGCCTTGGAGCCAAAAAGCTCGTAGGTGCAAAAAACGAGAGTTTCGATGAATGAGGAATCGCCGGCGCGGTGTGAGGGAGATGCCACATGAAGCTAACGCGAGCGAAGCGAGCACAGAAGGAAGCCTGAGAGTCCGGCGTNATCGGTATCAGAAGAATACGGTATGCAATCACTGCCACTGACCAATCAGGGAATTTCGTTTCACACACACACACACACACACACGTGACACACAGACTAAGCCCGTTATTATAAGTCATGATATTTTTATGGAAATTATGGAAATATAGATTTTAAGAAAATTATTCCTTTTCCGGGAAGAGATCCGATCCATCAAGCTCAGCTGTACCAAGTTCGCTATGAATTTTGCCGCAAATCCATAATAGCAAAGCATATTTACCACTGTTGTTCTTTTGTGGTTTGGAAATCGACTACCTTCCGACCTTTCACCCTCAGTTCTTTCGGTTGCCTAGAGAGAAGGAGTTTTCAAGCAAAGAGCAGTTCATCTACTTATTTTACCATTACCTATCATTACTGAGATTAGTTGCTTGGACAAGATGTGCCGATTTTTACTTGGAAAAGTCACGATTTTCAAAGGAAAGGGGGCAAATCCCAGGGAAAGTTCAGTGATCCTGCGATGTGATAATTTATTCCTCCACAAAAGCAACTTCGGTATAAGATCAGGGCAACGAGAGGTCGATACAATGGGATTTGTAGTAGTAAGGCTACGCAGCGGGTCATTAGGGTGGTCCGAAAGTCTTACCTTAACATTTATTTTACGATCCAAAATTTCTTGGTTTTGAATTGATTTTCTTTGACAATAGATGTGGTAGAATGTTCTACTCCTTCTCAACTATGAAAATCGGCAGGCCGGGCTCTAGCCATGAACAATAATGTTGATTTTTTGAAACACGCATCTATTTTGTAACTAAATTAAAATCCAAATTTGAAAGATCTCTTTCCAGTAAATAAAAGGAAGTTGAACTTTAACCAGATGAGGCAAAAAATCATTCATAATCCTACATGACAGCAGGGAGAAATAAAACTTTAAAAAATCGCATATTCCAGGAGATTCTTCCATTTCTTTTTGGTTGTTTGAAAAAGTGTAACATTTGGTGCAAGACTTTCTGGACAAGCAATATTAAAACATATTTGGTTGCTGCATGATTACTATCTTCTATGTGGGAAATTTCTGCTCATGTTCGAGATCCTCCGGTGAGTAGTGTTCAAAAATGGTCCAGTGATGCAAATGTGAGGTGTGTGGGATTTTTCCTTATTTCAGGATAGAATCTGACGCCAAATTGAGCCCTTTGACCATTTGGAGGGAGAAGTGAGGTTCTTTTCATCTTCAGCTGTCTCTCCCTTGTCTTCTCAATGAAGGAATATTACTACAAGGGTCACTTGCTGCAAATATTCATACAGGTCATCTTTTTCTCCAAGGAAAATTACATTTATCAGCCCAACAAGAAAATTTTCCTGGGTGCTCAGGAACAATCTTTTTGAGCTTATATTCATATATTTATATTCACATTTATTTCCATTTCTTATTTCCCCCCCCCCCTGCCCAGGCCATAGCAATCTTCAAAAAAATCGAATTTTCTCAATTGTTATAAAATTTTCTTATTATCGAATTATTTTTTCCATCGAATTTTCTTGCTCATTATTTATCAGCCTTATTGAAATTTATTTATACGTTGTTAATTATTTTGATGAACAGTTGAACGTCCACAGCTTTCCTTCTCAATGTCCCCTCCGAGATCACTTTTCGCCTCAACGCCTTGACCCGATTTTTTGAAAGCGAAACCCTGAATTAATCCGACAAAGCCGACATTTTTTACGCGCGCGCACGCATGCGGTGAAGGCGAACGGCGAGCGAGCGACATGTGTGACGCGTCGTCAGTGGGTGAGGATGTGATTAGAGACGAAGATCCACACAGAATTCTGGGTTAATGCCGGCGTGTAAGCGCCTTTGCCAGCACTGCGTCTACCCTGGTGGCCTAGTTGTGGACAATGCCAACTCGGTGAGCCACATTCTCGTCGCGCGCTCTAATCCTCTTTTGACACCATTCACTTCTGGATGCCTTGAATTTTCCTCCGTTGCATCAGTTGGGTGGGTTGGGTATGGGGATCGAGCCAGAGAGGTCTTGGAGGTGTTTCCCAGAGAGCTAGCTAAATTGCCTAACTGCTGTCCTTTCATTTTTTTGTTTGAAATGCCCATTCCCAACCAATTTTCCCCACCTCTGGAACACTTCCAGATTGCTCGTACAATCCCAGACCATTCCATGCAGCGAATTTTTCGGTCACACCGTCGTCCACCCGCTCCACTTCCTACGCCCAGGACATTTACGGTGCAGCCGTGTGCAATTAGCAGCCCGGGCCGAGATCGTTTCCTCCTCACTTTCGATCTCATCGCGAACACATGACTGTTTCATGCGTATTTGTCTGCTTGCGCTCCACTTCCCACGCTCATTCGAGGACTCGCCCAATCCCGTCTGGATTTCTGACCTTTTCCGGTTCCTAGTGTCAAACTGCCCACTGTTGCCAAGTTTTGCGAGAAAATTGGCAAAAAAAATATGCTGAAATGGTGCTTTTTTAGTACCAAAAGCTCCGAGGAACACATGCATCGTTGAGATTACCCTGGGTAAACGTGTTAAAACCCTCAAAGATACCCGCTGCCAGCACGGGCGTCAGTACGTTTACCCTAGGTAATCACTATGATGCATGCAGGCCTAATTAGTATTGGACTCTTTGTTTTCCCTCTTGTTTTCGCCTCCTCCTCTAGTTTTCTTAGTGTTCTACACTTTTTTACCTTGCGCCATGCTCCTCCTTTGAATGGATAAATTTTACATTTTGAACCAAATCCAATTAATTTTGGAATTCTATTGTTGTTTCGTTTCTTGGTAAACGCCAGCTACGCTTGCCCTTTAAATGGATAAATTTTGCCTTATAAAGGATTTTTATCCTTACTTACCCGGCTATTTTCCCTACATCCTCTATCAAATCATTATTGTTTCTCCTGAAATCTTCCTGTCCTTTGACCCTACTAGGTGCCTAGGAGCATAAAAATCCATAGGTAAAAATCTAGGTAAAGCAATGGGTAACAGTATAAATAGTATAAATACAAAAAAAAACACGAAAAATATAAAGAATGTTTTTAAAAAACCAAGTTCTGATAGTATTATTTCTGATAGTATTATTATACATATTTTAGTCCGAACATCCTGCGATATTTTTTTTACTCTATCGCTCACTGTTTTTTTTCTTGTTTTTACATACATGCGTTTATGTTTATTTATGTTTATATTCATGTTTATTTATATTTCCTATTTCCACTTATCCAGGGCTGTCGAACTCTCTCTCTCTCTCTCTCTCTCTCTCTCTCTCTCTCTCTCTCTTTCTCTTTCTTTCGAGGCTTTGAATGTTTGACTCATCCAAAATTATTTATTCGTTATTCCCACAAATTTATATCCTATCACGTTACTCGGTTCCAAGTACATATGCTAGGACTTGATGCACTATTGAGATTACCCAGGGTAAACATGTTGATGCTGTGTTAACCATGGGCGAATTTGTTGAATGCTACCACGCTTACTCTTGGTAGCCTCAGCGATGCATACGGCCCCTGGTACATAGTATACTATTATCTACTGTACTTTATAATACATAGGAAACTATTGATGTTTTCGTGATAAACCACGACTCATTTTTAATTTTTCTTACTTAATTTTTATTTAATCAATTTTACTTAACTTAATTCTTACTTAATTTTTAAAATTTTCGTACTCATTTCTAACCAAAATTTGATGTTGTTCGATATTTTAGCCTCTTTTCTTCGAACATTTTCCTTGTTCGTGAAATACACACCTGAAATTTTCATCAAACAAACCACTTGCACTCCTGCAGCTACTTACACTGACCCTAAGGATTCAATAAACTGTTTCCTGACAAATTTATTCGACACGAGGTCAATCGCACCTCATTATACCTGAGGTTTTTCCTGAATCGCTCTCATTTCCTCCTAGAAAACTCAGCGGTGTTTAGACGAGGCAAAGCAGCAAAGTGTGAGAATGACAACTGTGATTTTTCATAGAAATGTCCCTAGCCAAACTTTCATCTTTTTACATAAATGGAATTTAATATGGTTATGATAGGCGTTGTAATTGGAACCGAATATGGTACTAAAATAGAAATCCTTATTACATTTCGATTTCGAATAACGATCGAATAATTGAGTGCTCAAGGAATGAGAAGCCCTGCTCCCCTCCCCCTTCACCCCGGACTCCCCCCACACAGGATGCACTCAGGTTACCCAAGGTAAAGGTTTTAATCTGGACGAATTTACTCGTTATTTCCATCCTTTCACTTGTTTTCCACACGTGACGTTATCAATACCCAGCTTTTACCCACTCATCATACCATCATATGATAGTCATACCGATGGGTATAAGATTACCCATAGTTCAAATGACATCTCCGTGCCTCGTAAACATTCTCATGTTTTCCTTAGCGCCTGNCACACACACACACACACACACACACACACACACACACACACACGTGACACACAGACTAAGCCCGTTATTATAAGTCATGATACTAACTTTCTTACGATTATTTCTTTTGCTGCCGTGTGGGGTTGCTGCGGTCCAGAAAAATGTGTGATTTTGCGAACACCCGCATGGTGAAAAGACTGCCTTATCGATCTTTTGCTATCGGTCCTTAACCTATGGCCTGCTCAACTCGACTACACCTGCTGGATGCGAAACAATTAAAAATATTTAAAAACAGTATTTTTAGTGCTAATAGGAAGTTTTGTCTTCAGGAAATTGTTGAGTATCCTTCATCTCTCCAAAATATACTAAGACCTTAAAGCCAAGAATTTAAGTGGGTGCTGCCTTTAACGCGGCATGCAATCCTTGACGCCGCGAGATCGCAAACGCTTGCATTCGGCCTGCGTCAGCGATGTGAATGGCTTTACCCTTCATTATGTAGACGCATGCGCGTCGGACGCACGCATCCAGTATAAATTACCCTTATACCACGTGAGAACGACTTCTAATAATCAGCTATGATAGGTTATGGTGAAGATAGCAGGATATGCCACATTTAGATCGAGATTTCTTTCACTCTCGGTGGACAGGAAGCCCAAAGAACTTTCCCAAGAAAGGTCATGAATACGGGCACACAATACCAAAGAGTTTGAATCAGCGTATCTATCATTTGCACTCTTAGGAATTGCAACGAAAGCTACAGAAAGACTTACTACATTGTGAATTGTAGCGGATGCCATTAATCAGATGACCATTTGACGTAAAATGAACTCCAACTGCAATTCGTTTAGAGCGATTTCCATTGCAATTGTGCTGATCGTACAGCTCTCCACTTCAACTCTCTCTATCTCTATCCATCTACGTTCAGTCGTTTGCGGCTACTTTTCTGACATCGTCCCCATAACTGTATCTACTAGAATAGTACTGTATTCAGATGGTGGACGTTGTCCGACTAGCTATCGGCGCATTCGTCAATGTTGAAATGTGGGCAATGCTTACGCTGAACGTGTTCGTGCTCACTTGCATTATAAAAGGTGACTTTTTCATACTTGGGGGTCTTTATTGGTGTCCAGGAGAACGGTCAAAGGACTGCTTCTATTCTCTTGGTCCATTTATGAGAAATGTGTACAGGGGTCGCTATGGTTCACCATGTAAATATAAGGAAGTGACTTCAATAGCCACACTATGGGTCAGGTATATGTCTCCTTTGTCAGGCTAATGAAGTGCTGTCAAATCCTGGTGGAAATTCGGAAAATGAAAAGGAAAATGACAAAAATGAAAAGGAAAATGACAATTATTTGCCTGATCTGTATCAATCCTGACCTTTTCAGTAGTTGGTAGTGAAGACATTGAACAAAATTCATCAAAACCGAGGTCGTTAAAGTTTGGGCTCAGTAATTCAACCTGAATTGAGTCCATACTCATGGTAAGCTGCTGTTGGGGAACCCCCGTAGTACTTAAATGCATGTTTTGGATAGCTCAATAAAATAGCGAAAGGTTCCTGCTAACAAAGTGGATGGTCATATTTCATTGACCGCTACTGAAGCAAATACCAAATCTCAGTTTAGCCAAATTTAGTAGAAGCGCTATTACCTAAAAAAATGCGCATTCTATGGTTATATTTACATCTGATATATACAAGTGAGGATTGTAGGTCGACTTCACAAGAAGAAAGATAATTGCGTCTATATACTAGCCGGATTCAACATATGCGCTGAAATCTGCCAGCTTATCCTCCATGTCATCTATGTTGGTCCTACGATCATCAGTGGAGTAAGTTCTGCAAGTGTTCACCCTGTAAGGAAAACAACTGCTAAATGCTCCATTGTAGAAGATGCCTGTTTCAGGAGTGGTTTTTCAAAGGACAAGACTCACTTGGTGTCACTATAGCGGCAACTTGGTTCCTTGGGATATGGTATCTTGGAAGTCTGGTGCAGATTTTGTTCGCAACAAATAGGTAATCAGGTATTGTCTAATCTGTAGCAATTTCATACAGCAGGAGTCAAAGAATTTACAATAAAATGGTGGATCTAAATGGCGTCAGTGAATACATAAGAGAGCGGACCCCGCCACCAATTGGGACAAACGCTGAATAAGAAGGCAATAAAAGAGAAGAAGGAGAAGGAATGAGTTTGATGTTGCTCTGACGGTTCCTTACGGTTTGAATTCTCAGAGATAGTCCCAAAAAAGTATAATTCTCAGAGGTGCTCCAAAAAATTTTACAACTGCCATAACACCAGAAATCTTGTCAATATGTGGTTGCAACAAATTCAAGCACCATGAGCGTTCAGTTCTTGAATCTTTCGTACAAGCTGCCTTGAACAAAACAAGTGCTGCAAGCTGGATCGACTTGCAGGTACCATTGCTTCACAGTGCTGTGAATTTGGTTTTTCCTTAGCATATCTTTTTTTCTTATAGAGACATATCATATTTGTTCTTGTTTACTTGAATCTTTCTAGAGCATTTCGATTGACATTAAATTTTTATGGCGACTATTTCAATCCTAAAACTCAGCACCATGTTCGCGCCGCCGATTGCATGCGTGCTCGCATCCACGCAGTAAATCATGGCAGATTTCCGAAAAGAAAGAACATTGCCGACACCCGTTACTGTTCGACTTCGGATCGAATGGAGCTCAGACAACTAAGACGTTTGAAGTACCGTTGAAAAGGCAGAAGCGAATGTGCGCTTCTAATTGGTCGATTTTTGCTTGTTTGGTGGCCTTGGTCCTGAAGGCCCAGTTTGTAGGGCGACGAAACAACTGTCCGCTAGGTATTCCCCTCTGTGTTAAGAGCACTCTTTATGGAGGATGGTAACCATCAGCAACAGTTACATTCATCTGATCGACTTTGTGAAAAAATGCTAGGACATGGGAACCTGCGGCGCCTCCCGACAATTCTGCAAAATGTCCATCGAAAAACTTGTTAACTTGAACGATTTATTGTGTTTATTTTGTTAGGCACTATCCAGAGTTCCATTCAAGAGTTGTAGTCGGGGACCACAGATTGAGTCGTCTCACACAATGATTCCCTTCACGGACATGGAACAGAGGACCTGTTCTGCTTCTGATAGCACTGGCAGAGGAGGAGAGAGGTTGTATATATCACCTCTTGTGATTTGTTGTTCGTGAGGAATAATGGTTTCGAAATCGCTGGAAAACAGCCCGAACCTGTTACCCAACCTGATATTTCAACGTGAGTAGGATGTAAATTAGCAAGCGTGAAAATGAGCATTACGAGAAATCTGGGAGGCCTGGGCTAACCAGAGGACGGGCCGGTTATATTGTGAACTATATTACAAAAACTCCTAATGTTATGAATTATACACGTAATGCACTTTCTCCCACTAATTCCAGGTTTGTTGTCGTTTGTTTTCCAACACGCACCTTCTTCACGAGAAGCAGAGTTATGGGATTCATAGCGATATGCTGTTGTGCTGCGCTGGCAATGGTGACATATTCTCAGTTATTGTCACCCTGTTGCAGGTACATCTTCTAATGGGAATGAAATTCAATTCACCAGGACCTTGAAAAATCCTTTTTCCTGCAGGATTACTCCAGACCAACGGTACTTTGGTTATTCATACCTTGTTTTCAATAATCTCACAATAAATCCTTCAATGTACTACGTGGATTTGCCTCTCGATATTGGCACCTCTTCTTACTGTGGCATCTCATACATTGTCGTAAGTAAGGCTCGGTTTCAACTTAAATCCAGTACTTTTCTATATATCATTCTAGTTATTCGTCTATGTGCTGAAAGTGGGAAGTCATCACAGCCGTTCTGGAAAGCGTGAGATACGGTAAGCTCAGTTTTCTCTCTCCCAATCGAACATTTAGCTAGCATGGCTAGCATGGCTTCTATAGATGCTGCGTACAGTTCATGCTGATGTTTCTCACCTACACTGTTACATGGCTGACATTCTTCCTGTACCCTGCAATAGGAATTCGGGCACCAGAAGCCTATGTGGTTACGACAATGGTTTTCATGTTGAATTGTGGCATCAATTCAATAATCTACCTCGTGATGAATAATGAGGTAAGTGTTGTGAATCTTGGTTTGCTTGCTCATGGCCAGAGCTTGTTCTATATACGCGCTTCCATCATTTTCTAAACTCAAGTTATCTATTTAGTTTTCTTTCTAAAAAGTTCTTTTATAGAAAAGACTTGAAATAACTAGTCCAAAAGATGGTATTCCTTAGGTAGAAGGGCAAACAGTTATTTAGCACCCGACCAAAAACTCTTCATAATCGACTAGTTGAAAGTTATAACTACAGCTATTAGATGAGCTGATCAATGTTAAAGCTTCTGTGGTTGGAGAGCCCCACTGGACACTTTCAAGGCTGCAGCACCTATACCGTTAGCCCTATGCTCTCCATTTTCATCATGTTAAAAGCTTGGCTCAGATTTTAAACGAAATTCACAATTTTTCGAGTTTTCAGTTTTTCGTGTAAAACCCAAGCAAAGAAATCGAGGGTAAATGTTTCGATAAAACTAAACATTTGTCTTTGATAACGGAAGAGATATTTCCACTTTTTCAAGATCCAATAGATTTAGTGTTTTTTTATCGAATTCGTTATTTCCTATTTCCTAACAATAGTTTCACCTCTACTTGCAGGTTCGCGGAGCTGCCTGTCGACTCCTGGGCAAGGAGTCGCTCAACGCTCTACACGCATCACAAGATAAAAGCGGTCCTTCCAATCGCATCAAACCCACATTCACAAATGCCCATTACACTAGTCGGAGATAATGGCATGCAGCAACTACATAGAATGGAGTCGTGGATGAGAAATAGCTCAAAAATCTACTACCATTGAAAAGAAGATGGAAGATATGTGGGAGAATTGCATGCTGTGGGTGTCACTATTACATGCTACTACGATGGCAGCAAAAAATATTCACTTTCGTCTCGTTCGGAGGTTTAATTTTTTCGTGTGTGCATAAATAATTATATTTCCGCAGAGTAATACTATCGTACAGAGCCTAAGACTGTATCAATGCAGCTAAAAAGGTTCTCATTCTGGGAGCATCGGCGCGGTACTGGTAAATCTACTAACTACCACCAAGTTTGCATGAAGCTGCTGAAGCCAGGAAAGATCTGATTGCTGGTGTTATTGACAATCATATGAAGGCTGAGAAACGGGTCCATTTCAAGAGGTGCGCTCGCTCATTATTTGGGTCATGTCGCACCTCGACTGCACCTTCCCACAGGCACAGGCTGTCATGACTACAGTATCTGTCTGCTCTGAACCTTTCATGGCTAGAGAAGGCAGCCAGATGGACAACTTGTACGGATTACCGCGCGCGACGAGTGGGTTTCGCGCGTCCAGCGAACTGCGGAGATGGAAAAAGAATGCCAGAGAACCTGATATGGCACTCTACTCCACAGACCTCATGCGGGTACAGATGTATGGAGCGTGCCCTCATACAGCACTGGATGTTTCTTCTCGTATGAAGCTTCCCGAAATTTGTCTTTAGAATCAGTCCTGTATGCATTTCGAAAAAAAATGACAGTGTCTAGGCTGAATGCTCGATATTTCTAGCATTTTCTTTCTCTACTTGACGAGCTGATTGCAACAATATTAGACTGATAATTGAAAACTAACATTAAATTTATAGAGGCAAAGTCTTGCCATGGGCACTCCCTGTGCTTCTTTGCTCAAGCATGAGTTCATCGGTATTCTGTGAACATTTAATGTTATATAATCTGCCGTGTGCGACGCGCGACGTTGACGACGGCAACGCTCGATTTGGAGAGGCCACCTACCTCAGCTGGTAGCAGATGATACCGATATTAACAGCTCTTACAGCCACCCGCAATTAGAGGTGCGAGCGAGGCGCGAAAATTTTCCGAGCGCACCTCTTGACCGGGACCCCTGAGAAACTGATTGGTTCGAAAACCTCCCCATTATCATATTAAAGCAGCAAACGCGGAAATCTTAGTGTCCGAGATTTTGACGGCTTTGGACACTTAGCAATGGTGGCAGCAATTCCACGGAAATTGCACCGTCGTAGCTATTAGGGTTCTCAAGAAATGAGAGCGTGAGCGTATTTTAACGTTTCATGCCAAACCTATGAATACAGTGAAAACTGAGAGAGCGAAATTTCCGTGGTTGCTGTCTTTAGGAGACCGACCTTGACTACTAGTGGTGCAGAAGTATTGGGAACGCTATTTTTACCTCCCTGTATCTCGAGACTCCGCCAGTTCAAAAAGAATCTGAACAGGGGGGGATAAAGATTGCGAAAATGATAGATATCAATTACCACGTGATAGAGATAGTGGATACGATATCAGGTATCATCTCTGTCACGTCTGGAGTCTCCTCATTCACTTCATCTACAGGGTGCGTGAAAAATATTGACCGCTTGGAATGTCTCGTGAAAACCTCAGTGGTTGGTTGGCATAGATGGGACCAGCCTTCTGTAACAAATAGAAAACAATATAGCAAACAGTTTGAGAGAAAGCCCGTTTAATTTTATCTCCTTTTTCGAAAGCGCCCTGCTGGAAACCACGAAGGAAGATGTGAGTGATGCGCCGCAGACATCATCGTAAAACTCTTCCTTTAATTCTTCTGAATAATTCAACGGCAAGTTACTATGTTCAGGTGTAGCATAAGTTTGTAACTTCAAACATGTTGTAGCATCGAACGGTTTGAAACTGATGAACTAAGGTGACCACTAACTTGAACTGAAGTACTCGAGGATCGTTTTTCATAGCAACATCCTTTTGCTTTCTTTACTTCGTGAGCTGAAGAAAAATCTTGAAAGAAGAAGGACGGTTCACCCCCCAATTAATAGTTGATCCAAAGCACAATACGCTTTCTAAGAATATCGTTTTGGCGGTCATACAGTGATTCTGACGCTTGAACCGACGGAGGTGATAGGGAACTCCTCTGCGCCGTTAACAAAAACAGAAAGAAAGTGAAATCATCACAAACACAAGAGGAGCTGCTACGCTTCAATGATGTTATTGTGAAGTGTTGAAAATTTACTTTTTCCGCCCACTGTTTCGACTTCACATTATCGTCTTATTAAAAGTCCTGGATCAAGTTGAAGATCTCTACTTGCGGCGTGGTACTGGAACCTCATCTCGTTTTCTCTTACAATGACCCATGAAAATAATTACAAAACTGATCAAATATATAAGTCTTTTGTTTCCGTATTTTTCTCAGTTCCCTACGCAAGAGAACGGCTGCAGTTTAACTTTTATCTGACTTCGATTCTCTACATATTTCATGTTTCATAAGAGGCGGTCAATACTTTCCACGCACCCTGTATGTGCCGAACGCCGGCTGTCGTGGCAATCGCCACGATTGCTGGCGAAGTGTGGTGATACTCTTTATTAATAGCGTTGTGATCAGAGACAGAAGATGTGTATCATTGGCCTTAGTCCTTGACCCAAGCTTAGCTTTCCTTCACCCAGAATTGTGTCCGTGGATTCACATACAAACTCGAACGACGACGTCGCAGCACCGCGCACCTCCTTGCGCAGACTCCTGGGTCCAGCGGACTTCAACAACATCCAGAGGCATGATACTTATATCCGCGAAGTTTAAAGATCTGGCGATGTCTCGGGGCTCCGTACCGGGCTGCACGAATCGATTGATGTCGCTGACACAATCGCTCAGGTCTGAAGAACATTTTGGACCTTGTGCTGGGTAAGCGTCAAGTACAGTGAAAAAGTATAATGTCTCGTAGCGACGGTATCGGCGAGGCCTGCAATTCGACCGGCTCTGCAAGGTTTGTTTAGCGACCAATTTGGCAATGGTTTGTATGACGACTTATTTGGTGTAACGTCTTGTCTGGTAAGACATTTGGCGGAGGTCGTTTGCATGGCTAGTTGGCGAACCCGTTTGCTAGGTCGCCAAACAAACATCGCCAAATAGGTCGTCATTTGACTTCAGAGCAGCGTTTATGAGAGGGGTCCAAAAGTTCCACATTAGCATAATATTGGAAGTGTGGTTCTTTCGACACTGAGACTCTGATGTGATTCTTTCGCAGAAGTGATGAAACTACATCAAAATCGTTCTTTTTCGCGAAGGCATTAAATGAAAGCGAATGAAAGCCATTGTAAGAACATAATGTGAGTTGTAACGGAAGTTGGAATGATTGTAATTCCCGTCATTATCGCTCTCGAGTTGAGTTTATTCGAAAATATCACGCAGATTTGGCAACTAACCTCAACTCTACGGATAATGAAATGTACCGAACTAGCCTGCTCCCTAATAGTACATTAGTAATTGAAGGCAGGGTGTCACTTCAGGGATCACATTCAAGATTCACCCGGTTTTCATTACAATCAGTGGAGCTTGTTTGCAAGGGCTGTCTGAGTTGAGCAGACATAGAATGGAAGAAGGAAGGAGCGGAAACAAGTTGAATACTAAAAAAAAACGATGATTGTGAACTTAGTTTCTTTCTTTTCTTTTGAATCTTCTTTGGGGGCGAGACCACTTTTCGACCCCATTCATAAAAGCAAATTATACTTTGATAGCAGCTAGAAATTTTAGCAGGATGTGTTCAATACCAACGGTACTGTGTGTACGGCTAGGTACTTTTTATTTGTGTTTACTCTATCTAGAACCAACGACATCCAATTCCTTTTTGCGGATTCGATCAAAGTTGAGGACCCGGCTATGATTTTTTTCTTACTTCATGGTGTATCGAGTTGAGCTTGCCTCGAAGGCAGGGGACCACCTCGTTTTGCATGTTGGAGATAGCAACATATCTTGGACCATCTCGCAATGGCAATCCCAGCGACATACATCAACAAGCACAGAGGCGACAAAAGCTTCGTTTTCGAAGGGATAGAAATGGCTGAAACTTGAAACCGAGAGACGGATCGTTCAAAACTGTGCTGGCTACTCGGCACAGCTGCAGCGTTGGCCAACGAGTCTTGGCGCGTCCATTTGATAAGATCGATTAGGTCAGCGACTTCACTCGTCAATTCGGGTCAGCCAACTACCACAGACCCCGTTCTGGAAAACGGATTTGAAGACCGTTTTGAGAAAACTTATGTGTGCCGCCGGAATCAGCGTGCCGAGGAAATGCAGAATTTGCTATATCTACAACCACGAAAATGAAGTGGGCGTCTGCCTTCCTGTGCAGTTCCACCTAATCCTGCTCTGAAACTTGTTGGAAATAACCCGTAGACCGAACTCTCCTTAACCGACCTCTCGCAGTGTGCTATTGGAGCTCTTTTGAAAATTTCCGGAGCTCTAATGTTTCCTCAGGCTTGGCCTTTCTTACAAGCCTGCTGACTAGCAACCTTTCTTTTTATCTGATAAAGGATATATTCGAACTATCGGGAGCGAAATCAGGTAATGCTGCTCAATTGTGACTAGATGTGCTTGATGAACCATGCAGTTACGCCCGCGTGCAGTCATATGTGAACAGAACCAAAAACAGGTGTTCTGTTACAATAACACAACTGAATTTGCATTCAACGATAGATTCGACAACGTGGCTCATAAAGACACAAAAACATCAGTGACCGCTCTGCAGAGTCTGAACATAAGACTTTGTGGATGCGCATTAGCAGGTATCTCTCTTTGCAAGCTCTTAACGTTTGGAACGCGGAGTCTGAGAAGCGAGAGATCTGTCGTTTTTGGCTGTTGGAACGTTGAATATCTCCTTATGTAGTAATTCGTTCACGGCACGCCGTATCTGAAAATAATATAGCCATCCTTTATAGGAACGAGATTCGGTAATTATCATAGAACCAGTCTGGCCGTCCGGCGTCAGTCGGACGGCCAGACTGGTTCTATTATAACTTCAGACTTGTACTGATGCTCGCTTCGTTCGCATACTTCACAGTGAATGCAAAGAAAACCTTAAAAACCTTTCGCGAGATACCTATATCCCTCTCCAATAGTTTCAACGCTCTCCCGAAATTCCTTCAAATTCGCCAGGCCTTCTCTCATCTCCACAGAGTGACGCTCTTTGGTGGGCCCAGGGGGCTGTGGATGTAACCGATTCAGTGCAAATGATCACTTGGAATGATCTATGTTTGGCTGTTGTTGTAGCTAAGTGATAACAGTCTACTGCTGCATGCAAACAGAATGGAGAGGGTGGCCCATTCAGGCACGATTGGAGAGGACAGAGAGTGGGGAAAGGGATGATGAGCAAGTGGGCGGAGGGGAGGAAGGAAACCATGTAGGAGAGAAAGCCGCAATGGATATTTGCGTAGGATTGGGCCCGTCTATGTGCATCCCTTCATTTTCCCAAACGATTCCACACCTCTGAATCCCGCACACCCTTCCACATAGTGAAACCCGCTTCAAAGAGTCTCCCCACTTTGGGTGCTGGCACACCCTTATCACAGCGGCGGACCCGGCTCCCCCACTTTGGGCGCCGGCGCACCCTTATCACAGCGGCGGACCCGGCTCCCCCCACTTTGAGAGCCGCTACACCCTTATCACAGCAGTGGACCCGTCCCAAGGCGTTTCACTATTTTGGGAGCCAGCACACCCCTATCACGTTGCTGTACATGTAGTCCTGCACCTCCCCACCCTCCAGAGCTTCTGGAGCTTCTGTTCACTCTCTGAACCTCACCATACCGATCTCTATCACTTTATTGACCTCGCAATCACCACCACTGATCAATCAGGGAATTTCGTTTAACACACACTTACGTACAGAGTAAGCGCTTTATTATAAGTCATGATTGTCAAATTTTTCATAACAGGGTAATCATCCGGCTGCCAATTTTCTCTCTCTCCCTCAGTGACTGTACTTGTAGTTGGCCACTGATGTTGTTTTTCTAATAATTTCAACAACTTTTTGAAAAATGCACATGTACGATTGACTAGATGCAAAATGCTGGAGGAATGTTTGTACACGTTTGTTGTTTGTTTGTATACGATTCAAACCGTTGTTAGTTATGATCCTGTCAACTCAAAATGCGAGTTTTTTCTAAACAAGTCGTCACTACTCTGAGAAACTCACTTCTGCATTCATAGTCAAGTATATGATAGAGTTAACACCACATTTGATCATGTGTAAGATCAAGGTGACGGAATAAGCCGCTTGTTCACGCAATCCGAAAGCCGGATATACGAAAAATGTGACCCATGCAATGGTGTAGGTAAGAAAAATAAGCACAAATTGTATACAGCACCTGTAAATCCCTTGTGAGTCTATCAAAAAACAATGAAAATCCAGTTGTAAGCCCACTTTAGCTCTCGTGTTCTTGATCGGTCGTCTCGAGCACCCGCTTTACGAATGTAAACGAACAGCTGCAAAAGGGCAATCTTGCTGTTGCACATTCAGAATAGCTTGACAGCTCACCGCCACGTATGAAATGAGGCAGTAGACCGATGCGCTGGTATCGAGCGGCAGATCAGCGGTATACATGGATAGATTGTAAGTTTCGTTCGGAACAGCAAGATAGGAATAACTGTAGACGAATGGATCTGGCGTAATTCTGAAATTTGAAACTACAAGTGTAACTCTTCATCCAAATGAGTGATCAGTGAGGTAATTTTTCAGCTGCAATGACTTGTTTTGGATGAGGTGATCAGTGTTTTGGATGAGGTGATTATTATTTGAAACACACCTACAACAATGCGAAAGTAACTGTGAGTAAGTAACCAGTGCAGCAGCAGCACAGCAACAGATTATAATGAAGAACACAACTCTTTTTTTAGAAAACAAAGCACTCCAAGGGAAACATACGGCAACAAATCTGAAACAAGCTGAGTTTGACATGCCATCAGGACCACATATTTGAAATGCATCCGTTGTGACAAGAGACTCCTACAGCCGTGTAAAGTCCCGCGAGTATTGTTCTGTACGTGAAGTCATCGCTGGTCGTAGCCTTTTATTGTTAAGGGTAATTTCAGGAACAAATGAAACACATAACATATCCGTGCATAGCAGTTACTACTCAGCAGATGACAACTTGAGAGTAAGAAATTTCTCGTAAGAATATGTACGCAGCCGAGTACGTGAATGTGAGAAGTACAAGTATGAAACAGAAGAGAAATAAGGTAACGAAACCACAATTTCCGACTAACAAAAGGCAATCTTCATGAATCCCAAGAATGTCTTCAAAGTGTGTGAACCTTGCTGTTCAAAAGCAGCACCCACGGAAACTTTCGCCCTTTAAATTTTCACTTTCTCAGAAACTTTAGTACATCCCAAACAGCTCACCCACGACAAGAGCTGCGGAAATAGCGTGCTTTCAGCTCAGTAACCAGTACTTCTGCGTGACGGCGACCACTTCTGACGAGTTTGCCGCCCACTAAACCGAATGCTTTTCGTGAAACGACGTGGATCAGCTGCTTCACTGCAATCCTAGATCCCAAATTCACTGGTTTTTCTTTCACTGAGAGTTATTCTCGTGATTTTTCCAGATATTTTTGTTGTTTTCACGTACTACTAACTTTTTCCACTCGTTCATACCTGCCTTGTTAATTTTAGGGCTAGCTTTGTCAAAATTTAAATTTTAAGCAATTTCTCCGCCTTTAGAGCATTGCATGAAATTTTCATTTTCCAATGTTGGTTTTGTTGATCGCCACACAGTTTCCATTGGGCATTTCCTCTGATAAATTTCAAAAAAAAAAAAAAAAGGCTGTATGTAAGACCAAAATCCTGAGTGAGCGAGAAACCATTGGATAAAAGAGACGGCATTATCAATCTTTTGATATCGGCACTCATTCCCTGGCCTGTGCAACTCGAGCACTTCTGTAGCCCATAACCCAAATATGAGTTCTTAATGAGGACATTTCTGGCGTTCCCGGAAACTTTTAGCTCTATGGAAACGTTAAGCAGCACCGATACATCAAGTGTATGCTAAAACCTTCGAGACGAAAATTTTCGTGGGTGCTGCCTTTAAGGAATATGCGAGTGCAAATTTACTTGTTATAAAAACGAGAAAATATAGGCAAGCAATACTGTGCAATTTTTATCTCAGTTGCAAAGCTCCACAAAAATGTTTTCTTTCACATCGGTTATGCCCTCAAAGCACCTGTCATGGTGACATAGTATCTGGGAACCTGGTGATCCCTGGTCTCTAGAATTCCTTCTTTAAACTTCACATTTTCTCATCGCCGCTGTTGCTGTTCCGACACTATTTATGCGAAGTTTGATCATATAATATATACCATATTTTTTGCATCGCAGAGGTTTTTTTTTGCATCAGAGGGGTTAGATAGAATCACTTGTTTCTGTGGAGAAAGCAGAAAAGAGTTAATTTCTGGACCTCCAAATAACTCATCTCTCTCAGGATATAACCAGCATTTTTTCGTTGTCCTAATCACACCAGAGAATTTCTGATTCCTGTGGTTCCAAAAAATCTGAGTAGTAGGCTTCTCACGCTTAGCCCGCAGGCAGTCAAGTTGAAATACTCTGACGAATTGATCGCGGTAATATCTGTCATTAGATTTTCATTCAGATATGTTGGTGCTTTCTAGCATGCTCCGTAATTAGGAATCTATTCATAGGAGGACACAGTGTTTTTACTTTCAGGTTTCTTCGTGGCAGGAAATTTCAATTTACCATGTAATCTTCTTCCTCGTTAGCGTTTGTTCCATTCGATCGTGGAGTCTGCTTACACGTTATCGTGTATCCAGAGAGCTACCCAGCACGTTGCTCAGAGGCTTAAGCATCCTACTCACCACTTGTAAGGTTTTGTTTTGAATTTCAGACATGAGGACTCAAATGTTACTTGATTGATTGATTGATTGATGATGGCAAGGATAATATTGATTGATGATGACAAGGATGATGATGAACGTCTCGATCGAGAAGTAAGACAAGAAATCTCCACAGGGGTAGCAACCAGTCAAAAATCATCAAAAAATAGTACAGATCTGTTTTTACCTGTTAGCTGCGAATAAAATTTGAATCATCGATCCGAGATACCAGAATCCGAGGAATATAAGAGCAGCTATAGTAACTCCCAGAGAATCTTGACCATCGAATATCCAGCTCTGCAGTGTAATCGATAGCCTCATTCCCAATTTTTTTTGCCAGAAATCAATACTTACCCCTATAATGATTGCAGGTCCAACGTATACTACGTGCAAGGTTATTTGAATAATATCACAACTTATATTGAAACCAGAAAGAATATAAACAGAGTCGTCTTTTTTAGCGTAGAGGCGGTCTAAAATTATGAAAGTTATGAAGCTCAGGGTTCAGTGATGATACGTGTTATTAAGAAAAACTTTCAGAAATCAAGCAGTTTCGATGAAATCTGAGATGACATCGAATAGCTAGAAAAGTAGGGTCTACATATTTCAAGATTCCACATCACAACTACCTATGAGTATATGATTTTCTAAAGCTGAATAATTTTCTACTAAACTGTATACCGGAAAAGCAGAAGACATCATCTTAGCATCATGTGGGACGAAACCTCGAGGGATTAGACATGTACAGAAAAATAAAGACATAACACAAGGTGCTTAGATACAGTGAACGTCAATGGAGGTAAAGAGGTTGCCGACTTGAGCGTCTAAGCAACTCAGTCGCACCTTCACTCTCTTGCAAGGCGGTAGCTAATCGTAGCGATACTTATTGCTTTAATCTCTCGTGAAGTCATCAAATTTGATGGAAAAATACTAAACATCGACACGATCACGCAGCAGCACAATAGAAGATCACCTGCTCATGTCCACAAATTCTCAGTTCCATCGACATTGATTTGATTCAAATCTAGTCAGCAAACGGCAAAAATGTGGGAAACCTACTTTTTATGATACATGTTAGCACTAATATGTTAATTAGAAGCATACACCATATTTCAACGTAGATAAATGAACCAAGAATCAGTCGAACTGCATCCACCATCTGAATTTCTTATTATGGAATTTGTAACGGGCGGATAAAATGTGTCGATGCGCTATACTAGAGAACAAGGCAACCCGAAAAGAGGTGTGATATAAAGAGGTGATTTTTCATCTATAATATAGTTAAGTGCAGCTGAATGGCAGATTAATTCCTATTCATTGTGGCAAGTGCCATTGAGGGTTTTTAAAACACTAAGAGTAGTATGATTAGAGAAAGCACGAATTGTACTGTGAACGCCATTGGCTTTTGGGAAACAAGGAGCAATAAAAAAGCCGGTACATAGTCGAAAGAAAGCACGCGGAGAGCAAGGAACCACTGCGATACATTCAAGAGATCTAAGCAGAATTAATATCTCGAAACTGTTCATTCCTGAACATATACTAAAATTGGGACAATATAGAGAAGATTAGCATGGCCACTGTGCAAGGATGACACGCAAAACTGCTTACACATCTAGCACGCTCAGAAGGAGCTATAGAAGAAAACATCCTCTTGACTAGGTTTATTTGCGGATCTGAGAGATTGTTCTGATCAAAGAATCGTAATGCAGGAGAGTCGACTGCACTTCATGAATGAAGTAGGGTTCAACCCCATCTCAGTCGTCACCTAGACATCAGAAAGTTATCGTCGAAGTGAGACATAACGGGGAAACAACCGTCAAATTAAACGAGCCTTCCTGCGAAGCAATCACATTGCTTGTAAACCGTTATTGCGACGTTTCACATGGTTTTTAGAACTCATTTCACCTTTTAAAAATCTGCGAATTCAACACATGATCAAACTTCTTTGAAAGCTGCACAATTCGTTATCAATGACACTCAATGAACGTTAAGGTTAATGTAGTGCTGGTTATACATAAATTTAATTAGGTACTTTTACGTGTTTCAGTTCGTAGTAAGTTACAAGTCTGGTGGGAATTTCAATACCTATGTTAGCAATTGTATTGAATGGACGCTAAAATTGGTTGAAAATTTATTAGGTACTTTCAATTTTCTTCTACTCGAAGTGACTTGTCTCTTAAAAATAGCCGTACTTAATTTCTATATTATTATTTACGGGCAAAGAAAAAAAAACATTATCTTCAGCCTACTGTATGTCTGAGTATGTGTATGTCAAAATAGCTCTAAGTATGTGTAGAATTGAACCGATTTCCCCCATTAAGCACTTCATTGAGACCGGAAAATCAACCTCAGAATAGACGTTCTACATTCAGCAGTGCTAATTCGATAGCGGAAGCAGCATGAAAAGATTTTTTACACGAATATATAGGTACTCCGTCTAAATAATCAACTCCGCTCCTAACGAGTCTTAATAAACCTACTGTTGATTGAGTCAGTGATTTTGATGATTACTCGTCAGAATCATTAAAATATGAATGCTCATTTATCCCTCCCCGTAGTGTCAACGGATCTTTCATTTCAAGATGTATGAGGACTTTTTTACATCCCTTCCTCTCAATTCGAATCATTGCGTGATTTGAAGGCAGCACACAAGAAAATTTCGTTTATGTAGACTTCACGGTATGTCGGCGTTTTTAGGGACGCTGCACTCATTTTTTTCAGTTTTCGAAGAGTCATGGTTGTGTCCACTAAATCTGAGTGCGCGATCGGCCCACGATGAGCACTGGATGTGTCAACTATTTTTGAGTGCTGGATGTGTCCACTAAATTAGTCCAACATGACTGGTTGTTGTGTTCACACCGGTCAACTAATCAATGATAACCATCACACGTCCACCTTTCCATGAGCGGTTTCATTTGTTAGTTATTCAAGTCCCCCCCCCCCCCCCC
>JARK01001361.1:1439341-1453697 GCA_000688135.1 Ancylostoma ceylanicum | reverse complement strand
CCCCCCCCCCCGTTTTCCACCACGTTCATTCCTTATAAGGGCAACTCATACTAGATGACTAGATGCGTTTGACGTGCGCGCGTCTACATGATGAAGGATAGGACTGGTCGCATCGCTGACGCAGCTCAGTCGCGCGCGTTTAAAATCTCGCAGCGACCACGCGTTCGTTTCATTGAGGATGTACATGCCACGTTGACCGATCTTCATGATCTTCTTCAGCAAATGAGTGCGTGCGTCCGACTAGTATAAATTGCCCTATACTATTACGGTGTTGTCACACTCTAAACTCTACGCAGATTTCTACAGTCCTTGTCAAAAAGATAGACGGATTGCGGGTGCAGTTCGTTGTGGGTGCAGCCCCGCACGTGGCGCGGCTGCCCCAACAAACACGATCAGGGGAAGGCTGCCTGCATTGCATCTCCCATGGAATTTTCGCGGAAGTATGATTCTTTCGCTTGACTTTGTTCGCGATTCCTGCTGATTAGTGGGGGAGAGGTTGCAGGGAGAGGAACAGTGTACTGTATACTGTATATACATACATACAATATAAGGTGTGTAAAAAAACAAATAACTTCCTATCATATTTCAGATAGTGACACTACAGTAGCTGCTCTCATTGAGGGTATAAAGAAGATTGTATTGCTGTGGTGGGACTTTGACACTTGTTTAGTATTTATGTACACGCTAGAATGATATCACACTATCGATAGCAACAAATCATTCTGCGTGTAGTGCAATAACTGTCTACAAGTACAAAAAATTCAAATTTATTCAAATTCAAATTTATTGAGGCACTGCGCTCCGCGTACCGGTCAGCTCTGAAACTACTTCCGCAATGGAACGAGGGAGTAGTAGCTTCTCACACTTGTTTTGAAGGCAGTGTGTCATCCCACTCCAATTCTAAAATGTTATCAGATCCTAGCGCAGCTCGACGACCTGATCCCAGTGATATGCGTGAATTTCAAAATAGCCAATAAATTTCAAACTTATACGACGTGTTCACATTTTACCTATCTGTTCAGCTTTGGTTTCGTGCATCAACCTTATGCGAAAACTAAATGTAAAAGTAAGTTTCGCCCTGCACTACCCTAGTCCTTTTTCTTTGGAGGACAACCGACTGTGGGTTGCACCAGAAGTGCCTATGTAATGCATATTTAATGCATTCCTTAGCGATCACCACTATACCAGGTGAGGAGGTGTTCCCCAACAGCGGAACCGTTATACCTAAAGTAGCACAACGAAAAAGTACTGACATCGTGACCTTATGCAAGGAATATATTTTGAGCTGTGTTGATTGCGCTATTATATAGCCATAATTCAGAAAACTGAGTACGCGGTTTCTGAAAAAAAAAAAACTTGTTCCATGACTACATACATATCTCCAGCAGATGTCTCTTTTATGAACAACACGAGAGAGCCTGCTTTGATCTGAAAATGTCTAGTCATATCTGAATGTCATTCTGCGTCCAAACAGAACTACGTGGTTCTGAGAAAAGGTGCACCATTCATTTTGCAGCAATCTGATCACAAATCTTATGACATGCATAGCAAAGGAAATTTACAAGGAATTGGAAGAGATTTCTGATAATTTCGAACGTTTTCTTGTTTAGAATCATTGAAGAGTTATTTGTTCTGGATGGGAATAACGGAGGCCAAACCGATCTGGACTCAACCTTGCACATACACATCCAACAAGCTTCGTCAGAGGTTTTAATTTTCGCCGAAAGTCCCAAGTGATTTATCGATCTTATTGATTTTGGTTAGTTTTTTAGGGACCGGCAAGAACATGCCTACTAGGGTTCCTCAATGTGCTGAACACGAGTATGACAACCGTTTGTGCAAAACTAACGACCTATTCGTTTCATTGATTTCTTCACTTTTGCTCAATGGTCAGTGAGGTACAAGTATACTGGGGAAGCCAAACACGCTGAAAAAAGGAACATGACAACCACTTTGGCGATGGTATTGATTTGTGGACTCGATCGATTTTTCTACCTTCCTTTGGGAAAGGCAAGGACATGTGTACTGGGTTGCTGCGATATGCTTAACACAGACATGACGGCCATTTTCCACGAAATTGTCGTTTCATATGCTCTATCGACTTTGTGCAGGTGAAAAGAGATTACTCAACTTTATGATCACCGAAATGATGAGCACTTTGAACTATTAGGTCGTCAAGTATGAAATGTCTGATTTTTTGAGAGGTCAGTTTGATAGCTGGTATCTTCTAGGTTTCTTTGGGTCCACTCTCATTTTTCTTTCCATTATGAAGGTACATTCTCCCTCTCTCAAAACCACCTATTTAATTTCTGACGAACTTTAGAATTTTTGTTTGAGAGGAACTTTTGTGAAACTACTCAAAGACAAAAAATCGTATCATTTCGGAATATGGGTTCCATCACGGAGCCTGTAAAAGGAGGACAACTCGAAATACCCTAGAAATGTTTGGAAAGGGAGTGGCTAATAAATGAACGGGACACCGATGTTTTGAGAAATTTCTTCCTGGAGATATAAACCTGCAAAGTGAGCGTTGTGATGAACCTGGATTATGATGCGTTGGAAGCTGTGGCTTGAGCGGATAGGAGTCAAACTATGCTTTTATATGCAGCAAGGTTTGGCGTTCATAACCGTATATTATTCAGGTGTTCAAGGCAATACAACAAGGGATAGTGGCTCGATGAACGAATTTTTCACAGTTTGATCCCCAAAAATTGGTGCCATTTTTTGAGCATTTTTTGCAAAATCGCGCTGCGTAAACCAGAGGAGCAAGGAGGGGAATCCACCTGCTATTCATTGCACTGGCCAAACCTTGCGCTACTTGAACACAACTTCTCCCAAGTATTAGTCCACTTCTTGGTAGAGAAAATGTTCCACTTTCAGCATGATGTTGGAAATGCCCTTCACCAACTTATCGCCTCTTGCTTCCCAGGCTTCCAAGCTGCTGACGCAACCATGCTACCGCTAAGATGGCAAGGCTGTGCCGGTAGCATCGGGGCATAATTTGGGTTGCTCGTACCCAATCTTGTTGGAGAAACATTACCCGAAACTGTCTCATTCAAAATCAGACATTTCATACTTGACGACCTAATAATTCGTTATTATCCTAAGTATCCACGAATCCGGGGGTAATAAAGTTCCCGAGCAAGGCAAAGTATGCATTCTAATGCATCTATAAACATAACTCGAACACGCTTGACTCAACACCAAAATTCAGTGACCAGACAGGATCAAGGACAATATGCGGCAGTTGACTCTGAATGCAAACGATGCATTCGAGTGTAGAAAGAACAATTTTGGAAAATACTGGTTATCTTGAGTGAGACAGATGTACTAGCTGGTTTTCGAGAAGCATCCTCCACACAACCACCACTCACCAACAACGGCGCTTGACTAAGCCATGGCTGGTTCTATAAAGCTGGAAAATACCGTAAGAAAAGACTGGGCAAGTACGTTAGCATGCTGTTTGATGACGACTGGCAATCATGAGTAAATTACATTTGCCACAACCATAGCTGCCTTAACAACCGTTCAACGAAAAAAAGAACTCATTTAGACGAAATGGTGAATTTTGCTACAGCACTATTAATACTAAATGTGATTGTAACTCCGTGCAGTTTCATTCGACGTCAGTCATAGTTCTGATAGCTGTGCAGCACTAACGCAGCCCGAACATTCCTCCGCTATACAGAGTGCATAAATACTGTGTCAAATTCTGTCGCTAGATCTGTCCCCAATGAGATGAAGCTCTCCAACCTGGCTTTTACCTCCAGTGCTGTCACCCCCTTTTCTCTACTACCTTCGGGTGGAAAAAGCTGAGATCCTATTGTGAAGCCCAATCGTACAACCTCGCTTCCTGGTCGCCTATCATTGACAGCGATATCACTGCACCATCCAATATGCACTACAATGCTCCGCTGTTGAGAGGCTACTTTCACCTGCATGCCACACAAATGTCGCATTTCCAGATCTTAGAAGAATACACAAGGAACGAGTTCCATGCCAAACTGCGAGAAAGGAAGATTGGGTGCACATAAAGTGATAACCTTTACAGAAGGCAATGAATACGCTGGTCAGCGAGGAGGTCCAGACAGAAACAGTACGTCTCCAGCGATGCGCATTACCATGAGAGAAGGTAGAACTTGGTGATGCATCTTGGGTGGACCGTGAAAGTGCCGCAAGAGATGGGCACCTTAGAACGTTGATCTACAGTTCAATGCGGAGCCAAGCTTGATTAATGAAAATTGCTTTGTACATGCGCAGTCCCCCAAGGCACCAGATGGAGTGGAAGGGATCTCTCTTGCAACTTTCGTTTGACCCTTATCATCATTGAAGCTTATGTTTCTGAAAGCGACCTCATGCTCGAAGTCTACGGTAAACAAGAGATTAAAAAACAGCTCCTTGGTAGAGCACTAGGATATTTTTGTGAAGCAGTTACAGCTGGTAGTACACCCATGCAAGATGGGTTCGCTAGGGTGGAACTGCTCTAAGAAAAGAGGCGCAGAACAAAAAATGACCGCCACTGCCTCAACTACACGATCTCATCCCGACGGAGGAATGGTGTTCAAATTTCATTAAAATTGATGGTATGGATGTGGTACTTGATAATCATAAAGAGGTTGACATGCGCTCAGTAACCCACTGGTGCCACAATTCTGGGATCGCTTATGGGGCAGAAGTAGGGAAAAATTTCCTGAGGTTGTCTGCGGTCCACAACGGTCTTGCTTGCCCTAAGTCAAGCCACTGTCAAGGAAGCAGAAGGAGATCACATTAGATATTTCCGAATAAATTCGATTTGTAAGGTTTCAGGTAAACAATACTGAAGGGCAATTAGAGTTTTCGCTTTTTTGACGAAAGTTATTAAGGAATGATTTTGACACAGTATTTATGCCGCACCCTGTAGTCGTTAGAATGAGGAAACCTTCAGATCATTTGAAAGCAGAATGGCAACAAGCAGAAAGAAGTAGTCTCAGGCAGCATACTCGACCTATGTTACTTGGGCCGCCGCATTGCTGCACATTTATAACGTAGTGCTCTTTGGAGCCTGGAAGAGAAAACGTTACAGACGGTGATTGAGCCTTTTTTATACGAGAGTCCCTAACAAAACTTTTCTATTGTTCCCTCGCTACTTAATGGCATTATTGGACAGAGGAGTCATGATAACAAGTAGTGTTCTATAATTATGATATGATTAAGGTGGCTCGGAAAAGATCACATTATTTCTCACATAGACAGCCTTAGATTTTCTCGTTAGTGTAGCTAATTCATGAACAATATAAGTTCACGGGAACACACAAGTCACATTAGACAGTTCTTGTATCAGGAGAACAAGCAACTCGTGGATATTGAATTTTCGTAAACGTGTTAGTTGGAATGTTAGCCTTGTTTGATTTCAGTTTTTGAGAGAAAGTCGTAAGCAATCACATGCAATCCCAAGCCTCAGTGTGGAAAGCGTAATTCGTGGTAAGGTGAATGAACTTCCAAGTACTACTCCTTGCAGTCACTGACAACAGCTTAGATAATCAGTCACTCCATCTACGTACACACCACAACACAACATAACGAAGCAGGAGGAGGAGGGGGATTAAGAATGAGGGCTTATACTATCTCTAATTATCTTTTCTTGCATATGAAGAGCTGGGGCCGTAGTAATTGCACTATAACTGCCGGTTAACCAGCAAGTTAAACCGACAGTTGTACATTTCATAACCCGGAACCGTTGTAAGGTCAGTATAGTGTGAAAAATCAAAATATCAACTTTGTTTCGATAACCGTGTTATAACCAGCGGGTTACACCACGCTTTGAATCCTGGTCTCAGGCGCTGCGAAACCATCGGTTGAGCAGATCGCACAGGCACTGCCATATCAATATTGCTAGAGTGCGCGCAGAGAACGCGCAGATATCATAGACGCAGGCAAATGGAGATCCCGGTTATTAAAAAGTCCTCTCGAGGACTTTTTAATAACCGGGATCTCCATATGCTCCAATTTTACGCTTTTGCGCGCGCCAAACGAATGCTCATCCAACTACGCATCATAGCTGTGAATCTGATGCTCCAAAGGACCAAGGATGTGAGGGAATTGTTTTTGTTTGAAAGCCTCTCATTGTTCTTTTCATCAAAACAAAACAATGAACCAGCTTTGGAGCCTCAGTTTTTGACTAGTTTGTATTAGTTTGTGTTATGAGGCTGTGGAGGCCATCCATGTCTTTCGCCAGCAAGTGAGATGTGGCGGAGTGGTTAGCGAGATAGACCACTACGATGTTAATGCGGGGTTCGAGTCCCGCAGACGGGCAAAGTTTTGCATTTTCGTACTTCACCTTTATGTTTTCATTCAAAATAGTGAAAAAAGTTTAAACACAGTAGTTATGCGTGGTTCTGCCATGAAAATGGAAAAAAACCACACCAAAGATAGATAGATTGACTTTCAATGCAGTGTTTAGTAATGAATACTTTCCCTATGAATCAGTTATCTCACTACTAGTACAACATATATTTACAACAGCGATGTGTATGCAGTCGATTTCCTTCATCACTATGTAATCTATGCAATTGCGAGGGATCACTTGCCTGTGGCGCAGTTCGATGACTGCAGTCTCACGTGCTGTTTGTCACGCGTTCGGTTCCTCCCGCGAGCAGAGTTTTGCAAACAAGATTGAGAGACATGGATCCCCGAGGATTTCGTTCAAGTGATGGCTGCAGTGTGGCTATGTTTAGGTTATAAGTCGGTTAACTTCGGGAGCCGGCAGTTGTCCAAGGACATAACTTTCTCTGTAACTATTGGTTACGGCGCAATTACTACGGCCCCTGTTTTTTCCCTATAGGATGGTAGTTGGATGATGCATCCATGTACTATCCTCTGAGAAAATGGCACGAAATTTGATCGGAAACAACCATGCAAAAGTCGCAGTCAAAATGTCTTTGCCACGCGGCTAAGCTGAGCGGTCGATCATCCCACCAACAGCTTCAACAAGATGCCATCCGTGTGGAGAGAAGACTCCGACCCAACACACCGTCGGCTGGCGCGGGTCGTACGCCCACATATTCATTTTCGCTTATCATCAAGCGTGTTACATTGAGGACGAGTTTACCCGTTGGCGAAAGCGAGTGTGACTACGTTTTTAAAGCGGTTTTATTCGGTAGCTGCTGAAGTGGGTCTTGAGCGAGTAGTAGCTGCCGTTCAGCATGCCGCCAGGTGAACCAGCACACCCGTCTGTCGAACTGCCGGCCCTGCTCCCATGACTCTGCAATGGAATGAGGGCATCTTGCTGGTTGGTGCGAGTGCCAGCTTCCAAAGCTCTTCGGCCTGCTTGAGCACATCTTAGGTTCCGACAACTGTACTTAAACAACAGAAACTTGTTTCAGCTAGACAGAATCAACTCCTCAATGCACCATATAAACGTTCTTCGTAGGTACATAGATCCCTAACAACCCTGACTTCAATTGCTCACCCTCGACTATCGTACAATTTCTTTTCTTATTCCTATGGTTCTTGTTTTTTTTTTTCTTCTCACATGCCAGCACCGGTTGCCAATGCGTAGTGCGCACCTACGCGAGTAATAAATAAATAAATAAATAAATAAATAAATAAATAAATAAATAAATAAATAAATAAATAAATAAATAAATATTCGGCACTTCGCCTCTATCTTAAAGCACAAAGGAAAAAGGAAGCGTGCAACATGAAGCTCGAGACCGACGACTGGAGGTGAATTGCCTACTACTGAGCTCTACGCAAATGCAGATCGACAATAATCGTTCCGTTGCGAAATAGAGGTGTAAATATAGAACAAATATGCAAAAATCGTAGTCAAAATTTGAATTTTCTTGAGTGAAGTACTTTGTTTCTCTATTTTTTCTGATTTTTTTGTTTCATCCCGGAAATATTTGCAAAATTTTCAATATTTCATAAAATAGCAGCGCTCCTTTGTGTGCTAGTATGAGGCTCTTGCTACCCTCGTGCCGAAGTTCAGGTATTTCTTTGCCTTCCCAAATATCATCAGTCATTCATCGTATAATGTGGGAGCCAATTCGCTAATAAGACATTTATACTCGCGTGCGTTATAAACATTGTAAGTGGGACATTTTTTCTTGGTATCACAAAGCATGTTAGCTGAAGCACTAGGAAACGTCTGTGCAACTTCCACGATCGAGGATGGAATGGTGCACCGGAGCAAAATGGCTTTCTATCCGTCTGGTGTCAGTAAATTTACAAGTGGTAGAAAGATGTTCTGATTTGAGCGAATTTTTCCCAGCCTCATATGTATGTGCACACCGGGACGACCTTGACCATCCAAAATTATATCGGTTTTGTCACTTTTAGCATGCACCATTTTCTCTGAAACTCACGCAGTTAAGGTATTTGAAGGTGGGAATGATGCTGAGACTTCTCCCTGGGTGGTTTAGCAGGCCGGTGACCTTGGGGGAGCATTTCTGCTTTGAGTTGTTTGCGTGCGTTTCCATGGTAGGCTTAAAAGAGGCGCGAGTGCCGTTGTATGAGAAATGGCGTTTTCTTTAAAGTGATTAGTAATGAAATCAAGGACATGGGAAACAAACGTGTCCTGATTCTTCATTTTTTAAAATCTTTACTACTAACTTTCCTTACCGCCAAGCATTGTAACCGCAGAGTCGCAAGCAGGTTCCTCACTAGGTTTTATATCGGTGGTTTGTGGGAACTCCTGGTAGTAGTAGAGGCAGGCTTTCATAAGTTTTCTCTTCCCTTTTTTTATGCGAATTGGCACGAATGACACAAATCTTTCTATGCCACTAGAGAATAAGTCGTTGATTGCGCTGTTGGAGCACATCGACGATGATTCCGGTTCAACACCTAGTCCGTTGGGTTGGTAATGTGCTGTGTTGCGGAATCACATCTTCCTCCATCTCTCCTCGTAACTGCCTTCAGAAATCCTAGACTTTGCGTTGAAGTTGCAACGCAGCGCGGTCATCACAACGCACATACAGGAAACTCCAAACGGCCGTAGACAAGGGGCGGGACCGCGGTGCGGCAGTCTGGTTCTCTGCTGCGCCGAGGCAGGCGTGCCTGTTGGGCAGAGGCACGGAGGAGTACCAATACGTGGTGATTTTCCGTTGCCCCGGAAGGTGCCGCAGACGACCAAACTGCCCGCGCGGCGGTGCCGACCTCCGTCTACGGCCGTTTGAAGTTCACTGTACAAGGAATACGGACCCTTTGAAGGAGCGGGCGTTGCACTGTGGCTGTCTGGTGCACTCTTCGACCGATAATGCCTTGACCATGCTCACCGGGACTCTCTATTCAAGCTGGCGTACCGCGGCACTAGTCCGTGTCCAAATGGCCGTTTGGAGTTCCCTGTACATGCTCTGTGCCCAGTCACAATGACATGGGGAGTCTACGCTTCATTATAGGGTAGGATTCACAGGACCGTGATTCTGGATGGAAACTGAATTATTGTGAAAATGAAGCATAAAAGCGATGATTCATCAGTGTGAAGTACGTCTTTATTAGCCGAACACGAGACTGTTGGTGAAATCTATTTATTGGAGAATGTTTCGGCGGCTCCGCCTCAGTCAGAGCCTGAAAGGGCCAAACTGATTTGTGAAAGTAGCCACACAAAAGCTGCCTCAATCAAACAATCAAGAACCAGACAATACCTTGGTTATTCATCACTTATTTCCCAAAATGAACTTTCGAACCCGCGACGGTCTAAGATCACATAACTTATTGCTGCCTGATCGAATAGATTTTTTCTGGAATGTCTGGCGGACGGGTGCGAACAGCAGGCTTTAATTGCATGGCAAGAAGACATGAATTGGATAGTTAAGAAGTCGCCTTTGCAGAACGTGTAAATATACGGAATATCGTCACTCCTTCCATGCATGTGAGACAAACTCGTCATAAATCAAATCAGCCATAGGCCCAGTAACGTTGAGTTGAAGACCTTCTTAGACACATGGCCGCTGCCACTAGCGAGTAATGCCCCAGGAGAACAACAGCATACTCTTCTTTCGAAAAGATAAAGTTGTGCGTATATTCAAAAATTGAAGAATGGAGTTGGCGAGACATAATAATTTCTGCTGTTTGGTAAAATAGAGGCTGATGAAGGTGCTTGCCTATGCTCTGTGCAGAAAACGTGTTTTTGCAAATGAACGTTCAGATGTGCACGATTCTGGCACACATGACAAAGTCGCTAACGCTCAATTGTAAACTAGAGCTTCAATTTAAGGGATACCATTGTGGTATGTATTGTGAGGGCAGGTATGTTTTACGGTTGATAGCCCTTTCGTTTGAAATATGTACATTTGACCAAATTCCTGTATTTTACGAGGTCGTTTGGATATTTATTTATTTATCTATTTATGTGCACAAAGTGCGCTATACAATGGAGGATTACAAGCACAAGGGAGGGAATGAGAAACTCTCCAGATACACCAAAGGAATTCGCGACAATGCACGTTTTGCGTTTTGATCCACTTTGGACCAGAGCGAATTTTTGTTTTATTTTCAAGAAGATAGCCGTAGAAGGGATGTATTTGATGTGTTGATTAAGAATATGAGGTCTGTTCTGCACGCTGAAGCGTTTCTGTTATGTTAAGGTACTCATACTGTACAAACTGTAGAGAGCCATGTCCCTCAGAATCTGGCCAAGCACTGCGAAGGGGGTTATTTCACGTGCTGATCACCAATACGGTATTCATTTTGTACCCAAATGCTCTTCTGAGGAGTTACGGTAGGCATACAGCACCAGTCGAAATATGGGGTACTGCCAGACATCAAGCAGACTTTGCCTCATAGCTTTCCGAAGAACTTTTGTTATGTAGAATGGATGACATATTAGCGATCAGCATTTGAAATAACCCTTCTTTGTGAAGTTTTGGTAGACTCTAGAAGAAAAACTGTACTTACAGTAACTATACAAAAGAGCCTCCAATAACCATATAAAAAGACCTTGCGGTATGAAAATGATATCATTTTCGTGCACAACATCTCAAATAACTCCACAAGGCAAAGTTTCGTTGGATTTTGCGAAAAAAAAATCACTCACAGTACCTGCAGTAAGCCCACAGCAACCCCACAAAACTGCACCACGGTACAAAATGCATATCATATCCGTGATCATCATATCGAAAATCCCCTAAGGGAGAAATTTGTGAAAATTCGGAAAGAAAAGGTGTTAGAACAGATACCACCCACCGGTGGGTCGTATTCTCCTCTACATAATTTTATTTACGACCCACCGGTGGGTCATATTGTCCGGTATGTGTTAAAGTTTATCCCTGGTGCACGGTAAGAAAAATATCTGCTGTGCAAAATCAGTGAGGCATCATTGCAACTCACCCATAACTGCTCCCACAAGCAAAAAGGATATCAAGCCACCCGTTTGTCTTTTGAACCTGAGCAATTCTCCCTTGTTGTGATATTTTTGCTCAAGTATATGAAATCGGGGACGGTGATTCTAAATATGTTGCACTCAGGTGCTTAATGGCAAGACGAAAGAAGTTATGAACGTTATTCCGTCGCGCACTTATATCATCCGAACGAACGTTTACGACGATATCGACGGTAGCGGTGCACAGTGGGCAATTTCGAGCATCTAGCCGATCAAAATTATTTTCTGGAGAGCCGATGGATAAAATGCCTTACTTTTTAGTAGATATACTCTGTTTATTCTGCTGCTTCTAAGCACTGCACAGGACCTGTGAAAGCCAAGGTTTTAGGGCAGTTTCCCTTATTTCTGAAATAGAGCACATGAGTGCAAAATCATGTACTGAGGACTAATTTTCCACGCAGCTGCTGGGCCACGCAAGTTGAAACCTTTAAGCGTTTCTGCAGACAAATAAGCCCCTGCAACATGTATATGCGTTCCAATTTCTAGTTTGTAAAAAATTCCAATTGAATGGCGTGACGAGAACTCATGTAGTAAACTGCTAGACATTTTAAGAGGTTTCACAATCAAGAAAACTGTAATTCAAGTGCTGTTGCTCATATAAATAGCCTATTCAGTCATGGAATGTTAATTTACGTAGAAATCTTATAAACCTCAAGAAATGCGGCAGGATTTGTTAAAGTTGGGCTTGATGAAGGTGGTAGCCTGCAGGGTGGGTCACCACAGGATGTCTTTCAAGACGGTGTTATTCCATTTTTAACTGGGATTTCCTTCACCAAATTTTCTATTTATGTTTTTTTTTCTCCGAGTCGTCTCTACTTCCCCGATTTCAATGCTTTTTTGTCCAAATCGTAACCTCAAAAGTGGAGCTTTGCCTTTCCTCACTTGCTCTCATCATGTGCGCTATAGGTAGGGGTCTAACGAGTCTTAGGTGTTGCTAAGATAAAATAGGTGGCTCATAACAGTCTTTCGTACCATTATGTGCAATGACATTCTTGAAACAGAACTCCTTGCGGGGCTGCAACCTCATTGTCTAGAAACATATTGAAAAGATCTGTCCTAGCGGTTTCGGCCTACATATAAATGTTTTCTGTAGAGGGTCGCAGGCGGTCGCAAAAATAACACACATGCTCGTATACAGGAAGATTATTGCTAGCCTCTACACGTATTTTTTAAGCGGAATCTCGTGGAACTTTTTTAAGATCTAACCGAAAACGCGGTTGGGTTAAGTGGGTAGTCGCTCATTTCTCGGCCAAGTTTGGATTTCTTCCATATAGCTGAGAAATATGGTTACTAAGAAATATGAAAGCTTGTTCCAAGATCTGTTGAAAGATTCCCGAATGGAAAGTTCAGACGACCACACAGACGACAGAGACAACTTATGAAGTACCCATCTGTTTTACGTGGGCGGTGTTGGATTTATATATCATCTTTCCGTTATCTAATCATGTCCTTCCAGGTGAGCGGTCGCCAAAAAACCACCTATATCGTGTGCGCAGACTATCAGCGAATACTTTGGTGCAGTAATCACGACTTGCTACGGTAGCTAGAAAAATACATTTTGAGCGGCTAGATGTGCGAAATTGCACACTGTGCGGTGGTACAGTGAGAAGTAGATCACTCTATGAGATAAGAAATACTGATTCCCTGATAAAATGAAAAAAAAGTTGCGAGGGTTTTCCTTCGCCGTGCTCACATCATTCTGAGCCAGTGCTACTGTGGGATCTATAGGGGAATCCTACCTGGCTCGATCCCAGTCATTAACACACGTTTTGCATTTTCCCGGTATGTTTGCTATTTGCTCAAAACGCCCCTTTGTTACATTATTTGAGGACCTTCCACCTGGATTTCCACCTTTGCCGCGTTCGACGTCGTTCTGGAATGTTTTCTTGACTTGGCATTTTTCACACCAATTTGATTACAATCGAAAACTTTGTAAACGTGTGTGGTAAGCTACTACAAAATGCGTAGAACAAAGAAGCTGCTAAGAATGAGCGCAGCGAACGAGAAAAGTTTCCTTCATTCACCACATTCATAGTGTAAACTACTATGAGAAGCGTTCGTTTGGGTGAGTGCACAACGGAAAAGCGTTCATAACTCCTTTCGTTTTGCCATTAAGCACCTGAGAGCAACATATTTAAAATTAGCGTTCCCGATCTCATATATTGACATGTGATTCACATTGAAAACCCACTGCCATCTGGTATCCTTCCCTTGTTAGTTCTCTTCACCTCAGAGATTCCGGGACAACAAACGCAGCCGCTCAGCCACGCCTCCAAAAAATGAAAGGCAGAGATTGCTGCATGGTGAAGAACTGCTGCATTCCTAGTTCAAGGTGCAGCTCATCCTGTGTTCGGGTTGCATGTCTCGGAAATTACGGGACAACAAACGCAGCGGGATCGGCTTAGCCACGCTCCCAAAAAATGGAAGGCGGACATTACTGCATGATGAAGAACTACTGCATTCCTAGTGCTGGGCGCTCCTACCCCTGTGTTTGAGTCGCATTGAAGGGGCCAGCTGCTGCCCGGTCGACTATGGTGCCTTTGGACCTGCGTTCTACCTGCGTTCTTTCTCCTCATTGTCACGTCACGTCCCGCCCCATGAGAGGTGTATATAAGCCGGTCGCTGGCCATCAGAACTCAGTCGCGTCTCCTCGGCGGAGACGAGGCGAGCCCTGCGGGACTCGTCTGGTCAGCTGAGGCCCGGGTAAAACCGTGGCCTAGCGCAACAATTTATCGGACGAGGTGTCGGGCTGCGGGCGCATGCGGATGCATCGCGGGTGATTAAGTCTATCTGACACCACCGAGCGTTGTTATGAGAGACGCACTCGCCTTTGAGAACATTTTTGGATAAGCTTGGGTAAGCACATGCTTACCCAACTCTGCACTGGGAACACAAGTAGATCTGAGATTCGCCCAAACAGAGCTGCCATCCCAGGTTTATGGCACGCAAACCAGATCTTCGCCCCCAATAGCAGCAATGAGTGGGAGGGGGGGGCGC
>JARK01001361.1:1414248-1439173 GCA_000688135.1 Ancylostoma ceylanicum | reverse complement strand
GGGGGGGGGGGGAACAAACGCAGCTCGTGGGGAGACAAAATAAGCTTTCACCTCGAGACGCAACTGCTGTGGAAACGTGTTCGAGCTGCATTTGTCTTCTCGCAAGTCAGCGGGTTTCAGGTCTTTCTCTTGGCCTAATGTCTTTGACGCCTGGGTTGAGCGCATTTTTGACTACGAACCTCTCTCCTGTACGCCACACATATCCAAACCATTCGGACTCCTATCATTCAATCGGATATCGGTGCAACTATAAAGCTGGGACGAACTACCTCACTCGGAACCTTGTCTTTCAAGGTCACACCCATTGACCACCTTAGCATCCGCATCTCTATTGTGTGCAAGACTTGTTTGGTAATTTTCATGGCTGCCCTGCACTCCGTCCCAGAAAGGGCGACCGGCCTCACCACCGTCCGATAGACTTTGGGCTAGAGTTGGATTGGCATTTTCTTGTCAAACAAATGTGCCCGTTGTCGTTCTCCACTTCATCCACGCAGCACTGGCACGTCCATGTTTTTCGGAAAGGATATCATCAGGCTATCAGGACAAGCCTGTCGAAGAAAACACCCCCAGTCGTATATTTATGTACTGATAATGAGTTACTCGATTAACGAACGATCTCACCAAACACCTCCTCTATGTTTCTTCCGCATAGGAATTCATCTTTGAGCACACATGCATTCTTCTTCGTCGTTTTTTTCCACCGTTGTCAACGTCTGAGGAAAACATGTGTCAATCAACTCCTGCGGCTCTAGTTCTCTTATTGGCTTAAAAACGTATGCCGGAAAACGGTCGGCGGCTCACCCGAGCATTCGTTGTCTCTTCGAAGTCTTTTTGTTGCCTGTGTTCCATGTTCAACAGCATCTTTCGGAGAACTTTTTCAATCTTCCACTGCCGTATCACCTAATAATCCGTATGTAATGGGCTGTCGGGGCTGCCAGCATGCTAGAATGAAGTGCTCCGGTACTTGAAACTAAACAACAACTAAAGTTCGCAAACATCAACACCTATATCCGGAAACGCTTCATCATTACAAAAACCAAAACATTAGTCCAGTTCAAGTTGTGAGTGTTGTGCCCGTGAAAATCCCCCTTTATCGCAGCTGAGCTGCGTTGATCAGTTGACTGCTGAAAAACTCGTCCAATGTCGGCTTAGCAGCGTTTCTGTGTTGTGAACTAATAAACGCAGGGGTAAGTAGAGCCTCCTCGCTGCACGATCTCTCACCGGAGCTGAACAGAGGCTTATCCCAACTCAACTTCCTGTTCGGATTAAAAATAAACGACGATATAGTGCGTCGGCTGAAGAGAGTCACGTAGGTTACTCGTGTGTGTCCCACTATTTCTATCCACAACGTGTGATAACGCTTGGGAGCCTCATCCGAATTATCCACATACTATCGATGTGGAATACGTGTGTTCGGACGAGTTTCTTCACGATGCTACATCCCTTCGAATGGACAGTCCATTTGAAGCGATGGCGTGGCTGAGGTCGTTGGTAAGTTTATAGGCTGCGCGATTTGGCTGCACACACCGACTCGACCAGGTATTTTAGTTGGATATGATTGCTTCTGATTATTGATGTTCCTTCCTTTACCTTTACCATTTTACTACTATAATCTCTTTATTTGATGAGTTTTTCATTACTTTCAATCTAAATCTGCTAGCGTCGCCGTTGCTGTGCCTCTATATTTCCCATCGACCTCATTCGTTCCATCGTTTCGAGTGGGTGGTATGCAACTTTCCATTTCCCCATTATTTTTTTTTCATTTCTGAAGGGTATTCACTTTCTTCACAATGCAGAATAGCGGCCTTTCCAATCGATTGATTCGGCCACCGATGGGATGACTCCGCCCTTATCCCAGCCCAGTTGGGTTGACAGCCAACTGAGCTCGGCTGGGCTGAAGATGATTACTGAAATTGCTCTCAGCACGATCGAGAAGGTGGGTGGAAGACCTTGAGAGTGAATCTGGAAGCTTTACTTCTCAGCCTAGGCTGGGAGGGAATCACCACTTTCGGGGCGTAGGAGAGAGGGGCGTATTTCACAATATTAAGTGCCCCTTTCTTTCGATGTTAGAGGAGGACTCCTAAAATGCGACAGCGCCATAAAAACTTAGAAGAAGTACCTTCAAATCGTGTGCAGAGATGTCACTTCAAGTAGAACCATAGGTGAGGAATTATTCGAGGAGGACTAGCTCTCTGAGACACTGCACAAATGTGAGAGAATCAGATGGAAGCGACGAGAATACCCATTATAGCTTTACCATCTGTCGGCATCCCAGGCTTTCATGGAGATCCAGCTTGTCTCAGCCGACGCAAATTTGCGAGTTGAATACGCTGACAGCCTCGCCTCTCTAAAAGGTTCCCTATGAAAGCTGAAGAGCGCATCACAAATTGAAAGTAGTTGAGCTTTGGAAAATTTTTCTACTTCATTCCATGAGCAAATTGGAAATGTTGCAGACTAATAGGAAGGGCAGATCCTCCTCTAATTCCAGGGGATTTCGCCTTCAACAAGGAAATTGCACGAGGCTAACCCCGGGGATCAAATCGAAACATCCATTTTTGGAAGCATAGTCTAAGATGATGGTAATGTACAGTGATGGTCAAAGTGTTGCAACAAGTGGTTTTGCGGAAACACTTCTTTGAGGATAACGCTCGAAATCGAAAGGACAGTGAAGTGTGCTGAAACCTGACACAATCAGCTTAGGTTGAGGAACAGGGCTGTCCTCCAAACTGCTGACAGAGTGGGGTAGGAGACGGAAAGATCCTCGGAGGGCCTCTGCTAAACTCACCTCAAATAAGATCAAATAAGATGGTGAACGCCAGTCAGTGATCGGCGCACATACCTTTCCTAGTGAATAAGAGCTGAATATGTTGCGAGGAACCCAATTCGTAGTGATACAATGACTATGGGCGTAATTCTGTGATATATTGTGGACAGTGGCAAACGACAGATCCCGACATCTTCTGTCAATAAATTCTTTTCCTTGACAAAGTATTTGGTGGAATGGTCTTGAAATTTTTATGTGAGCAGTAGATACTCATGCGGAACAGAAGAAAGCTGAAACCTCATCATTCCAACAACCGTGACTCTAGAAGCCTCTTGCGATTCCTCGAGAAAACCGGTTTCGAAAGATGAAAAAAGATGAATGTTTTTGCCTAAATTTTCGCTTAGGATTTCACTTTAGTTGGCAACATTGGGTATTCCCATGGAATTTTTTGTACTCTGACAAATCGTTGACCCGCGAATCCTTTGCATGTTCTCGAGAAAAGTTACGTGAGAATCTAAAAGTGACATGAGTGTAATAGTTTCTTATTTTTCAACTAATTTCTAATTTCCACTCGAATTTTTATTTCAATTTTACTTCTAATAATGGCTGTATTGGATCACTGTGGTTTTCCCACCAATCTACAGTTCTATATGTAGACTCGCTCCTGCAAACAATCCACTTTTGATCGAGAAATTGATGTTTTCGTCCAGTAACCATGTGATATCCAAAGTAGTAGGCTGTCAACGTGAATATGAAAATCGAACACTGGTGGGGAGTGTGAACTCAGGCACTTTCATCGAGTTGCCCGACAGCAAATCTGAGGTACCGGCCCCCGGCCTTTTCTTATCAGATACCGGCCAGACCCCGTCGTTTCCTTTCGGGCACCGGGTTGGCCCCGGCTCATAGTTTCAATGAAGCTCACTCATTACCGGGCAAGCTGTGAAAAAAGATCGGCCAGGCTGCATACCTTGTATCGGAAAAGTGGCGTAGGGTGCTTCGAGCAACCCAATGAAAGTGTTTAGAAGTTGTTTCACCTTCTTCACCATGGAGTTCCCTAAATTCAAATTAGACACTTCTCAATATCAAGTGCTGTCCTTGAAGCCTTGCCGGCACTTGTCTGATTCTTAAGGAGCTGCTGTCTGAGCGCAAAGAGAAATAACGGAAAGACTGAGAGAGTGTACCTCTGAAGCTTCAACACATGTTAAATCTCAGCTTTGATCTAGTCGAACACTTCTCATTGTCACAACGGCATTCGCTCCTTCGTCTGCTGCTAATTCGGTAGCATTACTTTTGTTAGACTTAGTTGCTCCTGTACTGTTAGACACATCTGACGCCGAATTCTCCACCTCTATCGCTGCATGTTTTGCGAACACTTCGTCCTCTTTTCTGGAAATATTCATTGATTTAAGGCCATTGGCGAGCGTTCGTCGCCACGTGTTCTTGGATTGGCCTCCATGTCCATTTCTCATTTGGAGCAATCCATGACATAGCACCAGAGAGATTCTCTTCTGCGGCATCCGTAGAATGTGGCCAGCAAGCCGAAGTCGACGATGTGCGATGATAACGTGCAGGCTGATCGTACTGCTGCGTCGTAGTACTTTTTCTTTGGTTACGTGGTCAACGTAGCGTATTTTCATGATTCGCCTGTCGTTGGGCGACAAGTTCCATCTCAAATAATATCAAGTTACGCTTGTACCTCTCAAATGTGGTTCCGACGGCCATCTATGCTAGTGAGACATGGAAGATGTCTGCCAGCGTCATCAAGGAGATAAGTGGCTTCCACCTAGGTAGGACGAATCATTGGCTAAGCTAGCTCATTATTATCAAAACCATGTGGCAGCTCAAAAGGAATCCCTTTCGGAACGATGCCACGTAAAATTACATCTCATGTTCGTCAAGGATGTTACTTTTGAAAAGATTCTTTTTTCTTCTCTTTTTCGTTTCTTGTTTCTTTGAGGGTCCTGTCGAAAAGCACGCCGTCAGATCAGGCCCATCCGATGCTATTTGCCCGTCGCTTATGTTCAGAGAATTGCTTAACAAAAAATTGCAAACATTTTGACATTAGCGAAATCTTGTACCTATAAAACTTTGGTCGTGACCTCCAATTACCGCTAATGAATGCGGAAGTGACTTCATTTTAGCGCCCAACAGATTTCACGGTTGGTTGATGTCAGCTCTGAAACCACAATCAGTTTATGAATGCTATGTCCATTAGCAACCGAAGAGTAATGCAAAGCGGCTTCAAAGGCTTTGTCGCGTTAGATATAATACCTCCACCTAGTAATCATCCTTTAATGTCACGCGGATTAGAAAGGCAAAACAAAGAAGGGTAAAAAGAATCTGTCTTGTATTTGTTGACACACTTCAGCTAGCGCGTGGATGTTTCGGTATAATCCGAGGCTATCAATGCTTTTGTTGTTATTCGGACGCGACATTGTCATGGGTACTCGACCAGCTAGAACTTCGTATCGATCGTAGACCTCACATGTTTTCCCGTCTTCTCTCTTCTAATGTACACGAGGATTTTGAAAGAAATTCAGAATGCTTGGAGAGGTTTCAGGCTCCCTCTCTACACGTGGAGTCATTGTGAAGATAGTAGGAAATTACATCACTTAATTGAATTCTAGATAGACGATGGTAATTCATTCACGGAAAAAGAGCTATGATAGCTCCTGTAACGTGAAATTGAAATACGAGATGCGAATTTGATGAAATCGTGGTTTCCCGAAATAGCATTGACACCCACACTTAGAACTAGTGCCTTCCTTGATACCACTCACACTCTAGTGGCAGAAGCGAAGGCTGTAGAAGCACCAAATACTTGATAGTGCAGGCTCTATGCTGAATGAATTGCCTGCCTTGGGTTGTGACACCTCACAAAGACAGTAGAAAAATTCTGCAGTCGGAATGTTAAAGGTGAGATTCACACCGTCTCCCTGCTTTCGCACGGGATGAACGCTCAACTGAACAGAAAGTCTCTGGCTCAATTCCATCTGTTTTTCTGTAGTTTTATGAGATTATATGTTTCAGGGGTCATCAAGCTTTTCTATAACGTTTGTAACCAAATGACACAAAAATGAGTGGATTCCATTGCATTCATTTCACAGAAAAATCAATTTTTAACCAGTTGACGAACGCACCTGGACTCTATTCTTGTACTGTTTCCCTTTATCTTGACATCGATTGGATGTCTTTCCAAAATCTTTCCAAACCGTGTTTTACCCGCTGTGGTCCAGGTCAAGTTCCTTTCGATTTGCAAAAAGAGTTTTTTGAAACCATGCAGGGTGAGTCATATCTTCTTTGTAGCGAAAGGAGACATTCAATGAAAGAAAAATCACATGATATTTTACACAAGAACGCTTTCGTTACCCTTGCACTCCCTTCTTTGTCGAGATGAAGGCGTAGCAGTGTGTCTTCTTCCGGCGTACTTCCTCATAACACTAGAAACATCTTTACGGACTTATTGCACCCACAAAGCTTACACATGAGCATCCTCGCTGGGTAGGGGAAGGAATGCGCATCCAGTTCTCTGCTATGCTGAGGACTTTCTTTTCCGAAGAGGACATGCATCCCTAGCTTCACGTCTGCTTCGCGTGGTATGTACAGTCATCGATCTAGGATTAGATGACGTCTTTAAAATCTTACTTTTCCGTCTTTTTCACCATTTTTTACCGTACAGAAATCGGCTCTAGGGAAGCCGCTCTATGTAGAACTACTCAAAACCCACCTAGAAAATACAATTGCTCGCTCGAAACACCTCCTAGCAACTCTAAGCGTATGCTTGTGCGCAATCGCCTGTACAACCACCTTTGTACTACATCTGATTGCAAAATTGCCCTAGTGGTAATGGGGGAGATTGCGTGATTTTAGGTGCAATATACCTGATCTCATACAACGAATGTAAGTACGAATACATAGGGGAGACGGCTAGACCTCTATGCGCACGCATCAAGGAACATCTGGATGCAAGGGCTAGGTCACGACTTTCTTCTGCTCTGGGCATTTATCGCATAGATCGTCATTATGGAGCCGATTTTGATGTAACAGTCAAAATTCTAACGCAAGAGACCAAGGTAGTAGCTCGCGAAACTTTAGAGGCATTTTTTACTCACGCTCAAAACCTAAAAATTAATCGGAAAGACAAATGCCTCCAAATCACGCGTGAGCTCTCGCCTTACTGCAATCTACTGTTTTGACCTACAGTAGGCACTTGAGCGCCCTAGGCAAACATCCATCAGTCGCACCTAACGCCCCCACCTTCTGGATCATCGCTAAGGTACGGTTTCTCTGTTTGCTCGTGGCTTTGTGGCCGAAAATGAGGTTTAGAATGTTTTTCCGTAGGACTGTGTAGGCTTTTGACCGGGAAGATTGCAATCGGAATCACCATTTCAGACTCTAAAGAAGGCGAACTTGCCGAAACATCAGTTCAATAAAGACCGGAACAATCTCATGTACGGCTTCAAGCATATTTTCTGTTGTGAAGCGTTTTGTCTTTCCTGCGGTCACCGTATAATAGAATGATTGTGATATATGTGACTCAGAGGGTCACACCGTCTCATCCAAACGGGGTTCGACGGAGGGGATCTGAGGAAGCCCGCTGGAGATCGCTATAAGACTTAGATGCATGGAATAGTCTCATAGGCTAGTCCTATGCCAGACACACCGATGCACGCTACGTCATATGCATTGTCTACATTAAATGATGTGCATTTGTCAACTGATGAGTCCGCGATATTCTCGTGATATGAGTATAATGGACACCTAATCGTTCCACTAGCGGTAGGTCAGAAAACCTATGCTGAGACAAAGCCCTGGGCAACTGACGATGAGATGAGTTAGCGAGAGAACATGCAGTAGAGAAAGGAGGATGCCAAACACTTGTGCAAATCAAGCAGACCTTGGCAGCATTTCGGCTCCCCTAAAACATGAAGATGCCGAGGTTCTGTGCCCATGTGACTTTTTTTCCTGATCTAGATTTCTTACTTGATGAAAAAGCTATGCTCGGGATGCAATCTTTTGCTTGAGAACAATAGCATAATGCCACGGACAAGACGGTAAAGAAATGCTTTCATTTCTCGCAACTAGTTGCCTAAATATTGCAGCATAAAAACCACATAAGCACCTGATTACAGCTTTCAGAACCGTTCATTGTGTTGGAATGACTGCAGTCCAACACAAAGAATCCATCAAGCTGATCATTCAAGACTAGTTAAGCCGTCTTGTGAAGAATCTAATCTCATGCTCGATGGTCATGTGCAAAGTGGGCGGGGTAGCGCGAAATTGCGGTTGCTGCATCTCCCTCGTTGGACAACGACTGTCAGTGACTGTTATCAGATGCCATAGCCTAGGCTTACCCCCTTCAACTCAGTTCAGCTCAGAGATAAGAAAAAGAGATAGAGAGAGGTAGAGTATGTGTACTCTATGATCGCTGCAACAAGTCCAAGTTTTCGAAGTGACAGGAAATTAAGATAGCAGTTAGGAAAGATAATTTTTTCCTGTTTTGAATGACGTTGTGAACTAAAGTCTCCTATGGAGAATTTTTCACTCTCCGATTCCATGGACCTCATGAATAGCAGGTTTTTGCCTTTAGAAACATTCAAGGGTCTTCTCCCTAAGTTTTGCCCCTACAGAAAGCTCTGATGGTCATAGGTAGTTTCTTCAACAGTCCCCGCGGCGGAAACTTTTTGTAGTTCCAGGATGGATGAAGATGGATAGAATTGAATTAGGACTTATTCCCTCTTACTTGTGTACTAGCATCAGCTATCCAGCGCAAGCTAGTCCGACTAGCAGTCGACTTCTTTTCTTAGCTGCCTTTTATTTTGTTTTCTCTTCTTCTCGATGTTGTACTCTGTTTGTGTGGTCCATTTTTCTCTCATTCAAAATCTACAGATGCATTCTGAAAGCTGTTTTTGACTATCTTTCATCTTGAAGTTGTTCGATACGGTTCTTTCTGTTTTTTTGTTTTATTTATGCTTTTTTGTTAGCTTCCCTTGATATACTGCAAAAAAACACGCGAGAGAAGCATTTGCACCTAATTCTTCATTGCGGCCTCTCCTGAAATTATATGAGCAGTTCTACCCAGCTTGCGAATGCTGAAGGCGAACCCATACCTCACCAATCCTGTGAGGGTCTGCATGGAAGATTATGACGATTTCATCAATTTCCGCCTCCATCGAGTGTCCTAGAAGAAGTATCCGGTTGTCACACCAATTTCCACTGTTTTTCGAAGGTTTTTCTTATATAATTTATATGAGCAGTTCTACCCAGCTAGCGAACGCTGAAGGCGAACCCATACCTCACCAATCCTGTGAAGGTCTGCATGGAAGGTTATGACGATTCCATCAATTTCCGCCTCCATGGAGTGTCCTAGAAGAAGTATCCGGTTGTCACAGCAATTTCCACTGTTTTTCGAAGGTTTTTCTTATATAATGAGTGATTACCTATCCCCATGTGTCTATATATACATATTGTTTTGAAGATCGTGATCTCGCGGGCAACAGGGGGGGGGGGCATGGGATATCATGTTGTCACACACGTTTCTACTGTTTTCCGAAAGAGTCTTTTATATAATGAGTGGTTATCCATCCCCATGTGTCTATATACTGGGTGCAGCAAAAGTCTTTGGACAAAAATAATCACTCGTCAAAACAAAAAGAAGAGGAAGCTGGGAAAACTGATGATTAACTTATGTTTGCGGCTTACCTGCGAAGCACAGAGCTTGACAAGAGAAAGTGAGACATGGACGCTGGCGCGCACACAAGAAGCCGGATTCATCTCGGGCTCTCTCCAGTATTCTCAGACAGATCCGAATTTAAAGGACCTTAAAGGTAGCACCCACGTAAGCCAGCTTAGATCTCAGCGAATTGTGATCCAATCGATTGTGGGGTCAATTTCGCAATGTCATCGCCTGTGAAAACCTTCTCTATCACGAGTAATAACAGGTTATGCCTGGATCAGCAGGATCAGCAGATAGTAGGTTTTACGAGTTTTCATTGGAGTTCATTGTCAGCAATGAACTCCACGATCTCCATTTAAAGGCAGTGTGTCAGGTCATTTTGGGGAAGCCTCTCGTACGATTTCAAAATTCTCGGCCAAAGAATCCCGTATTTCTCGAGGTTTTTGACGTCTTTCCGGAATTTAAAGTACATTTCTGTGCTCAGCAGCCCAAATATGTTCAGTAGATGTGGGGTTGTGACGAGCTGATACACTTGTAAGGTTTACGCCGGGTTCCGTACCATGTAGACCGGTCATTTACGCGGGTCCAGACGGCGAGACCTTAGCAGATCCATTGCCAAGCACTTTTGTGACGAAATAGTCCAACTTGGAATTACGCTAATGCAGTAACAAGTGAAAGATGCCACAAATCGTTTTCGACCTATCAGACATGGACTGACCCTTCCAATGCTTCCATTTAAGAAGGAACTAACTAACTGTACTCTTCAGGTTAGATATTGTGAGACAACTCATGCCCGAGTTAAACGAGATTCCCAGATATCCTTCATTTTGATGACGAGAACACCATACACATAGTTTATCTTCCAACGTAATGATAAACACTTACGTCATGCAAAAATTTCGCAAACGAGAGAAGAGAGAGTTGGTTCTAGTGGGTACGAGAAGAAAGATATGAGCAGGAGAAATAGAGGAAGTCTACATGATGCCAGGCGCCACAAAAGCATCCAGCTCTTTCCATAACCACTTAAATACGGTCCGGAGCTTCCGGTTCCATCGGTGGAACGGACTTGGAGGTTCCACTGCCTAACTTTTTCTTCTATTCCGATCCACATGTCCTTTCTGCTTAGGCGGTATTCAAGCGCATTCCAGCTGTGACCGTACATCTTACGGGTCGCGGAAAGTTCCGTCCCGGAACTTTTACTGAATTGCAAACGCTGTGACGTCATTTGTTGTTTCCTCTAATCTTCTCTGAACCTGGTATCTTGATTTCGTGTCTGTCGTCTGCAATCCCAGCCATTCTGCAATTGAACAGACGTTGTTCATAAGGGCTTGGAACGTCTGATCGGCCATCTTCACTCGTCGAATGGAGATAATCTGCTGGGAGCAGTCACGGTGTTCAGGGAACATTCGCTTCCTAGCAGAGCTGAAGCCTCGGCGTGATCACGTAGTGATGCATTTTGCACTATTTTTCAAACAATACAACAAAATCGTATGATAACAAAGCACTAATTAAATTAGTGCTTTGTTATCATACGATTAATTTCGAATTATACTACTATCATGACTTATAATAACGCGCTTAGTCTGATTGTAAGTGTGTGTGTGAGTGTACGTGTGTGTCAGAGCGTTACGAAATTCCCTGATTGGTCAGTGGTAGTGATTGAGTACCGTATTCTTCTGATATCGATCATTTCTGAGAATGGAAAACCAGTATGGTGTGGTGCAGTCCATTCGAGTAGTCGGGAAGAGAACAAGGCATAGGTACGGGCAATAGAGGCGCCAACATACAAGANATTTTGCCAACCCCCCACCCATCCCCCCACCGCTTCCTCACCAAGTACATGGAATGCACGCATAGAAAAACTGGTTTTGAGGTCCTGGAAGATGGGCTCACTCACCATCCATTTCAATGATAATTTTCGTCTTTGCAACATTTACACAAGTTCCTCAACAAGTCTTACTTTCGACTGAAACACATTGAGTAATTCCGGGAAGCTTTGCCTCACTAGCACCTGCATAGCAACGATAAAAGACCGTACCGCATGTGTGCGGGACAGCTGCGTCTAAAAGGGTGTCAATACGCAACCGACAAAAAGACATGTGTCAGCGAATGAGGCGTAACGACCCGAATACCGCGCAGAGCATAGTAGGGCTAAGCATTGTGTACTACTAGCCTGGCCACAGCTATTTTCTAGAAGCCCTTTCAGAGCTGTTCATAAAGAATTCATCTCCGTTCCTCGAAGAATCGACTTTTGATCTTTTCGTATTTTAATGGAATTTTTCCATTGCACGAGTTCACAAACATAATGTCAAAACAGACCAGTGAGCTTCACTTTTAATTTACATACTAACATAAAACAAGGTTTTCACACTAAGTGTACATCAAACAAGATACCAAAATAAAAATAATAGCAGCAACAATAAACCGAAAAATCACTGGGATAAATTGGATCATACAGGTAAATAAGACCATAGCATTATTTACAATAGTATGGAAATATACAGCATGCAAAATGCCCAGCTGGTGAAATGGATGGAAGATTGAATCAGTTTCGAGTTAATTTACTAAAGTTGGCAAAGTAAGCACCAATTAATGAGTTATGAGGTAGATGATAGTAGAGTAAGGCTTTCCTGAGCACTAATAATGAGTCAAGTAAATGTGGCAAAATTCAGTAAAAAGAAAGCCATAACCGGTTACGGATCGAAACAAAACACCTCCTAAGGTAGAACAATTCCCAAACTCATACAATGTAACCCTCATTGCAAACAAACCGTTCATGAGGCGAAAGGACGCTCCGATTCATGGGCTCACTTGACATTGACCAGTGGCCGTTGTGGTCATACGCGCTGCCATCTGTGAATGTGCCGAATCCAGAATCCATGTAAGATGAGTGAGCTGTTGCCTAAATTTGGTACATAAAAGTCAGCACCATTCGCACACAGGGGTTGAGGAAATATACTGAACCTTACGAATAAAGAACTAACCCGGACAAGTACAACAAAATGCTTACCGACTTCTCTGCCTCGAAATAAAGAGGACGAGTGTCATACTGCGGTGAGTGAAACGCAGACTCCGGAACTTTGCTGACCGTTTGGGGAGCAGAATAGACGATGGGCTGCATGTGTCTCGGGGATGTATACTGATGATCCATCGATCTCGGCGTTGTGCTTGAGAACTGTGGGGAACAGAACATCGATCCCATCGAATGTGTTGTGGCGAGGACATTGTGAGGAGAGGAAGCATTCTGTGGATGTCGTGTTGGAGTTGACTGTGTGGACTTGGGCGAAGCACGACTAGCAGCATGGACTCGCGCGCTTCGCGAATGCCTTGCCATGAGTAGTTTCGCACACTGAAAGCAACATCACAGTGACAATGAAGCAGCCTTGCTTATTCGAACAAAAACACGCAAATTACTCACTTTGAATCCTGGAGGAGTTGAGCTGGCAAAAATCTCTCCATTATTTGAATAAAGTTGAACACGCAGGTTGTCTCCGGATGCAAGCAGAGCAGCTACACCGGCATGATTGTTTACAAGAGCTGTGTCGTACGGGGTTTGAGACTGAAATCAGGATTTGTCGATGATTCCAGCATTGTTCAAATCAATGATCTACTCCAAAAAAAAATTGGGATGGTACGGAAAATTTAGTGTAGCGAAAATGCAGTCAAGAAGGAATAAATTTGGTCATTCACAGGCAGCACATTACGTTTACTGAACATCTTTAGAGAGTGTTGTAAACTTAAAGTTCTTACCTTATCGTTTCTTAACATCACGCTCGCGCCTGCTTTAATCAATTCCTTAACGGGTCCCTCATGACCTTCGGAAGCAGCTAGGTGAAGAGGTGTGCAGCACTAAAAAGCTCTTATTTGTCCATTGCAATAACTTCAAGTAAGGAGGAAGAAAAAGCAAACCTCGTGGTCTTGACAATCCTTGTTAGCATTTCTTCCTAATAAAAACGCAACCATTTGGGCATTATCATACTTGGCAGCAAAATGAAGTGCTGTTCGTCCAGTCCACGTATTTAAGGTCTAAAAACATTGAAGCTACCCCAAACACTAAGCGGAAATAATGAAGAGTAAAACTGCTTACATTATCTCCGTCATAGTTTACTTTCGCACCAGCAGCGCACAAAGCTTCAGCAATCTTCGCGTCCACTCGGTCATGCGTCGCCACAAGCATCAAGGCAGTTCGGTTGTCATCATCCACTGCATCGACCTGCAACACCATTCTCGGACTCATTCGGTAAAGTCTTTCCACAAACCTAAGATGCAATTTACCTCCATTTTCATCTCTTCGATCTCTAAAAGAGCTTTGACCATGTCAAGCGAACACATCCTTGCAGCCAAGTGAAGGCATGTGGAATTCTTGTGATCACGAATAACAGGCGACGCTCCTAGTTGGAGAAGTTTGCGTACAAGAGGTGATCGGTCGGAAGAGACAGCCACGTGAAGAGCGGTGTCATCGTCTAAATCAGTTGGCTCGAAAAACACAAAATATGGCCTCAACTTGTAATTGCAACACACACGGAACGAGCTGAGAAGACAAGAGCTCCAGCAGTAAAATTCAAGACAATGAGGAAGTCAAAACACGATGTTCAGAACTCACAGTCATCCCAAAGATTGAGATCTGCGCCAGCCGAGCGTAGTCTTGTCAAATCCTCAATAATTTGCTCCTCCGTCTTGGTAGTGTTCCTCACAAGTACCATTACAGGTGTGCGACCGTTTGGACCACGCTGGTTAACGTCTTCAGCAGCAATAGGAATAGAAATTGGATTCGCTGAAGCCGCTTCAATATGCAGACGGGAAGGCAGAGGCTCAATCTTCTTGGCTTTTGGTAGGACAAATACTCTGCAAAGAAAAGATAGGTGGCAGCATTAAGTTCTTTTTACTAATTCCTAAGGGAAACTTATTTATTATTAATTATTTATTTATTTATTTATTTATTTATTTACTTATTTATTTATCTATTTATTTATTTACCAATTGGAAATGAAATAACAAAATGTTTCGAGATTATAAAAGTACTTTGACTACTTCTCATCAAGAAAAAAAAAAAAACGCCTTTTAGCAGAGAAGCAGAATTTTCGACGAGTTAACTCTACACCACCACTACCTCTGAAACCTTTATAAGTTGTATTTGTATTTGTATTTGTTATTCATAATCTGATGCCCTCAACAAATCTTACCTCGGCACTTTCGGTCCCCTAGGAGTCAACTGTTCTTCCAGTAACTTCAGCTCTGAATGGTCTATGCGCCGCCGCTTAGCGCTCTCGAGGATTACTCTACGCTGCCAGTTGTTCTCAGTGTAGCCGTTACTTTTTTCATCTGAAGATCATACATTGAACACATTGATGCTACACATAAGCAAAAAAGTAGTTGTATTACTTTCTAATTCGGTGGGCGGAACCCAAACGGGCGCGTTCTCGATCACTTTCCTTTTCCGGCTCGGCCTTTCATGAACTATGAACAGGATCGCGATGACGATCATCACAGTGATACAAGCAAGCAATATCAACAGGGAGACATCAAAACTCGTCCTGCCGTTCCTCGGGCGCTTCGCATCGGCGGAGTAGATGGTCATATTCATGTCCGTCAGTTTCTACAGAATTAATGAATATTGATTGAACAGACAATAGAAGGTAAACGAGAAGAGAATAACACCGTATGAGAGAACTATTGGCAAAAATGTTGCTTATAGAAAAAATAGAAATAAAAAGTAAAAATTACGCAGAAATAAGAACGACCTTACATATAAGCTTGTTCAGATAGATACAAAATAAGCAACTCTTGACAGAATGCACCATTTCAGAGCTTTTTGTATAAGAAACTATTTAGAAAACCTGGGTAAGGAATTGAGCGCCTACCTCTCTCCCAGCCTCAATGAAACTTGCTACGACTTCAACATCACTAAAACATTCCTCGACACATCCAGTCACATCCACTTCAATCCAGACTATGACCCCACGCTTATCAGTTCGCCGAGCATCAGACGCCACCTCCTGCAATCATGTATTTCAGTTTTAAATAACAACCTTCCAAGAACTGTTATGTGCCTACCAATTTGTCTATTTCGACTCTCTGGCCGATCTTCTCGTCTTTCCACACGAAGATCATCAGCCCCTTCTGATCCCTCTTGATTCGCACTCCAGCTCTCAACATTTTACTGAGAGAACGCAGAAAGCGTGGCGCATTTGCGACAAAGTAAGATGGATCCGCTAGAACCACAACTGACAACTCTCCAGATAACTAAAGAAAAGGTGTTCTTAGTTTAACAGATAGGATCACTTGAGTAGAGAAAAAAAGGTCAAAACTCACAATTTTGTTTGAGATTCCTTGACAATCTCCGCCGTCGAAGTCGCATCTTTCCTGATTACATTGCTCATCGCAGATACCGTCAGACTTGTGCTTTTTGCAGTAGGCTGATATGGATTCGGGACAAACGGGTTCCTTTGCCATGCAGTCAAAACCATCAAAGAGGCAAGCTTCGTTGTTGCAAACCTGCCAGAAAAAGAAATAAAAAAGAATAAAATAAGCAAAAAAAGAAAAAACTTGCCTCGTCACAAACGCCGTTCTTAAACATCAAAGCACAGAAACTTGAATTAGGGCACCTAGCGAAAGGATCTTTGACCAGGCAATCGTTGCCGTCATAGCTGCATTCGGGTACGTTGCACTCTTCATCGCATTTACCGTTACCAGCCTTCTGTACACAACCAGCGCATTTGTTCGGGTCTTTCCTGCAAATTTGCATAGAACTTAACATAAATTGCTCTTCACTGGTATAGGTACAAATCAAGTCAACTATTACATAGCTCACCTTGTCTTTCCGTTACTTGCTCTTATAATACCGTTGGTTCGCTCACATCGTGAACCAAGAAAACCTGGAGAACACTGACAGACGTAGCCGTCTACACTATCGATGCAAGTACCACCGTTCTGACAGGTACTAAAAGATAATTGCATGAAGACAAATGGTAATAAAAACATTCGCACAGTCATTGTTAGCCTTAGAAAAGAGAACGAATAGACCTTACCCTGCAGAGCAGACTTCCACCGATTCGCTGCAGGTCTCCCCTTTGAAACCGGGAGGGCACATACAGTAAAATGAACCTGGTCGATTGACGCAAGTTCCACCATTTTGGCAAGGTGAAGTTTCGCATTCATCTACATCTTCTTCACAGAAAAATCCTCAAGAAATCCGTTGCTTTTCTGATAACCCCAGTGACGCAAGAAATCTATCTAACCTGTGAAATTTGGTGGACAAATGCAAGTGAAGCTATTTTTCGTTGTATTGCAAATACCACCGTTGAAACATTTGAACGGACCATCGACATCACAGTTGACCAACGGCGATCGCCAAATATTGCACGTCTCACCGACATGATCTTTTCGACATTCACATCGAAAAGAGGAGCCCTAAAGAGAAGATTATCGCGACTATCACCGAGAAAAAGCAAGCCATGAAAGACTCAGCTACCAGCATCAAGTTGTATGATTGTAAAATGTGATTCGGAGGATAAAGAAGACTCCAGCGGATTCGCGCGCACCTGCCTACCGTCTGGTTGGACAGTTCAGAACAGAGTGTAAGAGGATTAAACAAGAATAAAGTCGATGGTATCGATAAAAACTTGTGGACCCTCAATCAGCGTGTCACGGGATAGGACTTGGTGTAGTGGGTCATATGAGTCTCGACCGGAGGATTTTCCTGTAGTCGACCTATTAAACAACAGCGATCCCATAAGTTTGAAAACTTTTTTTCGCAGGAACCTCGCATGGGAAGAAGAATTTGTTGTGGTTTTGAGCACAAATACGATATTCATTTCATGCTACAACCATGTTCTTGTGAAGACTATTGTAGGAAATGGGAAGAAAATGACAAATTCCCCCAGGAAAATAACAATGTCGTGTGAAATGATGTTGATAATTGTTAGCAGCCTCTCAAACACCCGCTACCTCCCTATATAGAATTTGAGGAAATTCTGTGGAATACCGTATCTACCGCACAGGTACCTGACCCCTGAATTTTACGATAGATATGAAACCTATAGAAAATGAGTTACGTTATGCAAAATGGATATGATACCCATGTTATGTACTTCAAATAATATCTATAATTCTGTAGAACGAACACAGTCAATTTCCACAGCGCTTACCCTCTTTACCGCTACTTCCAGCAATTAGATAATTGACTGATATGCTAGAGATAGACCATAACACTCAGAGAGAGAGAGAGAGAGAGAGAGATGTGAAATAATGGAAAGCACTGCGAAAACTGGCTCTGCTTTATCTACAGAGTCATATGCAAAGTTACAGCAAAAAAAAATGCAAGTTACTAGTGTGCCGTATTTGGAATAGTATGGTTACAACACCCCAAAGGCAGGAACGGAACACCACTATAAGATAGGTAAGGTAAGAGTAGGCTACTAGGTGATAGTACACTGCTACAACAAGATGAAATGCGAGTTACCTCTGGAATGCATTCCCCGAATTCACAAGCATAGGGATAACAGGGCTCATCGTAGTCGACGGCAGTAGCACTGTTCAGGCACACAGACAGTAATAGCACAGCTCTGAGTATCCATTGATTCATCGGTGACTATAAATGAATTTTACCTTTAGAGGAGAACGATTATTCTGTGAGAAACTCGCTTTGTCTGCAAAAACAGAGCTGTATCTGGCAAATGAACGATGACACTTGATGAATGTATAACATGAACCTTAGATTGACACCTAATGCAAGCAAAACAATAGGAAAAATACTTTCCGTTGCTTTACAACCTTAATTAAAGCTAACTTGTCGAAGTCAAATCTATGGCAGGTACGATCTCAAAACTACCAGAAATATAAAGAACATTGACGCAAACAGTGTAAATAGGATGGGAATTGAGATGAAAAAAAAACTTTCAAAACAGCAAGAGCTTTGAACAAAAGAAGAACTCCAGGAATGAGTTGCTACACCCCATGTCGAAAGACAATTACGAATGGTTATATATTAACAGAAGAACTGATTTTATACCCAGGCGATGCTAGAGACTATATCGCATGAGGCTGAGGTGATAATTACCAGAGACGCTGAAGTGCGTGTATTTTACGCCGGTGGCTAGGCGATGCAGGGTGAAATTGGCCAGCGGTCCAGGTAGGAGGTTGCACATCACGGGAAAAGGTCAACACCTTGGGATCGCAGAAAATGAAGCCTCAGAGATCAAATCACATAACAAGACTATTAGCAGAGAAGTCCCAATGCGTTCAAGTGACTTTTCATAATATATGTCGCCGTGAATTTCACCTTCACGCTAGCCTGCGTCAATATGAAGATGGAAACATTCGAATGAGCAAGTTATGCCTGACAGTTAAAAAAAAACTGGTTGGTCAACTGGCTACATAATTATTCAAAGAAGCATAGAAGAAATTCAAAGAGAAATGTATGGAAGAAGAATGAAAGGTATTTCTGTGAATGCATACAGCATCCTCATGTACAAAAGAAGATGTGATAACAAATCATTCTGATTTATTTACTTTCAACTTTACTAATAGTACACTTCTTATTAAAAGAAAGTATGTACACACGTGCAGCTAAAACGCATAAATAAGAATTGTAGCACCACTACAAAGATATCTTCTGGAAATGTAGCAAGGGAAATTCACACAGAAACTAAAGCAAAATCAAGGCATTTGCATAAGAATCTTGAAATAAAGAAAGTTGTCATTTCGTCAAAACAAGAGAAAAGCAGTCACAGAAAAAAAAACTAGGGCATAGAAGAAATACATGTGTTGAAGGTGGTAACAAATAGTTAATGCTCTGTGCAGCAGCATAGATTACCCGCAATTATGAGTCTGGACGCACGCAGAGTTCGGCAATGAAGATATTGTTGGATTACCAATCTACGATTATTCTTAGTGCATAATTTAGAAAGAAAATTTTTGTGGGCCATCATATTTTCAAGCATCTCTGGTTTGTAAACGTCCAATCATGAATACCAAAGCGTCGGTTATCAAGGAGCAGCAGTAGGCGGCTGAAGAGGCTTGACTTCTTCACATTATTGTTTTCGAGCCGTTTAGAGTTAGTATGATATGTGCAACAGGCGGAATTCAAACCATCATGTTTGAATCGTTCGTCAGCCTGTTCCACCGACTCCAGTTGGACGGAGATTGAAAAAAAAGATAAAATATAGGATTTCTGAAGAATTCATATTGGCGGTCAATCTTCTTTGCGCCACAGAATACAGCCTGTCTGTTCTACCACGCAGCAGCACCTATGCATATAGTCAACTCCAAAAGTACGCAGGCAAGAGTTGGGGCCGCGGCGCGGATCTCTCGCTGTCTGCTGCACGGAGGCAGCGGGGCCTGCAGGGCAGAGACACGGAGGAAAACCGCGCCGCGGTCTTGTCTGCGCACTTTTGGAGTTGACTATAGGTACAGGTGGTGCCGTGCGGCAAAACAGACGGGTGGTATACTGTGATACGAGGATGATTGACCGCCACTGCATAATTATAACGCGTACACTGGAAGTCGCTTGTAATAAATAATTGTAGAGAAACAAGAGCTATTTCCACTATATACGCCAACATGACCCTGGACTAGAATTAACTGTTACCTGAAGCTACATAAGAAACAGTAATTCCTATCTGCAAACTTGGTGCGGCGAATTGCTCACAACATAGCCGGTGGCTAGTACTAGCAATCACAGAAATGTATACGGGTAATCTATACTCTGCAGTACTTTGTACAACTAGCTATGTCGAAAATATCACACGACCCCGAAATAGGGCAGGGCATCACAAATGAAAGACGAAAATTCATCACAACGGGAAGTAGGGATGAATAAAACCTGCAAAATCAAACGAGGAACGGAGCCGATTTTCAGTAAGTCACTATATTTGCGACCTGTACATTAGCACGACGCTGTGGGTTCGCTGAATACAAAACACAGCCAATGAACAACGTTGCGAAGGTAGCCACTTAAAAACGAACTTTGTTTGCAGAGACTATTTAAAAGATCGAATCAATGTGGACTAAGTATTTTTGCAGAAAAAATATCGTGTTTTCCATATAGGAGTACTTATCCAAAAAAAAAAATGTACTTGGTAATGACTTGGAACTTTGGTACAAAGTTTCTAGAATAACAAAACAAATCTGAACAGTGGACAGAAACAATATAATGAAAGTTACCTGCAAGGACGAGTTTGTACTTGTCGGAGTTACGTTCGAACGTCGGCGGGTATCCAGCTCTTACCAAACGGGTAATCACACGATTTTCCTCAGGAACTGTAAAAGGTCGAGAATTGATGAGGATCCATGGGAGCTAATAGTGTGAGCATTAAGGGTTTTCTTTATCACAAATACAGTTGTCAAAATTATTACACAAAAAGTTAGAAATTGCAAAGAAACCCTTCCAAATAATTATTCTACTATGTTGTAGGTGAACACACGAACGAACCTACTTCTTAGATTATTATCTGTGTTCAGCGTTAACGAAGCTAAATTACTCCAATCATGTATTGTTTCTGTTCGTAAACTAAAAAAAATCAATGTCATTGCTTCGATGTTTCTTTGCACGACACTCCTAAACTTGAAAGTGTATCCAACAATTAGGGGGGGGGTTCATATAAATAAATGAATAAACTATTTGCTTGTATAATCACGGGTAATCAGAAATTAGAAAAAATCTCCCAGCTGCAACTCACTGAGCAAGACTTTTCTGAAGTTCATTTTCGTCCTATAGTGAACTTACCAGCATTGCAGCCGGAGCCACTCCAACCAGGAATGCATTCCTTCTCCCCCGTCTGAGTACATCTAACAAGAAGATTTTCACTGGCAGATGGCTTGCAGTACCGGCTGCAACGATGTCCGAAGAAATTCCTGTAGAAAATATGCTATAGCATTATTATTGCTACTAGTGAGAAGCTGTTATTACTTAGATGGAATCGTAGGATTATTATTCAATAGGAAAAGTGCGAGAAGTTAAAGGAATAGGGATGCTGTTTTCCGGGGGTTTGAGTGTGTGAAAGAGGTCTCCCGTTGGTCGTTTGTGGCTCGCGCAAAGAAAGCGAACGCTACACGGTTAGAAGCGATCGAACTTGCGTACAGAGGCGTGTCGCCAAAGCGACCGATTAAAAGAAGGCAAATGGGTTCACACATATAGCTGGAACACCTGCTCAGGTGAGTTATCACTCTGTGTTCGTTTCACATTTGTGATGCGCGGGAAGAGTTTTCCAGCACTTTCACTTTAAAGGTAGCACCAGTCTAAATAGTCGACTAGTAGCTGAGGTGCCTGGGTAAAATGTAGACCCAGCACATCACAAATGTAAAACGAGCACAAACAATGATGGCTTACCTACAGGGAAAGTGGACTGGCCGTCGCGAACACGACTGGCTTTCTCTTGCTTGTAGGATTCGCCGCGCCAGCTAACCCTATTGCAGCGCGTGTCTTAGCGCAGTGGTGTACGGAATACATACCTTCAACTAGGGTTTCGTGGTGGGACGCGCGCGTACCCTACAGCAGAGCCTTCTCCCGCGCCTTCGACTTTCGGAAAACAGCGCCTTCATTTCCTCTCCCGCGTCCTTCACGCAATTTCATCACTACTTATGAGTTCATCGTCCCTAAACCTGCCTCTAACTCGCTCCCAAAAACTACGAAGAGGGCTGCCTTTAAAAACGATATTCAGAGAACGAACTCGTCACATTTGACTTCGAAGATCACGCGAAGTACATCTGTGTAAACACTGCGACTCCGTAGAGAACCGTCCACAATTATCGTTTCGAGGATATGTCCATGAGAGCCTTGAGAAAATATTCATTTTGTCTTCCAAGTAAGGCTGAACAGAACGACTTCGGAAGACCCACCTCCCTTTCTATCCGTAACGTTGATGCTGACAGTAATGTGGTCCTGTAAGTCGGTCAAAAATTTCCGAAAACCACAACACAGCAAAAAAAAGGAACGTACCGATTGGATGTTCCTAAGAGGCCTTCCAATTTTCGTTGCATATTCGGGACGTATGGTAAAATTGTATGGATGAGGGTGGAAAACGCATGATGGGTGAGAAAAAGATCCAGCGAATGATGGCCACTGCATATAGCAAAGATTCAAATAAACGACTTCTGTGGACGAAAATGTCATCGTAAATACACCAGACCCGCTCTGAAAATAAGAACTTTAGAGAAAGGTGAAGGAACCACAACCACACGACAACGTTGTGGTTAATCCCAACGAAGAAACAAACAAAACAAGAGAAGACCAAATTTGAATATAGAGTATCTTATGTACCTTATGTGATGCATCAGTAAGGACTAGCGGAAGTAACGCAAAAAACAAAAACATCCTCGAGTTATTTGATTGCTAAAAACATCTTCAGCATCAACCTGAAAACACTTTTTTTCGATGCTCGAAGGTTTATAGTGTGTTTCACCCGCGATTATAGTTGGAGAGATAGTAGAGAAAGAGAGAATGCGGGAAACTGTGTAACATTCGGAAAGGGAGGCAAATAAAGCAGCCAGTGGTACTCGATTATCGTCGCTTTTCAAGCATTCCGAGTGGTCATCGGAGACAGCAAAAGGCTTATTAAGAGGGACATTCACTATAAAAAGACTACTGTTCTTGAATTACTTCACTTTGGTGTATTCGAACACACCTACTACATATGTATGTACAATAGGCGTCAATGGCGGTGACCCGTCTGCGGCCTCAAAAAAGCACGCGGCGCGACCGCGCCGCTCACGGTAGAATCGTCGCCGCGGAGGCGAATCTGGATTTTCTTGATAGTTGTTCATCACACTTGATGGTAACTAATAAGAAAACTAACTGATTATCGAGAAAACTCCATAATTTGATGTATCGGAGAGGATTCTTGCTCGAGCGGCGCGGTCGCGCCGCGCGCTTTGCGAGGCCGCAGACGGGTCACCGCCATTGACGCCCACTGTAATACTGTGATACAAAAGATAAGGCATTAGCCCGCAGGTCAACCAAGCATCCTCCGACTGACGGCAATTTACCACCACACTAATCTGTGAGTCTATTGACGCACCCGAGTGATGCATACAATGGCTAATTACGCAGTTGGCTTCTACCTGAATAGATATTACAGTTGGACAAGTGCTCCGACTCGCCTCCGGCGAGTCTCGCACTTGTCCGCTTCGCGGGAATTCGGTACTGACGCACCAATAATTTTCAACAAAGTGGATGAAGCCGACAGTTGCGAGGCTCGCCGAAGGCTAGTCGGAGCACTTTGTAAGGTTTTCGCCGGGTTCCGTACCCTGTAGACCGGTCATTAACGCGGGTCCAGACGGCGAGACCTTAGCAGATCCATTGTCAAACCCTTTTGTGACGAAATAGTCCAACTTGGAATTGCGCTAATGCAGTAACAAGTGAAAGATGCCACAAATCGTTTTCGACCTATCAGACATGCACTCTGACCCTTTCAATATTTCCATTTAAGACGGAACTCACTAACTGTGCTCTTCAGGTTAGATATTGTGAGATGACTCATGCTCGAGTTAAACGAGATTCTCAGATATCCTTCATTTTGATGACGAGAACACCATACACATAGTTTATCTTCCAACGTAATGATAAACACTTATGTCATGCAAAAATTTTGTAAACGAGAGATGAAGAGAGTTGGTTCTAGTGGATACGAGAAGAAAGATATGAGCAGGAGAAATAGAGGAAGTCTACATGATGCCAGGCGCCACAAAAGCATCCAGCTCTTTCCACAACCACTTAAATACGGTCCGGAGCTTCCGGTTCCATCGGCGGAACGGACTTGGAGGTTCCACTGCCTAACTTTTTTTTCTATTCCGATCCACATGTCCTTTCTGCTTAGGCGGTATTCAAGCGCATTCCAGCTGTGACCGTACAACTTGTAGGGATGTAATCAAATTGTGTGTTGGTAATCGCTTCCGTATAGAAAATTCAACTTCGTATTCAACCCTTTCGAAAAACTTAACTGACCACAGAGAGAAACCTGAGAGTTTAACCATTGATAGCAACCTAAAATCCAACAAATAAATGAATAAACAATAAATAAACATCCGATATTTTTCTGTGGCCGACGATTCATTCGCACATGAAACCTATACCGTTCGGGTCAGAATTGTGCCCCGCAGTGCAAAAAGTCATTGTGATCTACGCGAAGCGCGGCGAAGCGATAACCAACAAACACACAAACAGATGAGTTTTACTCTATAGTGATGGGGATAGGGGGCCAAAAATCGATAAAACCGATTGCTGGAAAAACGGGAAAAGACCCTGACGTTGCACTGCGGGGCACAACTCTGAGTCGAACGGTATAGGTTTCATGTGTGTTTGTCGGTTGGATCGTGAGATATAAGCGATAACCAACAAACACACAAACAGATGAGTTTTACTCTATAGTGATGGGGATAGGGGGCCAAAAATCGATAAAACCGATTTCTGGAAAAACGGGAAAAGACCCTGACGTTGCACTGCGGGGCACAATTCTGAGTCGAACGGTATAAGTTTCATGTGTGTTTGT
>JARK01001361.1:1378850-1413856 GCA_000688135.1 Ancylostoma ceylanicum | reverse complement strand
GGGAAGGGGGGCTGACTTTACATAGAAGGGTTAGGATGGTCTTTCAAACTAAATCAGAGAAGTTTGGCACATTAGAGGCCACTACCTTGCGGGCAACTACGAAATCGGTTGTTGCAGGCTTATCCGTAATCGAATCCGGAAGACACTGATATGTTCGGACGATCAGATGTTGCAGATAGTGATTTTCGTTCTATTCGCGACGTCGTAGTTGTATTCAATGACGTTGATGTTGTTACGGAGATGGGAGTGATGGGTAGGAAAAACCAGGGGAGGGGTGGAGGTGAATGGAAGGGGGAGACGAACGTGTTCGTAGACATGAAAGGTGTAATTCCAAGAGTGAATTGAGATCGGTTACAGGAAGTGGTGTGGACATCACGGTAATCCTTTTGAATAATGATACGACTAGTGACTGCTATAGATAAACGTGCCGATTTCAGAGGAGTTGGTAATTCCAAAAATTCTTCTGATGGTGACAGTTCAGTTAGAACACATTCGAACGTGGGTGGATTGGGGAGGGGAGCGGCCATGATGGTGAGCGAATCTGTGGTTATTTGAGAAGATGATGGAGATAATGTCATTGTCATCATGCTGATGGTAGGTTGCGTTGCGCGTTAGCTACGGTGGATGGAGATTGAGATGTCCATTGTTCGAAAGTTGCGTGTCGTCGTCATTGGTGCCAAACTTTTCACAAAGAATGGCACGTTAAAACACCAGCCCTTTGTAACGATCCTGATTGGTTGAGTGATGTCTTGTCCTTTCTTCTGAAGAGATTAGGTGATTCATTCTACAGAAGTTGTTTCCTGGTCGTGTGGTGATCAGGTTGTTTCACAGATATCGTTCACAGTCGTCCACAAGGAACTTGCTTTACGGACGTTACATCATCGATACGGGGAAATTCATCGCACATATCTCTTTTGATGAGTTGCTTCTTCCACTGGCTGATATGTCCTTCTGTTCAATGATGAGACGTTCATTTCCCGAAATGGGCATGACTGCGTCGAACTCATCCAACGCTACTATTTTGCGCTCTACTGAAATCAACCTGGAATCTCTGTAGGATGACTATGCTGGAAGACATCTTCTATTTCAGATAAACACCATAAATCTTCCAAGAACATTGACCAAATGAGTAGACTTAGAAATTTCCAAATCGATATGAGAAAAAAAAGGTTTCGATGGTCCTATCCTCTCTCTTCATCTCCTTTTCCAGTCTCATGCTTTTTTGTGGCAAAAAGATGACAGAAATTTATGAGGAAAGTGGTCCAATTATTGTGAATTGTGCAAGGATCTCCTACGGTATGGTTTTCTTGTCCACGTTAAACCTAAATTTTTAGAGAAGAAAAACATATCCTTTCTAATGTGGTCGTTCTCGTTTTAAAGCTCGGACATTTGTCACGAGAGAAATGGAAAGTGGCAAGCTACGCACAAATCAATGGGGATTTCTCCCTATGTTGGTTCGGAATGATTTGCGCATTGGTTCCATCGTTGAAGCTATTTTCTTTTGCTGATATTAGAAAGGGCTTAGTCCAAAATTTAGGCCTTTAACAGCACAATCTCTTTTGCTCTACTTCGACTTATATCTTACTTAGCGACAAACGAGAGTACAACAGAAACNGGCGTCCAAATTGGGGGAGACGGGTCCGCCGCTGTGATAAGGATGCGCCTGCTCCCAGAGGGGGGCGGGGGAGGGGAAACGGGTCCACCGCTGTGATAAGGATGCGCCGGCGCCCAAAGTGGGGGGAGCCGGCTCCGCTGTTGTGATAAGAGTACGGCGGCGCCTAAAGTGAGGGAGACGGGTCCACTGCTGTGATAAGGGTATGCCGGCGCCCAAGGTGGGGGGGGGAGACGGGTTCGGTAAGTCTGCGCCGGCGCCCAAAGTGGGGAGACGTTTTGAAGCGGGTTTCACGGTGTGAAAGGGTATGCGGGGATTCAGAGATGTGGAATCGGTTGCAAAAATGAAGGAATGCACATTCACGGGACCAATCCTATGCAAATATCCATAGCGGATTTCTCTCCTCATGCTTTTCTTCCTCCCCTGCACCTAATTGCTCATCATCCCCTTCCCCACTGTCTGTTCTTTCCATTCGTGTCTGAATGAGCCACCCTCTTCATTCTGTTTACATACAGCAGTAGACTCTTATCACTTAGCTACCACAACAGCCAGCTAAACATCGATCATTTCAAGTGACCATTTGCACTGAATCGGCTACATCCAAACGCTCACAGCCTCCAAGGCCTGCCAAAGAGCGTCACTTTGTGAAGATGAGAGGAGGCCTGGCGCATTTGAGGGAGTTTCAGGAGACTGTTGAAACTATTTGAGAGGGATATAGGGATTCCTCGGTAGATTTTCAGTGTTTTCTTTGCATTCACTGTGAAGTATGCGAGCGAAGCGAGCATTAATAGAAGTCTGGAAGTCAGGCGTCAGCCGGACGGCCAGACTGGTAATACTATAATACTATACTACTACTATACTATAATACTACTATATATGGAGAGAAAGAGCGCGTTAGAGATAATATGGATGCATTAAATGCCAACAAGATGGTAATACAAACAATGAATTGAGCACAATTTTATGAGGACATTGATTAGATAGAAAATTGGATAACTGCTTTTTGATTTAACTTGTCAATTAGCGGAAAAAAATCGTGTTTGTTTACCAAATTGTTTTTCGAAGATATCCTTCTTCTCTTCTTCCCTCTCGTGCGGGGGCTTCCTGGTGGTCGGTGTTCTTTTTACGGCAAGATATGGTGAACATAACGCGGATGTTGTTGTTTTTTTTTTTGGATGTCCCATGATCGTTTCCTAATAGGCTGACATGAGCGGTGTAGCATGTTCCACTGACGTTATAGCTGAAGTACATAATCTGGACAGTAGCTAGCGATTTGAGGTTCTCCAATGTGTCGCTGCGATGTCACTACGCCCTTGCAGAGGTGTAGCGTACCAAAAATGGATCCATGACGTTAATAGTTTGGAGACGTTGCACTTGAAGGAGGCGTTGTGAGCAGATGTAGGTGAAGTGGCATCGCATGGAGTGTTGTAGGAGTAGATGGGGGAAGTGAAGTGGAAAGTTGTGGGGAAGGGGGGCTGACTTTACATAGAAGGGTTAGGATGGTCTTTCAAACTAAATCAGAGAAGTTTGGCACATTAGAGGCCACTACCTTGCGGGCAACTACGAAATCGGTTGTTGCAGGCTTATCCGTAATCGAATCCGGAAGACACTGATATGTTCGGACGATCAGATGTTGCAGATAGTGATTTTCGTTCTATTCGCGACGTCGTAGTTGTATTCAATGACGTTGATGTTGTTACGGAGATGGGAGTGATGGGTAGGAAAAACCAGGGGAGGGGTGGAGGTGAATGGAAGGGGGAGACGAACGTGTTCGTAGACATGAAAGGTGTAATTCCAAGAGTGAATTGAGATCGGTTACAGGAAGTGGTGTGGACATCACGGTAATCCTTTTGAATAATGATACGACTAGTGACTGCTATAGATAAACGTGCCGATTTCAGAGGAGTTGGTAATTCCAAAAATTCTTCTGATGGTGACAGTTCAGTTAGAACACATTCGAACGTGGGTGGATTGGGGAGGGGAGCGGCCATGATGGTGAGCGAATCTGTGGTTATTTGAGAAGATGATGGAGATAATGTCATTGTCATCATGCTGATGGTAGGTTGCGTTGCGCGTTAGCTACGGTGGATGGAGATTGAGATGTCCATCGTTCGGAACTTGCGTGTCGTCGTCATTGGTGCCAAACGTTTCACAAAGAATGGCACGTAAAAAACATCAGCCCTTTGGTAACGATCCTGATTGGTTGAGTGATGTCTGGTCCTCTTCTGAAGAGATTAGGTGATTCATTCTACAAAAGTTGTTTCCTGGTCGTGCAGTGATCAGATTGTTTCACAGAGATCGTTCACAGTCGTCCACAAGGAACTTTCTTTGCGGACGTTGCATCATCGACACATGGATCTTCATCGCACTTATCTCTCTTGATGAGCTGCTCTTTCCTACTGACTGATATGTTCTTCTGTTCAATGAAGAGGCGTTCATTTCCCGAAACGGGCAGGACTGCGTCGAACTCATCCAACGCTACTATTTTGCGCTGTATTGAAATCAACCTGGAAACTCTGTAGGATATCCATGCTGGAAGACATCTTCTATTTCAGATAAACACCATAGATCTTCCAAGAACATTGACCAAATGAGTAGACTTAGAAATTTCCAAATTGATACGAGAAAAAAGGTTTCGATGGTCCTATCCTCTCTCTTCATCTCCTTTTCCAGTCTCATGCTTTTTTGTGACAAAAAGATGACAGAAATTTATGAGCTAAGTGGTCCATTTTTTGTGAATTGTGCAAAGATCTCTTACGGTATGGTTTTCTCGTCCACGTTAAAATTAAGTTTTCAGAGAAGAAAAACATATCCTTTTTTAATGTCGTCGTTCTCGTTTTAAAGCTCGGACATTTGTCACGAGAGAAATTGAAAGTGGCAAGCTACGCACAAATCAATGGGAATTTCTCCCTATGTTGGTTCGAAATGATTTGCGCATTGGTTCCATCATTAAAGCTATTTTCTTTTGCTGATATTAGAAAGGGCTCAGTCCAAAATTTAGGCCTTTAACAGCACAATCTCTTTTGCTCTACTTCGACTTATATCTTACTTAGCGACAAACGAGAGTACAACAGAAATTCCGATGAATTTGCAAAAGGTATTGGTGAGAGATAAGGTCTTTCAGATTGCCTCTCTTTCTCGCGAGCGTAACTTTGGCATTGAGAGGTGTGAACTCCCAATGTTGCAGCTAAATTTATGCGAGAACACAGTCCAGATCCACCCGTAATAAGAATGTTAATAATGCTGCACTACTCTACTGCTGCTAAGGATGCGCTTTTATTCGGAGCGTCGCAAAACTGACTGACTAGTTATGATTAACAGGGAGAGTGGCGACGCTCGCCTGGCCAGGTTTCACATACATACTCGCTCCAAAATTAACAATACTAAACGAATACCCGTTGGAGATATTTCCTCCCGGTCGGTTCTCGCGCTCCCCCAAACAAATTTTCTTCCCCTGTCATAATTTTATTAAACTCTCCCGAGCGAGGGGGGAGGGGCCGACCTAGCGCATGGGGGTATATACTAAAAGCGGAAGCTAAAAAGCAGAAATTATGAAAAGCTTGACAACTAACGATGCGCATTCGTTGTGCCAGATCGAATGGATTTAGGACCTCTTCACCATCTCATCGGAGTAAGGTTCTCTCGCTGCGTTATTTATATTATGTCTTTCCGCGAACTACAATAATAATGACAGCTGGAAGTTGCAAGATAATTGTGCTTCCAGGATAGGGCCCGTTTGCCATTAGAAAATAGCGAATTAACACAGATCTTTTACTTACTACTAAAGTCGTAGAAGAACAGACAAGGACTGCACTTTTTTGAAACGTTTGGGAACCTTGAAATTCCCTTCNGTTATTTATATTATGTCTTTCCGCGAACTACAATAATAATGGCAGCTGGAAGTTGCAAGATAATTGTGCTTCCAGGATAGGGCCCCTTTGCCATTAGAAAGTAGCGAATTAACACAATCTTTTACTTACTACTAAAGTCGTAGAAGAACAGACAAGGACTGCACTTTTTTCGAAACGTTTGGGAACCTTGAAATTCCCTTCTCCGGAACCTCCATGTAAGGTTTTCGCCGGGTTCCGTACCCTGTAGACCGGTCATTTACGCGGGTCCACACGGCGAGACCTTAGCAGATCCATTGCCAAGCACTTTTGTGACGAAATAGTCCAACTTGGAATTACGCTAATGCAGTAACAAGTGAAAGATGCCACAAATCGTTTTCGACCTATCAGACATGGACTGACCCTTCCAATGCTTCCATTTAAGAAGGAACTAACTAACCGTACTCTTCAGGTTAGATATTGTGAGATAACTCATGCCCGAGTTAAACGAGATTCCCAGATATCCTTCATTTTGATGACGAGAACACCATACACATAGTTTATCTTCCAACGTAATGATAAACACTTATGTCATGCAAAAATTTCGCAAACGAGAGAAGAGAGAGTTGGTTCTAGTGGATACGAGAAGAAAGATATGAGCAGGAGAAATAGAGGAAGTCTACATGATGCCAGGCGCCACAAAAGCATCCAGCTCTTTCCATAACCACTTAAATACGGTCCGGAGCTTCCGGTTCCATCGGTGGAACGGACTTGGAGGTTCCACTGCCTAACTTTTTCTTCTATTCCGATCCACATGTCCTTTCTGCTTAGGCGGTATTCAAGCGCATTCCAGCTGTGACCGTACACACTGCCTTTGAGTGCGAAAAAACAGCAACTGCCAGCTGATTCTTCAGTGATTTCAAGTGGTGACTATCGTGTATCCTCTCCCTTAGTCATTTTGGCTTGGATTACGTTTTTATAGTTCTCCCATTCACTTCATTTTCGCTCGTTATTGGTCCCTGTAATCCCTTCTCTCACTCAGCAGAGCATTCATTTACTCAAATATTGTGTAGATTATTATTTAATTTGCTATTTGTTTTTTACACTCATCATAAAGTTTTGTTTTTCTCTTGTGTTTTGCCTGTCTGATGAACATTCTCTCCTCCTTCTGTTTGTGCTCTCTGTTTTAGAGAAGCTGCCTAACTAGTCGAGTATCCGACTGTGGCAAAAATGGTTAGCAATAATGACACCGTTTTCGACTTTTTTGTTCGGCCCCATCCGTGTAACTCGACCACATTGCTCTAAACGAACGAAAAAGAACTATCCAAAAACTGTTTCTTTCATGAGTTTTGATGAAAGTGAACATTCTATCTGTGATCCTCGTGGTTCAAAACCTAAGAGTATACTAGGTTTTTGAAGACGGAATTTTTCGTGGGTGCTGCTTTTAGCCTCTGAATTCTAGAAAACCTCTCACTATTTTGCGGGAGGATGATAGTTCCACGATAATTTATTCCTTATCTCGACTTTTGCCGTAGAGAAGAACGATCACTTCAAGCGGTAGTGTCGTCATTTCGAAAATCTCAGATTGGAATATAGGCAATCAGAAAGAGCAGAGAAACAAAATCTGAAGAAAAAAAGGCATGAAGTTAAGCTAAAATGGAAGAAAACAACGAATATAGTGCGTTCACATCTGTGCGGACCATGGCAAGAGGGGTGATGAACGCTCATTCTCGTGCTTCTCGCCTCGTTTCCAAATTTTCCGAACTGTTTCTCGGGTTCCATAATAGAGAGCATCCTTTATGTTCCACAGGAATTTGGAGCTTCTTCGCGAACAGATAGAGAAGTGATGGGAGAGAATACCTGCGCGATAGAGTTCACTTCCCGCAACCACTTTCGCAAATTTCTGCCGCTAGGAGAACAGGGATCTTTAGATTTGAAAACAGTTTTTATGTCAGCAAGCACGTTGCAAATAGATATCACATACCGCTTTTCGCAAATAACACGTCTTCATAATTTTAGCGAGCGAAAATGCTCGTCCAAAGAGTTTTGCCGCATTCAGTATATACAGTGCGCGTCAAAACTTTACGCCCACCCTAGAAATTCGCCGTTTCGGAAGAGGATCAAAATTTCCCGTGAAATAGAGTTCACTATCGTTTTCGGCGTGCTTGAAAACTTCCTTAAACTTTTGCTAGGTCTTTTCTTAGCGATCCTGCAATTTTTTATTCGTTTTTGAAGGAAAAACGCGGCGGTTCAAAACTTTACGCCCACCCTTGGGAAGGCTTTTTTATCGTGATAAAGCCAGGCGAATGTTGATTTCTCAGGAAAGGTGTTGCTAACAAACTGACAAATGACACAGGCTGATGTAGTGCATTCCAAAAGACCGCGGAAAACCCTTTGGAGCATTTAAAATCAATGCTTAGGGTACTTTGCCAGTCAATAACTAGGCAGACCCTTCACTGAGCAAGTGTGAACAGAACAAAAATTATTTAAGAACCTGTGTGAGCGCAGACGCCTAGCGGGGCATTTCCACGAGCAACCTTAATGAGAATAGATGGAAAATGAAACACTTGAAGACATTTCAAGACCGACGCCACTGTCATATCCCCCGTCTGGTCCTTCTCCTCTACAACGTTGGTCGAGAAAATCCGAACTAAATTCTCGCTGACTCTTTCCAAATCGACTAGACCCTACGCACATCATCATTTAAGGACTTCTGAGGCAAGAATATAAGGCATGTTCTCCGGACCACGCGACTCCACCCTTGGAGTGGAGTGATTTTGTCAGATACAACATGAACAGCATGTGGGCTTGGATGGCATTTTTTGTATTGCTTGCTAACATCCAGGATTTCACTCATATCATCTGATGATGTGTTCATCGGTGAGCGTTGAAGTCACACCACGATTTTCCTGGCTGAATGTTGCATTACTATAGAGATTCATGGGAGAAGCGAGAGGTTCCTTTTTTGCCGCAACTTTGGCTCTTGAATTTCGGTGATCAGGGCAGACCTCTGACTTCAGGATTGCAGAGTTGGGATCCAGTTGGGCTCACCAATTCAAAGCAGTGCTCTACAAATGCATTCGCCATCATTTTTCCTTTGACACGGCGTGCACAACTTCATTTTCCGCCAGGGTCACGACTCGGAGCACGTTTCACGTCTAACTCGCAGCCTCTCACTGTCACCCTTATGAGCTAGCAAGCCTATTTTTGCAATTTAGATACAATGAGGAACTCAGATGACATAACTGCTGATGGGATTCATGGCAGTAAACACCAATCCTACCACCTACAGAGCCTCGAAGGAGCAATTTTCTCTTGCTCTGCATGTAACTTCGCGAGAGCCATGAACAACTTTGTCACAGCATAGAGGAATTGACTATTTGGGGTAGTAATCAGCAAAGCAGAACCTGAGAAATGCTAATTCATAAGGATCGCTCAGCTTTCTTACGATAAAAAAGACTTTCCAAGGGTGGAGTGACCGCTTGGTTNGGGCGTGGCGCCGCTTCGCAAGGTCGGTCGATATCGTAGATCACCCGTTTTTCCATAGAATCTCAGGCTGCCGATCGGATGGCGTCCGCGCCGCACGCCCCTTTCCCGCCGAACTGGAGTCCGCCGATTTTTTTATGGACTGTATATATGGTTGATGCGCGTCAAATTTGACGCGAGGATATGCAGTGCAAAAGAGGGAGGAGAAGGGAATTCCTAGTGGAGCGCGAATGTTCCTGGTTTTGTCGTCGCGACAGCCGCGCGAACAAAACGCGTTCCCATTTCCGCCGCATCGAGACAACGCGAAAACTTCGTGAAATTCCAGGCCGACGCGTCAAATTTGACGCGCATCAACTATAAATGCCCTCAAATGCCCTCATTTTCAAAATTTCACGTGCTTATTCGCTCCCGCAAGCTCAAGCATGGGGTATCCCGCGATTGAGAGTGGAAACGAAGCATTTTGGTCCTACCACTGTTGTAACCAATTTCGCGATATCTTTTTGGAAAAAAACGGTCATCCTGGTCATTATGTTGGTGAAATCAGACATAGAATAGACTTAATCGAAAACGCTCGAGTACCAAAACAAAGGATGGATCGCGTACCTCTCGAACAACGCAAAGAGATTGCCGAACAAATCGAAAAACTTTTACATCAACGTGTGATAGAAAAAAGTGCATCTCCATTTTGCGCTCCGATTGTGTTAGTGAGGAAGAGGGACTCCTCATGGAGATTTGTGGTTGACTATCGACAGTTTAACGCAATAACGAAGACAGAAACATACCTTATCCCCAATATACAGGAGATAATTGCGGGCAAGACTTTCTATACGACCGTTGATTTCAAGTCAGGTTTTCATCAGATACCTCTTGAAAAGTCTCATCACGAAAGAACGGCATTTCAGTTTTTTTTTAGGGTTGTTTCAATTTATTACGATGCCAATGGGACTAAATGGGGCACCTGACACATTTCAGAGGGTTATGAATTCACTCATAAGGGAATTGCGAAGTTGCACGTTTGCATACAGCGAATCCGCGCCGACGAGGCCGCCACAGTGGTCGGGGATCCAGAAGCGGCCACGCTTGCCAGCACTACAGCCACGTTTGCCAGCACTCCACGTCACCATCTCTAATCTGCGTATCACGTTTCATCCTTACCTTCATGGTATCAGCCAATGATTTTGCTGTGACGTGGGTGACTTGGAAGCTACAACATAAGAACAATTTATACCAGATGCGACTATCAGGCGCACGCATCCATTTGCGAAAGGTTCTCGATGAAAACCGGTTAACGCGGCATGAAATTCTGAATGAAAAGAAAGCGCGGCCGCGCGTCAGTAGCACGCATCCAGTATAAATTGCCCTATACGCGCCGCCTCTGGATACCCGACCGCTGTGACGGCCTCGTCGGCGCGGACTCACTGCATGTCGATGATATTGTTACATGTTCTGACAACTTCGATGAACACCTACGTGATATTCGCGAATTGTTCGAAAGGATACGCTCATTTGGTATGAAATTGCGATTAGATAAACGTATTTTGCGGCACATGAGGTGGAATATTTGGGAGTTTTAATTAGTAAAAACGGATCTCGCATCAATCAAAAAGCAAAAAAATGCAGAGATATCCAGTTCCAACAAATACGAAAGAAGTCAAATCCTTTTCAGGGGCGGCTTCATATTTTCGAAGATTCATAGAAAATTTTACGCAGATCGCTCCACCTCTCACCAGTCTCACAGACTCTCATTTTGAATGGCGTACAGAACACGGTAAAGCGTTTGAAAAATTGAAACAATGTTTGTTAGACCTGGACATCCGTACGAGCTTCATACGGATGCGTCCACCAAAGCTGTAGCAGCAACATTACTTCAACAAAATCCATCTTCTGGGAACGTTCAGCGAATAGCGTTCGCGAGTCGGTGTTTGAATAAGCACGAAAGGAATTACTCGTTGATTGAACTAGAGGCTCTTGCTATAGTTTTCGGACCAACACACTTTCGGCCATACGTTTTCGGTGCTAAAATAAAAATCCTTACTGATCACGCTCCATTGTGCTAACCTTTCATCGAAAAGATCTTTGCGGGAGACTGGCTAAATATCAGCTTGCCATAATGAGCTATGATGTCGAATCGAATATCGACCTGGGAGACAAAACGCTGTCAGTGACGCACTGTCAAGACATGTTGCGGTTTCGGAAACTGTTAACGCAGTGAGTCAGTGTCAGCTTCTGAGCCTAGAAGAAATCCGAAAAGAATAAATATCTAGTCCTTCCATTACGAGAATAACGTTTCTCAAAGAACATCCCGTGGACGTAATTATACGGAAGAAACAGTTTTGTCTAATTAACGATCTCTTGTATTACGATAACGGAAAAACCTACAGGCTTGTTGTTCCAACCACTAAGCTTCAGGAAGCCATCACGAAACACCATCACGGTCATGCTTTTGATGGGGAACATGTAGGAATCTCAAGAACTTCAGAAAATTCGTGATAAATTCTACTGGCAAGGTATGACCGAATTTGTAGCGAAGTATGTTAGAAGTTGTCCTATTTGCTGAAAAGTTAAAAGTCCATATCAATTACTACGTCAAGAGCCACTTACTCCTTCCCCTGCGGCGAGCAGACCATTTGAAGGAGTGCATTCCGATGTTGTCGGACCACTACCAATGTCATTATTAGGACAATCTTACATATTGATACATATGTGCTCATTCACTAAATTTGTTGTATCTAATGCAATTGAGAATCAAAGAGCCGCAACAATCGCGAAATCATTCGCAAATGACGTCGTTTGCAGATTTGGAGTGCCAGAAAAATTGGTTTCAGACCGCGGATTAAATTATACTAGCGAATTATCTAAGGAAATCACGGAACTTTTGGGGACCAAACACGTGTTAACAACTGCGTATCACCACCAGTCAAATGGACAAGTAGAAAGATACGTAAAAACGATAAGCGAGACTCTCACTTCTTTTGTTCATAGTTACAGAGAAAACTGGTCCGAATTTCTACGAATGATTGTGTTATAATACATCGCGAAATGAAACTAAATGAAACCCCATTCTTTCTAATGCACGGTAGAGATCCGCAGCTTATTTCGGATGTCGTACTGCGATATCCAAGACGAATGTTTGGTGATCTCGAATCGTACAAAAGCGAATTAATAGCGAATATTTTCAATGCGTGGTCTACGAACAAATCTCGAACCAAAAAAGCCATGAACGTACACAAGAACAATTACGATAAACTGTGCCGTCAACAAGGCGAAATTACGCTGGGCGACCTTGTTTTATTACGAAACTACGGAAACCACTCGAAATTTGCGCTTTCTTGGAAAGGTCCATATCAAGTTATTCAAATAGCGAGGCCTAATGTCACCCTACAAAAGTTAAGTAATCCGGCGAATATCGATAACGTACACCTAAATAGGACGAAAAAATACGAGGACAGGGACGTGCCCAATCTCATTATGCCTCGAGGAATACCGTTTCCAAATGAGGTTACAGAGGCGGATACTACTAATGTCCGCAGGTCGACCCGAATTCGGAATCAAAGAATGCCGCTGTCGTACTGATAGAACAACGCGCATATAAAAGAACGTCGGAAACAAAACATGTACCTATTCCTTGTTATTCGTTTTATCTCGTACATACGTATATCGTTTCATCTAATACCGTGAATGACGCTCACTTTGTCAGAAAGGAAAGTTCATTGCGAAACTCTTCAGATGATTGCCGATAATGTAGCGATTCGCACTCCGGGACGCTCGGACGACGAGCCGGAGCCGTACTATAGTCCGGAGAAAACATATTTTGAGGTAAATTTTGATGATGAATAACGAATACGATTGCTGAGATTAATAACGAATCCACTCAGGAAAAGTGCGAGGAGAACTCGGCTCGCATCGCGATCCTCGAGAGCAGGGTCTGTTTTTCTGAAATTTTTCAAGAAATATAAACTGCCGAGTTCCCTATCGCAATGCAAAAGAGTGGTAGACAAGTTTCCGAAAGAAGTAGCTGATTGGTTTGCCATTTCCGAACCTTCTTGAATTGTATCCGTTCTTCTACAGGTATGTTTAATGCGGATTCAATAGTTTTTATTTGCATTGTATTCATATTCTTTATTACTGTGATTGCCATTCAACGTGGTTTTCCCACGTACAAAAGAATAAATAAATGAATAAATAAATAATGACTGCTGAGCTCAGATAGGTGCAGAATACAATTGTAATAGGACGAGGCGGAAAACACTGCCCTACTCTTTGTTCCGCATGCTCGGAACGGTCTTTGCATCTAAGGTTCTTTACGACGGTAGTGTTTCATGATGTCCTTTCTTCCATTCGGCTATGTTTACTTCCCTCAGTCATTGCGAGAGATCTTCGCTCACCCCACATTTACTTTTGATAGATTGTATTAGGTTGAGTTGAAAGTTCTCGGACAATATGGTAGTAATGACTTCTAGAGATCATAACTCAGCAAAGAGCTAAGTAAATTGAACGCGCGAGCTACCTTTCGATGGAGTATAAAAGGGTCTTCAAAACTCATACTAACAAACATACCGGATCGCCTCTTTGACTGCCACTGTGCGGCGCAATTTCGAGCCGTCGCCACCCCCACTTTCGCAACTCCATACTCTTTCTCCATCTATTTGGTCAAGAACACGCGGATACCGGCAGACGTCTGGAGGAACATTCCAAGGGGATCGCCCCCGTTAGGGCTACAGGCTAGAAGTGGCACTCGAAGTTCGTCTCGGGCGAATATTCCATCGAAGATGAAGGCAGTTCGGGGAGCCCGATGGAGTCAGATTTGGGCTTGCTGTGGAGACAGGTAGAAACCGATCCGTACCAAAACACTCAAACTGGCAGTCGCTGTTGTGATGAGTCAGATCGTGGTATTTCGCGACTGAAGTCGATCGGCAAGGCCCCAAAACTCAGTCGATGAGTACCACATGCTCTGATGCAGTACGGCATGAACCGGTGCGCTGATATGTCACTTTCTGTTCACACGCTAAAGCGCACCCACACGTGGCTTGAGTACCCATTTACTAAGGACGTGAAGTAGACTTCCTACTCTAACGTTTACCGTCGCGCCTGCTGGATTGGCAAAGGTGCGGGTGCAGGAGGCATTCCTAAACCCAACGTACACACCGAAAAGGTTATGCTCTGCATCTGGTGGAGCGTACACAGCGTCGAATGTTGGGAGCTGCTTGCCGAGGGACCTACAGTGACCGCAGACGTCTACTTTGGGCGACTGAGGAATTTGGAGGCAAATTACGAAAATGCGCGTCCGAAGCAGCACAAAGTCTACTTCTATCACGACAGCGTCCGACCACACATTGCAAGAACGGCTAATGCCGAACTAGTGAAGTCCGGATGCACCATTTTACCATTCCCTCCGTATTCCTCAAACCAAGTTTACTCGGATTACCACCTTTTTCCTCATCTCCAATGTCATATCTTTGGTCAAAAATTTCAAATCCGCGACGACATCGAAAAGGCACTGGAACACTTCTTCAAGAAGCGGTCCCCAGCGTTCTGGGGCAGGGGCGCCTACGATCTGCCTAAACGTTGGCAGAAGACCAGCGATGCTTTTGGGGCATGCCTCGAATGATTCACACTTGTCGTTTGAAAATTGCAAGAGAAATAAAAATATTGTCAATTTGTCCGAGAACTTTCGACTCAACCTAATAATTCGCACATCACTCGAGGAATTAAAGGATGAGAGGTTCTATCCATTCCAAGAAGTAGATGCGTGAACATGGACTTTGTTGAGCATTTCTTCCGCAAGTCGGAAGAAGCGGACTCTTCCGCGAAAGGTGGAACAGCTGGTGGGTTTGACCTCGAATCCGGGTATTCTCTTCGTGCTTCGCCTGCGACAACGTTGAGAACTGGCGGAGCATGACGAGACGTTTGACCGTGTAGGTTACAGATCAAACAACTGGAGCCACTTTCAGACCTCTGACGACGACGGTTTCGTTGAAACGTAAGGTCAATAAAGTTCCACCATAACAACCTGGTGTGGCATAAAACAAGTGATACTGTTCATCGTTTTAATATTGCTCAAAAAATGAAGAAAGGATCGTTTGTTCAAAGATGGAACTCCAAAGCTGAGATTTGCGCCTGCTTCCTGCTTTCGTGCCGAGACCAGCACTCAGCACAACGTAGAAAATGCCCCAGCTCTATTTTTGCTAAATATTTCAGTAGTTTCACAGAACTGTATGTTGCGCAGTTGTCAGCGACCTTCTTCATGGAATAACCTACAAGATGACATCAAGAGCGACAGATTTCTCCAAAAATCCAGGGAGAAATCAATTTTTAAAACCTAGACGGGGGATTTGCGTCCTTTAAATTTTCTCAGCAATTTTGAGAAATCCTGAGTTGCGCAGTTGTCTATTGAGTTTGCGAGTTTGCGCATGCAGAGCAAATTGAAGCAGGTGTGTTCATTTGAAACTGGCTCAGGAAACGGGTCATGTATGAGAACGCTTTTTTACCTTATATCTCTTTCAGATCAAAAAATCAGGGGTTGCGCAGTTATCAGCTGCCGAGCCCGTAAGATTCCGAGTAGAATGGTATATAACGCTTGATAACTCCTTCCACGCGTGGCTGAAAAAGCCTGCCTGAGCCAAATACCCCGTTTAGCTCAGGGAGTTAGCGAGAGAGCACGCAAAATGGGAGGGCGCCAGACGCGAGGCTGAGCCAGACGGGGTATCTGGCTCACCCTGGTTTCTCCGTCGGGAGTCAACGAAAGTGTAAGGTATTATATATCATTCTGCTCAGAATTTCATTCTGATTTCAGCTGACAACTGCGCAACATCCAGTTCCTTCAAATTAGCAAGATAATCCTCTTTTCACATTTTCACGAATTTCTCAGCCATTTTCAGTTGCACCTCTGTGATCTTGCTATCATCTAGTCCTCAATAACATTGGCAAGAAGTCTGGCAACACTGCAAAGCTTAGTTTCCCAAATGAAGAACGATATTGTCGGTCAAACAGTAATTTTGCCGCAAATTCCCACCAATTTTATGGAAACTTTCTGTCCAAAGGAACCGGCTATGTTTGAACTTCGGCTTTTCTTAGACTGTATTGTGTGAAGAATTTGAGCCACAACTGCGCATTTCATGTAAACCTGCTCTGCCCGAATTACAATTCATAGCTTCACTCTTTTTTTTTTGGTCCGGGACTGGGTTCCGGACCCATCTTATCCTCTTCGCCATAGGTGAAGGTTCCACATACGGGCACCATCGAAAGTGATGGTGGCCTGGGACACGTCTCAGGCTATCGAACGTATGCCTTTCCCTCCAGGAATGGGGGGGGGGCGGGTACTTAGTTACCTGTAGCATCTGCCACAACGAACTCAAAGAAATGGGTGGCAAACGTGAAAATTCCGAACAAAAAAGCCGAAAACGCGGCCTGAAAGAAAAATCCGATCGATAAGCCGGCGCCACAGCAGCCTCGCCGCGGTGTTGCACGGCGGTGGCATGGTGCCATCTTCAGTTGTCTGGTTTAGCTGACGTTTGGATCGCGGTGACCACGAGAATATGTGCGCGTAACGCCATAAAACCCTGTAGATGGTGTGCATTTCACACACTACACTACGTACAGTCCATTAAAAAATGGGCGGACACCCATTCGGCGGGAATGGTGAACGCGTCGCGGTCGCTGCTCAATCGATAGCCTGGGATAGTATGGAAAACGGGTGATCTCCGACATGGACAGACGCTAGCGAAGCGGCGCCACGTCCAACGGGTGTCCGCCGAATTTTTTTAGAGACTGTACATACAACAGTGGTAATATCCAAAATCCTTCGTTTCCACTCTGAATCGTGGGATATGTCACGATCTGTGACTGGACTTCCTTTTTACCCGTGCGGTGGTTCAGTTTCTGTTCATAGATTTATCGGTAACGCACAAGACTGCTCCAGCGGAGCTACAAGACAACAATACCCGCTGAGAAGGCCACCCCTCAGCGGGTTTACAACGCTATCATAAATCAAAGCCACGGGGTCGTGCGCGAGCACGACACTCCCCGGAACAGCAAAAAACACCAAAATTTTTGCAAAGTGCACGAAAAAAATACAGTGGGCAAATTCGAATTTCAGAGTGCTACATCCATTGGTTCAGCAATAGAAAGGAACGAGTGCTCATAAGGCAAATGGAGTTGGAGGCAAGCAACAAAAAAAGAGAAGGGGGAACAAAAAAAAATGGTACGAAAACAAGACAAAAAATTCACGAGTGATAATTCATTAGTGTTAGCGGCGACGAGCGGTAGCAATGACGGGCGGTGACGGAGGTTGTGGACGGACGGCGATGTTGGTTGAGGTGGAGACGGACTGAGAGGTGAATATTTTATTGTAGAATTCTGCATTTACATTTTTCGCTTCTTGGTATGGATGAGGTGGGCTTGGCGGCAAGTGCCGCACAAAACATCACTGTCCCCCTTATGTGCGGCCTTGATGCACGCAATTGGAAGCATCCTTCGAGTGAGGAAAAGCTCCTCTCCAATGCGCAGTAGTTCCTATGAAAAAGTTTTTCTCCAAATTGTTATTCCACTACAATTATTTCTGCTAAATCAATTACAGGATTAATAAACTCTAGCAAAAACCAACTTGATTCAAATCCTCCACAAGTCTCCTTTCTTTATGCACCTTCTCTCTTTCTTCTTGGAGCTGCTCCATCAGATCACTTCTGACTAATGCCACAACGCGCCTCTCATTGCGCTCTTCATCCAGCTTTGCTTTCAGAATATCCAGCATGGCCCACAAAACACCACAGTCCCCCTGATGTGCGGCCTTGATGCATGCAATTGGAAGCATCCTTCGAGTGAGGAAAAGCTCCTCTCCGATGCACAGTAGTTCCTATGAAAAAGTTTCCTCTAAATTGTTATTCCACTACAATTATTTATGCTAAATCGATTACAGGATTAATAAACTCTAGGAAAAACCAACTTGATTCAAATCCTCCACAAGTCTCCTTTCTTTATGCACCTTCTCTCTTTCTTCTTGGAGCTGCTCCATCAGATTATTTCTGACTAATGCCACAGCGCGCCTCTCGTTGCGCTCTTCATCCAGCTTCGCATTCAGAATATCCAGCATGGCGCACAAAACACCACAGTCCCCCTGATGTGCGGCCTTGATGCACGCAATTGGAAGCATCCTTCGAGTGAGGAAAAGCTCCTCTCCGATGCACAGTAGTTCCTATGAAAAAGTTTCTTCTAAATTGTTATTCCACTATAATTATTTATGCTAAATCGATTGCAGGATTAATAAACTCTAGTAAAAACCAACTTGATTCAAATCCTCCACAAGTGTCCTTTCTTTATGCACCTTCTCTCTTTCTTCTTGGAGCTGCTCCATCAGATTATTTCTGACTAATGCTACAGCGCGCCTCTCGTTGCGCTCTTCATCCAGCTTCGCATTCAGAATATCCAGAATATGATGAGACAGCTCCCTTTCCTTAAGAGAAAAAAACCAAAAAAATTCAACCTAGTAAAGAAATTTTGAATCATCAACAAAAATCATTTCTTTGACTAATTCGCCACCGTAATGATTTCAGTTGCAATGAGAGCCAATGAGACCATTCCAGAGTTAAAAGAAGCAGCACAATACCCAGGCTATTCGACTTGCGCTAGTACTTATGGTGGGATTCCACGTGGTTGTTCACTACCATTGCCGGCCTGTTCATTCTACAGAATGGTACATGTGCCCAAATCTAGGGCAGTGTACGAAATAGTATAATGCTTAGACTGGAAACCTTCTATTACTGTGGATCATGAAGTGATTCTTTTCAAGAAAGTGAAAAAGAGTACGCACTAATTGCTACCGTACGTCACCGAATCGATCGATGAATTTAAAATGACTGTGATCTCAATTCAAAAGCCTCAACTTCCAATAATGAATAGAAGATTTGCAATGAGTGCCAATGAGGCACTGATGATCCCTGAAAACTATCGCTTGCCAATCGAATGTCCAAGAGAAAAGATTGCAGCAAAAGGATTTAGAACTTGTGCACCACAATTTAGTTGTATCTGCGAAGCAGAAAGGTCAACAGAATTTTGTAAATGCCCACCAGAATCAAAATCCGACGTGGGACCACGGATCTCTAACAAACTGCCAATAACCACTCCGTTCGCTGAAGTAAAAAGTAGTGAACACGAAATTTATGTGTCATCAAGCGAAGGAGAAGTTCTGATTTTGCTGGAATCAACAACGCTCATAAATAGCAATGAATTTTTACTAAATCGGCCATGTGAAGTTAAGTTCCAAAGCGTGACTGGTTGCAACAAATGTGCTGAGAGGGCAAAATTAGCGACAAATGTCGAACTGAAACTCCATCATGCATCACGGTTCAGTGCGAAGATCAGGTATTTTCTCTGGAATGCACCCTCTCTAATAAAACTACTACAGTTTTCCTAGACTTTGATGGTGCGGTAATTTCGGAAAAATGTCATACTATTTGTGACGATAAAGTAGTCAATTTCAATCTGCAGGAACGTTGCTATTTCAAAAACAAAGCACAAAGTGACATATTCAGTCGAAAGGAAGTGTGTACACCGTAACCCTTCCACTGGTTGCAAGATGTGCAGATCCCAAACCTTTATCCATTGATAAAAACAGTAAAAGAATATTGGAAAACGGCGTTAGCAGCCGCCTCAGTGGTGGCAACAGGAATAGGACTGACTTACGTCTTCGGTCCGATAGCAGTCATAATGTTTGCGAAAGTAGCTTTGCTCACCGTCGAGGTCGCCATTAAGTGCGCATGGGGGATTATTCGCACCTTACGGGTCATTATAAAGAGCACCGCAAACATGCTCTCATGCATGCGAAGACTCATGAGAAATTAACAAAAACCAGCCTGATCGTCCGGCTGACGCCGGACTCTCAGGCTTCTTTTCGTGCTCGCTTCGCTCGCGTTGCCTTCATGTGGCATCTCTCTCACACCACGGCGGCTATTCCACATTTATCAAAACTCCCGTTTTTTGCACCTTCTAGTTTTCTGACTCCGAGGCGCCCTTCAAACAGCTGTGCAACAGCCAAGCGACGTCTTTCCTTGTGTAGGAGCGTTGGACCCGTCTCAAGGTGTTTCCCAGCTTTCAGATCAGACGCCGGCGCCCCTCACCCCACCGTTGGACTCGTCTCTGAGCGTTTCCATACTTTTGAGCGCCGGCGCACCCTTATCACACCGTTGGACCCGTTCCTGATCGCTTCCCCACTTTTGGACGCCAGCGCACCCTTATCACACCGTTAGATCCGTCTCCAAGCATTTCCCCCGCTTTTCGACGCCGGCGCACCCTTATCACATCGTTGGACCCGACTCCAGGCGTTTCACCACTTTCGGACGCCGGCGCCCCTTCGTCCCGCAGTTGGACCCGTTTTTAGGTTTTTCCTCCACCTTTGGACGCCGGTGTACCGTTGCCGCAAAGGTGTACCCTTTGCATAGCGTTATCACCCCTTCTCGGCGCCGGCCCAGCCCTACAGCGTCACCCCTCATCCGTGTCCTTCTTCGCCTCCCTGGCTCCTTCTCTTCGACAGAAAGGAACCAACCCATCTCTTCCCTTTTATAGTGTCTGGGCTTATCTCATTCATTCCAACGGTGGTAAACACAACAGTCGGTCCTTAACATGTCTGAACATGACAGAAGTGGCCGAAAACACCTGTAAATTAAGGTAAAAATCAAAATTTACCACATTTTCGTACATAACTCGACGGGCTGAACACGATGGTGTAGGTATTTTTCGTTTTTGGTGGCTGGTTCTCGTGCACAGACACACACACACACACACACATGAAGTGCCAATTAATAAGAAGTAAGATATCGATCCAAAAACCATGGACATAGGTACAGCAAACGAAACAATAAAAGGGCGGAGCCATGCTTCCACTGTTGTAAGTTTCCATATTGGTATCGGCGTGGCTAAGACGGGACCATCACAAAAAGTCGGAAAGCTGTTCCTATGTATCAACAAAATGACCATCTTTGACCTGCTTCTCGGCACTGAGGAACTCCACACAGAGCTCCTCAAACCGTCGATCGCAAGCTGGATGTGCCCAAGTTCGAAGAATTTTTGTCCACGCTAACCGCACGCATCGAGAACCAGCTGACCAGCCGTCGAGATGCGATCCACAACACTCTCGCTGCATTCCAAAACCTGGATACGATAATCACCCATTTCTTGAAACGGACAACGCCGAAGTCCCAATGCGCCTTTTGTTCTCTAGAGGACAATATCGACTCTCATCACTCCGCCCGGTGTTCCCGATTCCCTGAGTCCTACTCACGCACATTTGAAGCTTCAAGGATAGGGCTCTGTGGTAAGCGCCTCAAGGCCGCACATCAGGGGGACTGTGGTATTTTGTGCGGTATTTGCCGCCAAAACCACAACTCCCTGTTGTGCCCTTCAAGGGGCACTGCACACCACATCCACGCCAAGAAGCGAAAAATGTAAGTGTAATTCTACGCGTCACTAAAATATTCATCTCTCAGTCCGTCTGCACCTCAACCAACATCGCCGCCCGTCCACAACCTCCGTCACCGTCACTGCTACCGCTCGTCGCCGCCAACAAACACTAATCAAATCACTTCTGAATTTTTTGTCTTGTTTTCGGACCATTTTTTGTTCCCCCTTCTCTTTTTTTTTGTTGCTTGCCTCCAACTCCATTTGCCTTAGGAGCAGTCAGTGCAACTTTACGGTTCTTCGGTGAAATCGGAATCAGATTTCATTGAGAAACCGGAAAATTAGCACCAGTGAGGAAACAGGGCGTGGTTCTGCTCTAAACTCCTTTTGTGGACCGCATATCTCACCATTATCATGCTTTAAATTTCTAGCCGTTTCCCACACTTCCATTTGTATGGTGTATCATGAATATGGGAAAGTGCGCACGTTGATGAATCCGTCATTGCTGCCTCGATCCACGACTAGGAATCGCCTATACCTTATGCTATCCATGTACTAATCGACACAGCTGCGCAATCCTTCCATTCTTTCGCTCGGATATCCTGGATTGTCTTTCAGAAGCAACCTGAATGCGAGTTCAACTTCCGAACCAGGTTTATGTTCATGGCAAAAATTCTAACATCACCACATTTTGTACAGTTTATTCACAACACAAACAATGCCCGTAAAGGAAAGTAAAGAGGATGCAGTAGAAGTGAAGTATCACAGCGATATAATTCTTGATAGATTGAGCACTGGTATCAGTGAGGTAGAAGAGGAAATAAGTCAGATCCGCAGCTCGAAAAAAAAAATAGGAAGCTTCTCTGTATTTTGGTAGAGGAGCTATTAGACATCTATGGGAAATTTCTCTCAGATCCGTCCGACTCTCTATTGAAGTCTCTCCGCCAGATGTTTACCATTCAATCTTCATATTCTCGTAGAGATGTTTTCTCTTGGAGTATTTTGTGCACGAAAGATCACCAACTTCGCTGACTGAATCGAGAACCTGCAAGAAATTGAAATCAGAACTAATGAGCCGCGTACTGTTCTATTAATAGTTATAAGTGAGTTATTAATAGTTGTAAGTCACTGCACTTTTATAGCTATGGAAACTCCAGTGGTTCGGAATAGCTGTACTTATGGATGTGTTCATACTTCATCGCGGCGCAACCGTCGCGCACAAGCAAAATGTTCAAAAGTGGCTGATTCGTATGGAAACATGTGCATACGGCGGTCGTGTTATGTTAATTGGCGTTTATTCCTACGATGGTACGTCGCAGATCCTCGACGCGTGCTGCTCATACTAATTTCCTTCAAAGTTCACGCGATGGGTCAAAATCGCGCTGCGTCGCGATGGAGAATTTTGTTATTGTTGTGTACACGAACTCCGTTATTGCTTCTCTTCTCCTTCAACTGTTTCAGCTCACGAGCTGAGAAACATTGTTACCTGTCGCATCACAAACATTGTAATCGTCGCCGCGATGTCATCGCCCCGCGATGAAGTGTGAACACACTTATATTATACTTCGTCACAAGGCGATGACGTCGCGACGACAGCAGCAACATGCGCGACGAGGCAAATAGCGTCTCGTAGTCTGTAGGTCAACACTTGTGGGCCAAAACTGCACAGGAAGAAGGTAATAGCGACAAGTCGTAGTCCATAACGTTGACTGAATTGATGCATCGGATTTGCTCGTAAATACCACGCGAGTTCATCCCATCGCGTGATTTTCGATGGGAAAAAGTATAAACAGCACGCGACGGGGCAGCGCAACGTTTCGTCGCGAGGACAGCCATCAATCACAACAACGCGAGTGCACTATCTATGCAGCATCATCCGCTTTCGGACGACTTACATGAGCGTCGAACGGCCGCATCGTGAGGGACTATAAACACAGCCTACCACATGCTTGCTTCGCACTGCTCCACACCTCTCATTGATATCACCGCCTTGAATCTCGGGCGTTTATGTGGTACAGCGCGTGCAATCTTGTCCAGATCACTGGATTGTACTTCCGAAATTTATAGGATATACGTAACCTTGTCGAGCATTTCTTTGGTATGTGCTGCAGAGATGCAGAATCGACATCTCGACTCTGTCATGTCAGTGGCAGGGAACGACACTACGACGACACCAACGCCTCTTGCTAGCATCTCACGTCCGTAGAAGCTGAAATTCAACAAGTCTTAATTTGTTCTCTAATACAAGTAGAGTAGTGTTCCATGTCCTCATCGAGTGGTGCACGAACTACGCATTAGAAAAGTATTGTTGGTTGAAATATCATGGTGTAGTCTGCCTCGATAACGAAAAGTTTTGTTCTTGTGCACAAAACTGAGATTTTTCTACTAAATGACAATCAGCTTCTTCTTAACTCTCATAATTGCTAAATCGGACCTCAAAAGTATACATATTCTTTGTTTGGATGCATTACATCATTGAGGTTATCCGTGAACGTGTTAATGTGAATACCCACATTCACCCAATGACCTGACACCTACCAACATATTTACCCTCATGTGACGTTGCCTATGTCCAGCTGCTACCCGTTGATATGAGATTACCCGACCTGCCAGTAGAGCATCTGGGCCTTCGTTGGCGCGGGTTATGCGGTGTAGAGTAAATAGACTCAGTGATAAAAACAGCATTTATATACAGTAGCTGTCAATATGATATGATCAGAGGCTTTGTTCAAAACAGAATCTCAGACTATAACTCAACTATAGATTGAGCTATTCAGATGAAATTTGAGAATATGGTAAGGGTTCAGGTGTTCTTTCTTTCCGCTGCTTGACAGTGGCATAAACTGCTTCCAAGCAGATCTACCGTTTTTCAAGTACAAATTCACTGTTTTATTAACATTATGGTTTTTCGACTGTATCGCGACATCTCAGCTCCGGAAGAAATTATTCTAAATCGTATTGTAAGCGAGCAATTCGCTATATAAGTTGCGTTCCATGGTTCTTCTCTTCACACAAAAAAGTGGGCTTGTGAAAAAGTCGTATAAAAGCATGAAAAAGGATTTTTTTACAATTCCAAAGAAAAACATAGGTCTTGATGCGGAATATTTCTATGATGTCCACTACTAGCAACTATTCTGGTTTTCAAATGAGAGCTGTATTGCTGTTCATATGCTCAAGATATAGTTAAACCGATTTTTTAGTGATTTTGATTATTTAATTTCGTCCTCCCGTTTGAGCTGCGAAGGAAGCGCTCTAATAGCATGGTGGTGGAAATAATAGACGAATATGTGCCCAATCTGTACCAACTCTTCCTTTCTCCCAGTAGTTAATAATTGGGATGCTATACAAAATCTACGAAATCCGAGAACGTTAAAGGCAGCACCCATGATAATCTTCATCTTGGAGCTTATGGACGTTTTCAAATCTCAGACATAGTCCCGACAATTCTGCGACAAAAATGGTGTCGGAAGTCACGGCTTACGCGAGATATTACAAGTAGAACTCCAGTACAACAGTACAAACCAGCCTGCTGGTACGAGTCCTCCTGTTTCGCAGGCGTAGCATTGGAGCGACACTTGACGCCGATCAGCTGTTTTTGCCTGCCGTCACTCAGTTTTTCCTATGAAAAATTCTTTTCTGCGCTCTTTTCCCTTCAGTTCTTCTGCTATTTCGGTCATAATTGCCTGGAAAACTTTCTATTTTCACTTTTAAGGAGTTGATTACCCTTTTCCGGCTCGTATCATTTAATTGTTTCTGTTTTTGCTTCGCGGATACATTTGTGCAACAGTCATCCTTCCCTTTTGCTATTCCCGCTTTCTTTTGCTCGAAAACACTGCAAATCCGGGTAAATACCCAAGTTCGTCAAAAAAGTAAATGACGACTGAGGCAGCATTATCGACTTTTTGGTCAGGTCGGTTCCGCGCAACTCGACCATTCCGATCTAAATCAGCGAAATAAGGTCATTCAGAAATCGGCTTTTCAGAAGTTTTAACGAAATTGACTGATACCCTCGTGCTCACTGTAGTCAAAAACTTAAGACTGCGCTAAAATCTCGATGACAAAAATTTTCGTGGGTGCTGCCTTTAATGTTTGAGCTCAATAATCCATGTTAATTGAAGCTGTGTCAATGCTAAGCTGCCGTTGAAAAGCGCTCATGGAGTTTCAGTACATGCTAGAATTTGTGTCAGATAGCTCAACGCAGAAGCGAGTTATAGCAGAAGATTTCCTAGTCATTATGGCTCTGATCATATCATTATGATCAGAGCCATAATGATTATGATCGCTACTGTACGTATGTAGTGTCTCTCGACGCGTTTTCTATACTTCTGGACTCTATTGGCTTGGTCTGATTCATTGTATCGAGAATAGAAAAAGAACTGACCCGCATTTAGCTGGGTAGTAGAGAAGCACTGGGACTACAGGGCTGTCGTCGCTGCCATAAACAATGAATCCCATCTGCTTCAGTCGCAAACGGAAATAGCGTGAATTTCTTGCGAGGAGTTCGATTCGGTGGGCACCTAAATCGCTCATTTCGAGTGGTTTTTCAATTTTTTTTGTGCACTCCTTGAAGTGTATATAGCTAATTTCTCTCTTTTTTTTTCTGACGTTTTGCCTATTGAAAGATACGTTTCGAGCTTCTGATCAGGCTCGCTGATACACTTGGTCTCATATCCTTCAAATTGTCTAGTCCTTTCAGGCCCTGAAAAAGGCGACATACCCGAAACGTTGCTTGATGAAGAATAAATGGCGTGCAATGGCGGCCGCAGGAAAGGGGGGGGGGGGGCGTCTCCTTGATTTTGGCTTAATTCTGCCTAGTGCCCGCCATATCGTGTTCTTGTTGCGAATATATGAGAAGAACGGTTCACTCGACATGTTGAGGAGAAGTGGAGCAGTTTGAGATCTATTTTTGCGCATCGTTGAACTCAACACTCATACCAAGTTAGAAGCTCCTTGAATTGTTTACATTACTGTTTACATTACTCTGTTCAACACTTCGTCAATGTAGTACAAGTTACCGTCATTCGTTCCATCTTTCCCCATAATAATGCTCATCGAAGTGTATATTTGTTGTGCGACAGGTGGTGACATCGGACATGAATAGTATCCAGTCGGAGAGTTTACTCGTAGATGATCAATGGTTTTCTGAAAGCAATTCTTGCTTTCAAGACACATCAGTGCTTCAATTTTCAGTTTTTTTTTTCTCACATCTATCCAGACTTTTTCCGACCTCACTATGTTCTCTGACCGAACTGATATACTTCACCTCTAATCATTATTTCTCACCTTAGCACCAGCAATGTAGCCACCAGCCGCTCCGAAGCTTTTTGTAAACGTTCCCATCAGAATGTCAACATCTTTCGGATCACAGCCCCAGTATTCGACAACACCTCTACCTGTGGCTCCCATTGCACCTGAAATCGAGCTTTTTTTGGTTTTCATCACTTCAATTGTGATTCGCGACCTTTAATTCTTCTCATCATTTGTCAAGGTAGCTTTTACACCTTTTTCTTTGCTATTGACATGTCCAAAAGAATTAAAGTGTCTACTTACCGATTGAATGAGCCTCGTCCAGATACAAATACGCTCCGTATTTTTTCTTCAGAGCGATAATGCCAGGTAGATTACAGATAGATCCTTCCATGGAATAAATGCCTGAACTTGGATAGCTACCTAGCGGTTTTCAAGTAATAGAGAAAACACAAGTATTCTGTATACGATACGGTGACTTTTAGGCTTAGGACCCAATAAAACCGAATAATCCAATCAATTTAATTATTATAATTCGGAGCCCAACCCAAAAATTCGCACTTTGAGGGTGTACATATATCACCGTGAGGGAAAACGGGGCGTGGTGCTGTTTTGCGATTGGTTCGTTTAAATTCTCCTCCCGCCCACTACGGTCGACTCGTTCCCTTTGCGCGCGATCCCACTATACATGACTATGCAAAATTTGAATGCGACCGGGACGAGTTGATCGTAAAGGGCGGGAAGACTCCGCCTCGTTTTCCCTAACGATGATACACACCCAAACTTTGGAAAAAAAACACAGAACCTTATCCCCTTTTATAATTCTTTGAGAAAGGTACTTCTCCCTCTTTTCGAGAAAAAATTTTAACTTATTCGAAATCAACTTTTGGATTTCAAATACAGTGGTACGGCCGTACACAGGGGGCGGGGCCGCGGCACGGCATTCTTGGGCAGAGACACAGGTGCTCTGCATGCTGGCTCTGGTTGTCTGCTGCTGTGTGGTAGCCAAGTTCTCTGCTGCTGGCAGAAGCAGACAGCCAGAGCAAGAGCATTTGTGTTGCAGAGCCCCTGTGTCTCTGCCCAAGAACGCCGCATCGCGGTCCCGCTCCTTGTCTACGGCCGTTTGGAGTTCACTGTATGTACTGATACAGGGGTATCAAAAAGTTTCCGGCCTAGACCACTTACACTAAAGCTACTGCAATGAAATTTCAAACCGAATAAATATAGACCTCTCGAAGGTCAACCCACTTTTCATCATGCCATCCTCTTAAAATTTACCAGTTTTATAAGGAGTTTTGTCGCATGAGAACAAACACCAGACCTAAGCTTTATTTCGTAATCGTTCTCGTTCCGCCGAAGCGCCGTTTCGAATTTTCGGATAGATTCTGGTAGCTGGGCCCTGAACTCTGCTTACGAAGTAGCGGAATTAGCGAAGTGCGTCCACATTCTCAAAAAGGAATACAGTCTCGTGAAAATGAATGTTCCGTTGGAGAGTTTGAATTTTATGGCTGAGTTTTTGCAGTAATTTTTCTTGATTGTTTTGAGAATGCGCTGGACCAAGGTAACATTGAATACACCTGCTTTCTTAGGATTCACACAAATGCAGTCATGTGGCACGAAATTTTCTCTTTCTCATGGAACCTTTGGTGAAACGTCTCCATCTCCAAGATTCGTGTTCGATCGCACTAATCTCGGACATGTGCCTGTCTCGATTCATTACCGCATGCTTAGGAGTTCAAACCTTGGCACTAAATTCGCTATTCATTGCCAGTCAAGAAGCACTGTGAAGTATTGTTCCCACTTTTTTCGAAACGATCAAAAATCCTTTTCGAATGTTCAACGGAATTTTCCTGTCCAGCGCCGAGAAGGTTTTGGAGCCTCAATTTTCTTCGAAGCTTCAAATTGTTGGATGACTGCCCAGGGAATTTCCAAAGATAGTTCTAGATAGCTGAAGTCTTTGCACAAATTCTGACGTCAAAATCTGCCTGCACTGTCCAGCGCTTTTCTACACAGCTGCAACAATTTGCGCTCGGCTTGACTCTGTTCGTTGACCGGAGTGCGCTCCATTACTGATCGATTCTGGCACCCTAACAAACACCGTATTCGGGAATTCTACACGGGAATGCTAGAAGACTTTCTCCTTGTTTACAATTGAGAGTGGAAATCAGATTTTGTTTAGTAAAACTTGTTTACGGAACGAAAAGTCAACAGTATTTTTTCGCATGATTCACATTTTTTGGGAGGTGCCCACAGTTTGGCTTGAACAAAATGTTCTGGTTTCCAGACGGGCTGACGAAATCTCATGAAACCTTGCAATCTAACATAAAAGGCTTCCTCCTACACGATACCTTCAAAATTGTCCGGAAATATGGAAAAGACAAGCGGAGGCCGGAAACTTTTTGATACCCCATTATATTATTCGGTCCCAAGTATAGTCACTTCTGGCTCACCTTCGACAATGATTAAAATCTTGCGGTATGGTCGGTAAGTTTTCGGATTACCGTAAGCTATGGCGTTACGCAGAATCTTCTCCAGAGACTGCATGTCTGAAAAATACAGTATTGAGTGTGATCTGCTGTATTGCAGACGTGTGATTACATAACTCTAAATGAAAAGTTACCGTTGTGCTTGAAAACTTTCGTAGAAGCTCCAGATAACCTACATCCCAAAATCAGCGACGCATGGTTGTACTGGTCGGAGATAATCAAGGAATGCTGTAAAAAATCGAAAGTGTATCTAAACGACAGTTTCCACAATTTTGCAGTGGCGTAAGGATGTCATTTGCCACGCGTGATCCAAGACTAGGATTCAAGTGGATCATTGAGATTACCCAGGGTAAGTATGCTAACACCACACAAGTTTACCGATTGTTAGCCCGACAGTCAACTTGTTTACCTGAGTAGTCTCAATGATGCATCTAGGGCGTACACGCCTAATTAGCCGTAATTACCCTTGAAAAACCAGGTTAGGAAACCAATTTTCACATCTTATCTTTCCACATCTCCAAACACAATTCAACCCATATGGTAACCAATCATGCTGACCATCGCTGGTTTGCGTAGTTAAAATTTATGAATCCCAGCCTGGTTGGTGAACATATCACACTACAAAAACAGACCTTGTCGACGAGACAAGGAGCGTTCATTGAGTTTGTCGCGAATCCCATGCTGAACACGATGGCGTCTTCGACTTTCAGGAACTCGGCGACGAGCTTCTCTAGCTTGTATTGCGAGACAGATCGACCTAAAAATTTCTTTCCTTGAGTCTAGGTACTAGTAGTGTGTTGATCAAGCAATGTGTTGAATATATTCGGTATTTGAAAACTTGATCTCAAATAAACTGAAATTTGATTTGTTCATGATAAGAAGTTGAATTAGTTGAAAAAAAGGTTTGTAATGGTTTCTATTTTCGGAATGTTCGACTGTTTTAGATGGAGTTCTGAGTTATTTAATAAATTAACTGCATTTCTTAGATTTTTATTCGGTCAATACCAGTGGCGGACGCAGAAAGTGATCGGAAGGGGGCGAAGGTAGGAAATAAAAATATTAAAAATATTAATTATAACAAAAACAATTAATAAAAATTATTCAAAAATATTAATAAAGATAAACAATCAGAAATACACCTGGGTTCGTAGCACTAGGCGACAAAGGTGGGCGGACGAGCTCGACAAAACTCTCTCATCTCTGCACTTTGCAAGGTGTTACTAAAGATGCTTTTTGTTAAATGGATTGTACATATATACCATTCAAATCAATGATTGGGGAGGTGCGAGACGATATGGGGGATAATCCTCCGCCCATAAAGTTATTTGCCCATCTTTTTTTAAAAAGCAGAAATAATATTGTTAGAGTGTAAAACTTTGGATAGGCGCTGTTTTCTTTCGCCTTCATGGCACCCTTACTGAACATTTATTCTAATCAATATATTCGAAGTACATGACAAGCCTGAAAAAGTTGAAAAAGGTACACTTGCTCGTCCAAGACACGCTCACCTTTGTCGCCTAGTGCTTGCCATCCACAATCAGAAATANGAAGAGGATGACGCGTGGGAAAAAAATTGGGGTCTCCGCCGGTTTGGGGCCACGAGTTAAAAATAAAATTAATAAAAATATTAATTATAAAGAGAAATAATCAATACAAATTATTTAAAAATAATGACAAAAATAAACAATCAAAATGTATTAATGTGAAGCTTCTATTTATTTTGTGAATTTCAGAAATTCGGCGACCCATTCTCGGAGGGGGGGGGGGGAGCGCCCGCCCCCGCAACTCCTTCCGCCACTGGTCAATACTCTACTGGATATGTTATAGGAAATGGTGGCAAAATTTTTACCATGTGATGCATAAGTTCTGTTCCTACAAAAATAGGTCCTGCTACGCAGTATTGAATAGCGATATACAGGGTGGCGAATAAATACGTGCGCGTGACATTTGACTCCGTTTCATTTATTTGAAGTAATCGTGCATACTTTTTCATTCTCAAACATTTATTTGTTCCTTATTATTGAATTTTGGGAGGAAAATCTGTTCTCCAAGCTATGACGAAGGTTTACCCATGTCGTAACGTGATTGCGCGGTTGGCAGAAATTGGAATGAAGAATCAGCAATTCGTCCGAAGCTCGGAGTTCCTCTCGGAACCGTCCAGAAGGTTCTTAAGCAATGAAAAGAGGAAGGAGACGTTTAACCCAAACCCAGAAGTGAAGTGTCAACACCCGAAAGATGCGTGGGGTTATTAGGAAAAGGATTGACCGAAGAGATGATCTGAGCTCGAACCAGATGGCCAAACAACTCAACATTTTTTGGAAATCTGTCCAAATGACAGTGAAAAATTAGCTTGGACTTCGAAGTTATCGTCTGCTTAGCGGACAAATTCTTGTCGACCAAGCGAAGCAAAATTGGAGGGAAAAACGCAAGAAATTACGGGAATTTTTCGAGGTGCGCCGCATTGAGGACGCCCTCTGGTCTGACGAAAATGTTTTCACTGTTGAAGAGGCTAAAAACTCTCAGAATCACCTCCAACTTTTCAGCCCAGGTCTCAAGAACAATCGCAAGCGAAAAACTGCCACACGAAGTCTTTCTCCTGAAAGCTTAATGGTTTGGGGCAGTGTCAGTGCAACGGACAAAACGTTTTTTGATTTTTAGCGACAAAATCGTCAAAATTAATGCAAAAATCTACCAAGAAGAGATCCTCGAAAAAGTTGTGGTGCCCTGGAAGCAGAAGCATCCCAATTTTATCTTCCAACAAGACTGGGCTCCAGCCCATGGAGCCAAAACAAAAATTGACTACCCGGAGACCAAAATCAGCTTTTTTCTGACGGAGGATTTGTGGCCTCTCAACAGCCCGGATCTGAATCCAATGGACTTTTTTGTTTGGGGCTTTATGGAAGAGCAACTCAGGAGTACATATGTGGAAAAACTGGTGGATTCGATAGAAGTTTGGAACAATCTCAACGTTAACTACCTGCGCCGCACCATCGATTCCATGAAGAAATGAATTGACGCCTGCATCAAGGCTGATGGCGGACACTTCGGAAATACTTAGTAATTGTGAAATGTTGTGCCTTGCTCTTGTATAAAAATAATATTCTTCAGACGTTTGTGGACAACACATAAAATTAGAACGTTTTTTATGGCGCACGTATTTTTTCGCCATCCTGTACGTACTACTGTAGACAACCTTACCCTTCCTACCAGGCTGATCAATGATTCTTCCGATTTAGAAAGAGGCTTGGATGGAAAAATTTTTTTACACTATTCCCTCTCAGTGGTAGAGCTCAGCAAAGTTTTTCTCTGAAAAAGTGAATACTCTTTAAGTTGACAGCTGATAATCTGGTCGGACTATGCCTAGTGCGTAGTCAGGATGAAGAATAGCATCACATCACCTGCTCCAGCTTGTTTTTTACGGGAACCACGAAAAGTACCCTTCCAGAATTTTTTTTGCACAAGTTGAGTACTTTGTGCAGGATATTCTTGATTGGTTCGTCCAAAAAGTCATTGGGCAGCCAAATTATAGCTAACCCTCGCTCCAGCAGAACACTACCTTGTTAGAGGCATTGTCTCATCTCATTTCTATTTTACCGCCATTTTTTTACCACTCTTCTAACGTTGGTATTCTCCCACTCCAGTGTGAAGTTTTGACCAACTCAGCCATGCTGATCTAATGCATACGCTATTTGCCAACGCATCAGCCCAGTTTCTGAGCGAAATCAGGAAGCGAAAATGAATTTCGAGGAACGGATCTAGTACCTCTTTCGTGAACAGTCGTGCACGTAGCCAGGCCCTCTTCATCAATACGTGCGATAGAAGCATCAGCACAAGGTCCGCTGGCCTGCGCAAATCCGAGGTAGTTGTACGAGCCAACGTTGATCACCTCGGTTTGAGTGCCTGGATACCTGCAAATGTGATGATCTTCGACAGTCAGAGATATCTGATGTGTTTGTTGAACGTACTTGAAGGTCCAGTTGTAGTCGTCAGACGTCCTATCAACGAGGTTTACCGTCGCACCCGGTACAGAGCCAATCGGTCTCTCGAAGACATCTCGCACTCGGACGTAGCAGTTGCGCGAGTAGACGGACTCGAAATCCGAGAATAGTGGCACAAAATCCTGAAATTCGTCCAAGTTTCCACTTCTGGAGCAGATCCTCAGTCAAAAGTGGTGACATAATACAAAGCAGCTCTAATTACCAATTGCTTGTCAAGCTCCTTGCTCGCCTTGTCGTTCTCCAGTCCCCATCTCCGCAACGTTTCGCGAATATATGCAAAGACTAGCAGTACTATCCATGAGAAGTAGACAGAGAATTTGGTGAAACGACTCAGCTGAAAGGAAGTATGCTTCTTGGAGAATATATGTGCTCAGTTAACAAAAAAAAAACTACAGCTTTTTCATTTGGACTCACATGCTCAAACTCATTCGGCGCCCGCTTTGTGACATTACCGTAGATATCCCTTTTCTCACCGAGGTCCTCAGGCTCATGCTCAGGTTTTTCTTCGACCTTAAAGAATAATTTGTGGATCGCACGTCTACAGAGCTAATTTCTTTGTGGAACGCTATCTCATTGTATATAAAAGATTAACTATTCATGGTCAGAAAATGGGGGTTATTCGGCGGTTCGGCTCTTAAAGGCAAGGTCCGGGCAAAATTTCGTCTCCCGGATTTTTATTGAATACGTCGCCCACGGCGACGCCTTGGACGTAAACAATCGAGAAAACCTTGAAAAAGTCCCATAACGAACGGTTTCCATCGACCAATTTTGGTATGGCGTTTGCATGTTTGCAGCGGCCGTGCTCTCAAAGAACGTTATACGGCAGGCCCACACGTTGTTTCTTGTGACATCGTAGGAAAAATTCATTCCCAAGGAATGTATAGAGCGTTAGATGAGGATGGTTTCACTAAGAGTTCATTGAGTTGTCTGTGTCCTTGCGCATCATCCATCGTTGTTCATTATGCACGCGAGCACCCTTTCTGAACTGGAGCGTGTTTTCCTACGGCTACCGTAATCCTCAAACCTTTGTACCCATTTGTACCCATACCTTGCAATAGAGCTTACGTCGAGCTCTCAAACTTGAAATACGTGCTACACACATTGTTTGGACTCCAATAGACAAAAAACCGTGATGGGCAAGATTGTGACCGGACCTTGCCTTCAAGGCATTGTAGATACGCAGCACACTAGGGTAGGAATTCGAAAGCGGTAGGGTCGGATCTTCGCTATGGATCGTGAGACTGGGTCTAGCTAGCTGAATCTGGGCGGATTTTGACTCGGTCACGAGCAAATTTCCATTGAAGGAAAGCTCGACCACTAATGATGTGTATAGAACCTCAACAATGGTTTTTTATTCTGAGACAGGACATGACCAACACGCAATGGTATCGTTTATCGTAAGAGGAGAAGAAATGATGGAGTGTTCCCGGACACTTAGTTGTTTTTCTTTCTGTTTTTCTCGTTGGCTTATAGTAGGGCTGTCAACCGATGAAAATTATCTTCCTCGGTTTTTTTTTCCTACAAATGAGAGCACCTGCACTAAACATGAATTCCGCCTAAATTATTGATGAACTCGAACAGTGTTGGGTGATGAAAGAGAACTACCCCAGACTTTTGAGGATTGATTTCTGCCATTGAATCTCTTTGTTAACTCTTGTATTTAATTTGTGAAAGGGTTTTGTCGTTTACTATACTTCATAAGTGCTAAACCTATGAAATATTGAAGTAGACTATTGTTTGCATTATACATACAGGGAACTCCAAATGTACGCAGGCAAGACGAGAGACAGCGGCGCGGCTTTCTTGGGCAGAGACCAGAGGTTCTGCATGTGACTCTGGTTGTCTGCTTCTGCCAGCGGAGAACCTAACCACAATGCTACGCCTAACCACAGCGCTACGCTGTGCCGCGGTCCCACGCTTTGTCTGCGTACATATGGAGTTCCCAGTGGCGGACGCAGAAAGT
>JARK01001361.1:1359682-1378683 GCA_000688135.1 Ancylostoma ceylanicum | reverse complement strand
GGGGGGGGGGGGGGGCGCGCCCCCCCCCCTGCGTCCGCCACTGGGAGTTCCCTATATCGAGTGATTCTTCGGTTTACCTTTTTTTGGTTTTTTAGAACCGCTCTCGAAATTTAAGCGAAAACTAGCAAATTGTCAAAGAATTTGCTCACTCTAAAAGAATAGCTCTTCACTACTGAATTGCAGTAGTAGTTCTGAATAATTCGCCAGAATCTGCGAAAACCCGACCAGAAACAGTCCAGAAATAAGGAAGTAGCAGTAGCAATCGATCAGGGGGGGGGGGAAGCTGGCAAATTGCCAGCGTTTCTGCGTCTTTGCCCGCCCCGCAAAGGTAACTCGTTCAAACCACACCCCCTGTGTCGCTTTGGGAGCTTCCCTTTCCAGGCTGGGATAATATTTGCACATTTTTTACCGCTAATGAAAATTTGAAATAAAAAAGGTCTGAATCGGAAAATAAAATAAAGCTTCAACAATATGGAGTAAAGTTAGAAATGCATAAATATGTAGTAGAAACGATGGACAGTGAATAGGCAAACCGTAAGAAAGAACAAAAAAGACAAAATGAGTCGAGTAAAATGCTCAAACGGGCCACTCTGTGAAATTCAATTTTTGCCTCTTATCTCACTCTCAAAGATTCCAGTAGAAAAATTGCAAAAACCTTGCAAAGGTGGCCACCATCCTTATCATATTCTACTGACTTCATGTGTTTTTCATGTGAACAATTAGAAACAGGGGAACCGTCTGCTTACAGCTGCTGCTGTTCGACGATCGCCTACCTTGGTCAGCTCTGCTTCGTCCGGCTGCTCTTCGACCTCGTCGTGTCCATTTTGCCAGGCGCACTCCAAAATATCTGTGCGCTCCTGCAGCTGCCTGTGCATGAAATCGTCAATACACATCGCATCTGTGAGCTTCGACATGTTTAAGAATTTTGCTGGTAGAGTTGTCCTGAGGCGAGGGGATATTTTCGCTTGGCAGAGGTTTCGGAATAGTGCAGCTGCGGAAGGCGTATCAGACCACCGTGAGAGAGGCGACTGATAAGTGTCGCGCTATCGAAGTGCAAAAAGGCACGCTCTCACCATGGTCGTGCCCATGAAAGGTAACGAGTTCCGGAGTTCAAAACATTCCCATTTATAAATCTGTTGAAGTTTTGCAAAAAAAAGCTCACCTTTCTATCATGTCGTGCAAGTAGACGCCGTTGGCTCTGGCTTCGTTCTGTGCATCGATCTGTTCAATTTCATCATAGTTTCCTTTTGATGGAGTAGGCTGCAAAGCACAGAAGTTATTTGCATGTAAGGAAAAATGGAAATTGAATGCATGCACCCTATCATCGAAATCTTGGAGAATATTTGGAAAGTTTTCTCATTAAGTCAAGTCAGAATTCTGTGCTTATTTTATGTTCACTCTTAGCTGCTCATCTTCACTTTTAAGATATTATTAGACACTTTCGTTTTTGGAGCACTTTCTTTTATTTCTTCTATATATCACATTTCAGATATAGGACTCGAGACAGTTTTTTTTTTATTCAGCCACATCCCTTGATTCCCTCCGCAGCCAGCTCAGAACTCACTGTGCATGCTACCTAAGGAAATCCAAAGAACTTTGTCAGGATATGATGGTGAGGTGCTGATATCTACGGGCAACTTTGTCGATAAATGTTTTCACCTTTACTGCACCGAGAAAAAAGACTTTGAAAATCTATAGAGTACTACACCATTGAGTAGGTTTGATGGGTTAACATGTCTAGTGTTGGTGGTATGATCTTTTTTTTATTTTAAAAGAAAAAACTAGAGGAAACTACCGAGATCGGCGAAATTTTTTTCCGAAGATGAAAGTAGACTGGTGTTCTTCGTATTTAAGTTAAAATCCAGAGTAAAAATCCGAGGTCTAGAAACCCACATCTCGTGGTTTCGGTGACTTGCTGGGCTGCAGACGAAACGGAAGCTTGTGAAAGATACGGAAAGCAGAACGTCTTGCATTGACTAGTTCCACCTCGATCTCAGAGTTCTCCATCTGAAAATGCACGCCTCATCACAGCTTCTGGCTTGAGGTTTCGTCAACGATGGATGCGAAGTTTATTCACAAGTGAAAACCGAAACAACAATTGAGGAGGAGGATCTAGGATGGCGTCAGCTAGTCGCATATTCTCGAAGTTGATTCGTTTATTAGTGAGAACAGGGAAATTTTTTCTGTTGAGTTGTTACCTCACTACATAGTTACCGCGCTCACACAAAATGCTACGATTCTCTAATTTTTTAAGTCAGTATAGATATAATATTTAAAGGAGGGCACAAAAATTGCTTCAAGTATGACGAATTATTCGTTCATCTCAGACATATTCGAAGAAGGACGGCAGCAGAAGGAGATTTTGATATGCATATGCTGAAGAAGTGATAGATGCAGAGATGATTTGATGCAGACATGTCGCAGGTGAATGTGTGAAGGAAAACAGCTGCTATACAGAAGGAGTGCATGTCAACGCCCGGTCCTGATTTCATGCTGCGATCCTTTTCCAAGCTCGATTGATGGTGCATTACAGTTCCATTAGATGTTATCTGTATTTGGAGCAAGATGATAGTTCGAAACCTTGTCAATTATCTCGATATATTTTTTGGGGTTGCTGCTCTTTCGGTGCGAAATTCGCAAGATACATGTTTTTCCCGTCTACTGTCAGAACTATCGGCGATACCTGTTGTATCTACAGTTGGTCAAGTAAGTACAAAAATCAACAAAATAATGCTAAATATTGTTTTCTCCACCAACATCTCAGAACGACCGAATAATTATTACCAGGCAAATAGTGACTATCCTCTACCAATGGACTTTTGATATTGTCGCCTATAGATTTGTTTGCCATTATTGCTTATGTTCTCAATTCATATTACTTTACCTTTGAATGGAAATTCTGAAAAAAAAAATCGCGTTCGTACAGAACAGATAACAAGTTGTGAGTGAGTCATGTTGGGGTATTATTCATGCTTCAGCTTGAAGATTATCTGTCTCTTGCGCAATGGAATTTATGGAAAATGAACTTAATAGGAGGCTCTGTCTGATTGTAAGGAAATGCAAAATGATTGAGAACAGATCAGCTTCAAATTAGTATCTTGCGGCCATTCGTTCGATGGTTCATCTGAAATAAGCAGGACCAAAGAACGCAAGAAGAAAACCATTGTGGAGCTGCATGCTTTATTGAGGTTAGCGATAGCGAACGTATTATCTTTACCTAGGTTAAAGTCAGTGATGCACACAGACCCTGGGGCGACCGTGGTAATGTAACTGAAAGCATTACAGCTTCTTGCAAAGGGGTTGAAAAAAAAACAGCAGTGACGCCGTTTGTGGGTCGCAGCCAAGTAGATTACGGGCATAATCTGCATGTGGTCGATGCAGGCATTAGCACGAGGATTTCGCGTCATCGATCATTCATCGAAATTGCATCGGAATCGGAGCTTTTTCCATTCACTGCTCATTTTCTACTCTGGTTTTTGGTTTCGGGTCTGAAGAGATTTTTGTTTACGTTGGAAATCAGTGCAATTCACCTACTCATAAGGAAAAATGTGATAATTCTTCTCATAATAAGGCGGATATTAACAGGACTACTTTTTGGAAAAATTGTACTAGTTAGTATAAAGTATTTCATGAAGCGATGTACAGTGCAAAAGGCTGGAAAAAGCAGATTTGCTTCTTGAACGCCTGCAGTTTCCTGTGGCTTTGATGCCTTAATCCAGAAGGAAATGCAAATGATGAGGGCTGATCGAAAACAAATGACTCATCTATAAAAGTTTCAAATGATCGGTAATAGAGCTCCACGAGCAGCGATCCTTGTCAATGACTCATTTGTGGGTCCTGGCCGTCGCGTGGTTTTCACGGGAGTTGTCGATGTTCCATGCGGCGTTCCTGGTCTGTTTTGGTGTTAGATTCAAAAAAGAAGTTTAGCAGATCATGTCAATGCAACAAAACCTCAGCAAGACGTGAGTGGAGCTCTTCAATAGGAAAGGGCGTATCCTAGTGGTGAAATAACTCACAAAAGTTAGGATACCAAAAGCAAAGCTTACTTTATGTGCATATTATGTTGTTAAAAAATTCAGACTTTTTGATGAGTTATGGTCACACTGCAGCTCTCTGTTGGATACCGTTAGAAAGGCCATTTTATGCTCTATATCATTTAACATTCGTTTCTGATATACGCTGTGCTTATGCTGTTTTCTACGTAGGCCTGAAAAAGGGTTCAAGAGCACGACCTCTTCAGATTTTGCTCAAAGGACTTCTAGCTTTCGCTTAGTGAGATGAATTTAAAAACATTTGAAATTGAGAGGATTTTCTAGATCGGTGTCACTACTGGCCGAAGGAGGAGCTCATCAATGCGCAAGTCTTAAGTTAAAATGGTCTCTGAGCTCCACAATAGTCGGCAACGACAGGAACACGCGTCGGCAAACGATGTCTACACCGGCTCTGCAGACAGGAAACCGGACCGCAAACGTGACTCCTACGTAGCATGCGGCTTCTGGCAACAGTAGTTCACGCAGCTCAAACTGCCTATAGATCAGCGACGAGCAAACAGAGAAGATGTTGTCGGCAAAGTGACGTTGAGGATCATTAGGGCGAGCAAATCGATGTGGTGCATTTTATCGAGAATACGAACTTGAAGAGAAATCATTTAGAAAAAAGTGACGAAGCTCGCGGTCCTCGACAAGGCACTGCTTCTATGCTTGGCATTTAATGTGCATGTCGAGGATTTACGCACTAATCAGTGGCGCACGTACGGAGAAAGTACGTGGGGGGGGGGGGGGGGCATGGGAAAGGAGAGGAGTTGCTGTCACCTTGGGAACCCGGATGAAAAATTTTGAAATAGAGTAGAAAATTTAAATGTACTATTAAGCAACTGATGACGAAAGTTATTTGGGAAATAATAGTAGGAATGAGTGATTTAAAAAGGAGAAAATTTGAAAATGTCTGCCAGGCCACTGCTTGCATAGAATTTTGTGTATATACGTACATATTAGTGTTAGCTAATCAGGAACGTTTCACAGAGACGTGACATCAAAGAGAGCATGCTCAACAGGTAGCGCACGTTGTGACGAACGCCAATTTATTTTTTTTTTCTAAGGTGTAATCAAGGAATGAATAATGAGATCCAAAATTTATTTTCATTGGGACAAGCCGGAAATCATGCTCATATTTCAAATTTTAATCTCGAGAATTGTTTAGCCCTTGCTATGATTCCGCCTTGATTGGAATCTGCGACGAAAAAAGACTCAAACAAACAAAAGCCTAGGAAAACACCCATTTCTAATTTGAATACTAAAAAATGGGTGTGAAAGTAGTATTGCATGTGAACATCGTGCAAAGCTAGTCCTAATGGTTGTCAATTTTGTGTGACTAGCACGGCAGCCGGACAGAAAGATACGTGTAATGCATGGGAAAATGTACGAAAACTTCGCTACTAAAGTGTGTATTCGGGCAGAAGTGCAAGAATGTTCTCAAAGAGTGCACGCCTTGCTTTGCGAAATGTATTTCTGAGAGAAATCACTAGACGGCGCCCTAGTTCTTTACGAAAATTTTGTCGGAAGAAGCCATAAAATTGCGCGGAGAGAGCACGTGGAACACGCACCTCAACGGGCAAATGATGCTCGGCTCAAAAGATCGAAGCTGGTGTTTGAGGCGATGTTTGCTTTCCGACTTATCATGTTAAACGTGAGCCGAGTGCTGAGAACACAAATCAAAGACATCTAGATCACTCGTCGAAGAGTTCATAATTCTGTTGCATACAGAGTGGTTCAAAATTATGGTAACGGCCCTCCATCTCATAGTTATTTGGTTCATTCTCTCCGCCTTGAGAACTGCGTCCTTCTCGAGTTTATCTTCAGTCCTCTTCCTTCAATATTTGCGCATGAATAGAAAAAATTCTCCAGACGGCATGAGATTGCCACCATCGTGAACTACTTCGCGTTTCTCCGCAGTACTGCTTCAGCAGCGCTACTTTCTCTTTTTGAAGGGTCGATGGTGCCCAGGAAGTTAGTTTACACAACGCTCGCAAGTCAAAATGGATTGGAAACAAATTCCCGCGGACGAGGACGTAGAAGATGTGGTACAATTTGTAAGTAGGTTAGCTACAGATCCATGAAGATTCCGCTGATCCTGGCGGGTAACCCCAGCCTCTGCGGGTCGCTATTCATTAGATGGCTTAGTTTAATCTGTTTTTTAGGCTAATTCCTAACACAACTCTCAACGAGATGTGGAAAAGTTGAATTATGCACTTCAGATACAGTCCTTCTCAAAAAGATAGACGGATTGCGCGTCTGCACCATCGCGGCGGGGCCCGAACGAGGGATGCGGAGAGAGCATGCCTCTAGTGAGAGGGTCGAGTAAGGTTCCACCGCGATGGTGCAGTCGCAACACTAAGAAACCGCATGCGCAATCCGTCTTTTTGAGAAGAACTGTAGTTCAAAATGGACTGAGCAATGACGCTGTCAGCGAAATTTCAAGTGCGTTAGGACTTCTGGCTTGGTTAGCGGCGGAAATTGATACGTCGTTCGGAAAAAGAATTGAACACAACAGATTCCTTCCCTTCTTTGTACCCAATTCTTTAACACAATTCTCTCAGAACAGCAATAGTACCTGTAACCCTTCCACTTTCAACTGTTTCCGTACCTTGTTTTTGAAGAAGGTTATGCACTGCAGAAACCGTTTTAGCAGGATGACAGCGGATTGTGATGCAAAAAGGTTGCAAACTCGCAAAGTCGTGAAACTGCACGGAAGGACAGTACTGCGCACAGTAGCATACCATAAGGGGATGGAGGTGTTATGCTGGAAGTACGCAACATTTGAACGCTAAATCCTCGCTTTCTTCAAGCGTATTGATAACAGTATTTGCGTGCAAACTAGTCGTGCCAATCTTGGAAACCAGCCAAGCATTTTATGCTGAACAGGAGAGACCTCCACTTAGATTGTCTTGGCTCGTAGCAAACTCACATGATTTTTATGACTACGCGGACATCATTGAGACTACCTAAGGTAGACATATTGACACCTCAAAAAATTAACCAACAACTAACACGGGTGTCGATACGCTTACCCTAGCTTAGTGACGCATTCAGATCTAGGATTACCACGGTCGGTATTTCACCTGAATCTAAAAGATCCTTCTACAGCCAGATTTTATTCCTTTTTCTGAAGAAGGTTGAGATCAGATTCAAAAAGGAGCCTATAATATCTTAAGCATATCTCAAATAATTCACGAAACTTGTATTTTCCGGCTACATTATCACAAAACCTGCAAACAAAACGCAGATTCAGTGTACATACTTGAATGTGTAGCTGCTTGTGAATATACAGGGTTACATGCGTAGAAGTCATGGACCATACTTTGAAAAGAATCGTGAGAAAAATGTCGAACGCCTCGCTTCGAGGGGGGGGGGGGCTAATGTCATTGTGAGCTCGTTCAAATGACTTCGTTCCAAGCCATGAGAGCCCGAGCTGGAATCGGCGTTGTGAGAACTTGCTCGGAGTATACTGAGATCAAAGTTCAGTAAAACTTCTTTGGCGTTCATAACACTGCAGTCACCTTGTGTCAACGCGTTTCAGTCAATCATTCATAAATGTGTGGTAAATTACGTAATATTAACTATGTTTTAATTTCACCCCCATTGATCTCCCTTTTAGTTGCGCAATTTTTCGGGTTAGCTGACCCTAAGTCGCTAGCGTTGACCTGTTTTTCTCAGTAACAAGCTTATTTTCCGGCTACAAATTTGTCTGTGTATAGTTTTGAATGTGGTATCCAGAATGAGACTATGCAAATCCGAAAACAAAACACCTTAAACCCACTTTCGCATTTAAAGAAGACAATGTGCAATGTTAGCGCTAGAATTCACGGGCCCAATCAAGTCAAATATAGCGAAAAAAAAGAAGAAGAAACAATTCATGGAAGACAAGCAGCACTTTCAAAATCATTCGAATATTCGGAATTGTGCATAACTCAGGAAGAGGAGAAACCTATAATGGAGGTATTTATAATACTGGTAATACTACGTATAGTTAAGAATATGCAGTTCTACGAAGAATTAGTTATTGTGCTCAGAGCAACTGAGATCAATCTTGAGTACTTCTGCACCAAAGAAAAGCCACAAACTACATTGCGCCCGCAGAAAGCACAACTTTCTGCTGACAAACGAAACTCGGAAAGGACTCATTTCATCCACCTATGACGCCAATCGCGGGAGTGCAAATATTTGGGTTAATACTGACGTGCAATATGGTTAGGTGCATGCGTTTTCTATAGAGCATGCCGAAAACTTAGAATTCTGGAACATGATCATAGGTTTGTGTTCACTGGTCTCTGAAGATGTCCAGGAAACTGACCGAAACCTGCATATCGTATCCTATTCGAATCGTAACCCCATTTTTGTAAAATTACGGTACCCATACAATATATCACAGAATCTTCTAAAACTTTGCTTCGTACCGTAACCCCATTTTTGTCAGGTTATAGAAAAATAACTACACGATGGAGAAAGCCGATCTTTGCAGGAAGTCGGCACTATTGTGGAAAATGGTGGTGATCATGATGAGCCTGTGAAATAACCTTGATAGCTCTCAGTGCAAGCTCAGCACAGTGCATTATGAATTTATATGAACACCCTAGGTACTAGGTTGTCTTGAAGTGACTGAGACACTCCATCAAAAGTTCTTCCTTGCATCCCTCCCATATGGCTTGTACCCAGGTTGTGAAAGTAATAAGCCCAGTCCCTGAGCAATTACGCCACTACTAGTAGGAGCAAAAAAGGATGGGCAACTAATTGATGTGATTTTCTTTTACGAGATCCTGTTGAGCGCCAATGCAAGCAAGTGGGACGACTATGCTATCATGGCATTTGACCCAGTCCTCGTCAGCCATGCAACAATGAACTGTGGGTTCTAATATTTCGTTCGGAATATATTTCTCCTCAAAGACATTTATCAACTAGGAGACCTTCCAAACTTCTGACCAGGGCATGCTCCACCGGAGTTTGCTAGCACGCGACGTGAGGAACAACATCACCTTTGGCAATAGTCAATTCAGAGCGATGACCAGCAAATATGGAGAGAAGGTTAAAATGGTTGTTAAAATGCACGGTTTGGTAAACAAAACTCACCCTCATATGGCTTTGTCGGTCTTAGTGGGAGGAGCAGGCATGGACCACGTTATCACATTTTTCACCCTTGCTCAATCTTGCACTCTCCAACTAACATCTTGTTCCCGTTGTATCCACTTCGTAGGGCTTAGGGTTACCCAGCATTCATGGACCCACAATCTTTTTTTTTTTGAATTCTCGGCTGAAACCTTGCATAATAAAATTCGCAATCTCGTCTACGAACTTGCGCCTATGTTGTTTGGAAGTATATTTTTCAGCTATTCAGTCCACTTCACATGACGTAATTATTATCTTGCAATTCAGATAAATCTTTCACTATATCTGGGGACACTTTCGAGTGAAAGTCCGCAAATTAAAGTGGAAAGCTGCTGTTGGATTCAAGTGGAATTACAGGCAAAAACCAGCTATCAGCAGTAGCAATTCACTTCTTCAACGCCGTTAACCAGCGATTAGGCGAAGGCACAGTTCAACTTTCGCAGCGTTTGAGTGCTGTTTTTACGCAGTCATCACTTGGTGTCCAGAAACGCCTGGGCGAGTTTCCTGGAGATAACTAGTCGCCAGCAGCCTCACAGCCTGCCTGCCAGGTTGCTTTCTTTCACTTTTCCACGTGCCAACATCATGGATGCTGGCGCAGTTTTATAGAATTTTATATGCTAGTGCGTCTATCTCCCTGCAGCTGCACAGTTAATTCGCCACTTTTCCATCGATTTTTCCTTTTCCACGGCTTTGCTCTGGACTTCTACCGTTTTAATTCAATTGGGTGCTGAGCCCTGGGGCATTGAGATTTGATTAGTAGTTGGTTAATTTTACTGATTATATTCCTCCACTTTTCAGCCCTCCAATACCAACTGCTCGCACTGATTGCTCTTCCGCATAGCCAGTTCAGCATTAGGAAATTTTTAGAAAAGTGAAAAAATGGAGCAATTTTTTCCATTTTTCTTACAACATAGCGTTGTTTGGAAAAAAGAACGGAAGCATCATAAGTCCTTCTGTACTCATCATCAAGGAAATAAAATATACGTACCAAGGTTACGAAAGAAATAAAATCGTGTGACCTGTTGACGTCTCCATGAGTTCTAACAAAGATAATCTAGGCCCACTATTTACTATTCCTCGCAGTGGTAGGAAAGACAAATAGCTACACAATCCCATCGCTGTTTATCCACTTTGCCCTCTGAACTTCCGCAGTAAGATGGGCCCACCGTTGTCTCTCGCTTGTCTCCTGGTTTTCCCATCACTATGTATCCCCCTACCTCCCCCACTGTTAGTCTACCATTGTTATCAATTCCACGGTGGGCCCACAATTTCCCCACGGTGGCCCCTCCAAACTCGTCCATTCCACAGTGGAACCTCCGATCGCTCACCCTTTTCCATCTGTTAGCCCATGGCTCTCTATCCCCACGGTGGAACCACCATTTGCCCACGATTTGCCCACCGTTTACCCACCGTTCTCCCGCAGATCCCGCTACTTACCTGACCTTTTGCCCACTTTTAGCCAGCCTTCCTTCCAACGCCATGCTGAGATATGGTACGGTAGTTCAGAGTATGAAATGTAATTTATCCGTCAGCGTGATCGTTACTCGACGTAAATGCGGTGCATTGACTAGAGCTAAGACGAAATAAAGATGGAGCTAGTAATCGACCTTTACCCATCATATGTCATTCGGGTAAAATCACCTGCAATATAGCGATAGGATTTGCATAAACCTGGATACGTTTCCACTAGATAGTCGACAGTGGCGAATACAGAAAGTGGGCGGGAAGGGGGTGGGGCGTGGGAAGAATTGGGGTGTAAGTCATTTTGGTGGCCCGAATGGAAAATATAATTAATAAAAATATTAATTACAATATTAAATAATTGGTAAAATTTGTTTAAATAATAATAATAATAAAAATAAACTGATGCAAGATTTTCATTTGTACTGTAAAGTAATTTCAATAATTTGGCGACCCATTCTAGGGAGGGGGGGGGGAAGTGATCCAACATTCCAGCCAATCCGAAATATTTACCAGATTTTGTTCGCCTGGCGTGGATAAAGCTTATTGGATACGGGCTCAGAACAGTGCCCCTCTCAAAAGGATTCAAAAACCGACGAACCACTGCTGAATATTATGTAGAATCAATACAGTGCATAGATTAGTATAGTATAATAGTATAGAATAACAGATATTGGTATAGCGTAATAGAGTAGTACTTCTGACATTCAAAACCAGCTTTTTTTGGTTCGGTGGCATTCGAGTAAACCTCACCTATAGGTTCGTTAGGCTTTAAAACTCCTTCTTAGGTAATTTTTCCCCCATCGTATTAGGCTATTTTCCGAGAAGTAGCTATAATAGCACCTTTTCATACTCTCACTCTTATGGAATGTTAGGCAACACTATCTTTGGAAGCTTATTAGGACATTACTAAGGGTTTTTTCTAAGAAGCTATGGATGTTGCCAAGTCCATTCCCCGGAGGCTCCTTGCCTCCTCTGCACCCTGCTAGTCACATCCTCATGACAGCATTGTTCTGGCTGCATGTGATCGCGTGACACTTGATAAATGAGTGTTCTGAGGAGGAGCCACAGCGCAGTGGGTGCGAAATCGACAATGACCGCAGCCGTTTACGAATGAGCACGATTTACCCACGAAAGAGCATGTGCTCGGCACACATTTACGTGAATGAGCACGAACGAGTACGAGTGATTACGTGCGAGCACGGATCCTGCACGGAGTGATACACAGCTGCACAACTTTCAAAGGTGTCTTTTGCATATAAAGAGCACAGAAATCACGGGTGGGCTGGTAGGTACTCGCGCGTGCGTGCGTGCGCAATTGAAGTGTATCAAAATGAGATGATGTAAGCATTGCTTCTTACCAGCTAAAAACAACTGTACAGCGAGTCTAAAAATATCAACCCTTCGTGCTCGTTAACTGGCTCATCCCTGGGGAGTCCACTGAGAGCAAATAGATCTCTGCAATTCCTGTTGAGCTGCATCCGAATCGGAAACAACAACTAGCTCGCCGGAAGCTGTACATTTCAGAATGACGTTCATCCATCAGCTGATCCAAAATTCTTTTCGAGTCGCATTGGTGCTGCCGCTTCTCATATTCACTTGTTGAAAAGGCGCGATAATTACTTCTAAAACACTCCATAAAAGCGATTCATTTGCACTCACTGTGGGCAGCTATCACCAGTCAATTTTTTTCTGTTTACAAATGTCAGTTTAATATCATAATTTGCATACGGACGTCCCCATCTCCTAATTAAAAGAAACAAAGGATGACAATGAGGCGCATAACACCGCGGTTACCGCAACTGCAATGATTCACAGTCGTAATATCATACAGCGGCTCGCATATCAGTCCCAAACGCCATTGCTCACCGCTTTCCAGTGTGATGTAGTACCTGCTTTCCGAAATCCAGTTGTTGCACCTGGTACTCCAGTACTTCGCTTTTTGTTCCGCATTCCTCTAGTTCGCGGTCATTTCTCTCGAGTCCATAAAGTGCGATTTTCGTAGTAGTTGATTCTTTTTTTATTTTTGGTCTCCTGGCCAAGACCAGGTTTCAGGATTAGTAGTGCACAGTGTTCCTAGCAAGCATTTCTCCAACCAAACCATTTTGTTTAATAATGTCTCAGTGGACGGCCGCGCAATGGCGCGAACTAGAAGTTACGAAACTCTTTTGCTATTTTTAGAGCTTAAAAATGCATTCGTGTGAAATTATCTCGTTATTTCAAGGAACTTTCTAATACGATAATGTCCCAATACAGTGAACTTTGAAAGGCCGTAGGCAAAAGGAGGGACCACGGCGCGGCGTGCTTAGGCAGAGACACAGGGCTCTAGTTGTCTGCTTCTGTCATCAGCAGAGAACTCGAGTGCATGCCTCAGCAGACAACCAAAGCTGGCGTGCAGAGCCCCTGTGTCTCTGCCCAATAATGCCGCACCGCGGCCCCACCCCTTGTCTATGGCCGTTTCGAGTGCAGTGTACATATTTGACTCTGTGGCCGTTTTTTTTTCTTTCTCACCATGAGCAAGGATCCCGTTTCGGTTATGACCCAACTTTTACCTCCTCTCATCAACGTCTTCCAGCTCATAAAATGTACGATTATTTGGAGCAAATGGAAAATCATTGTCGTTGTGCTTTTTTCATTTGAAGCTTTACGTGAATACGATATTGAATGGCTCCTTCTGGTCTTGAAAATGTTGTCAAATCTAGCATTACTGTATGGCTTCAAAGACCGAAAATAGTATTGTTGAGGAGCCTTCCAGCCCATAGGAAAAAGGTCGGTTGGACTTTTGAACAAGTACGTGTAAGTCTTACGGCGCCAGGGAAGAGTTCCAGGTGAACTGTACCACAACTGTTCCAAAATGAATCATGCGCTCAACGCGCTGACGAAGTTTAAAAGACCAAAGGCATAAGCAGCCATGGTAGCCGCGTGAGCGGTCATGATCATTGGATCACCAACGTCTTTGGTTCACGTTGTGTACGGTGTACTGATTTTCTGCGCCAGAGCGGTCGCATTCGCGTCTTCCTCACACTGTGTCTACCCTTTCATGCTCTCCGCTAAGCAGTGCTAGGTTTGTCCCAGCCTGAGTGGCAAAGTGTCATTAGGGCTAATTAAGAGTAGATCACGCTGTGTGCGTTGCAGGCATTTAATTATGCAAATAGGCGCGTTATGCTTGTGTTTGGCTGTGCCTTTCGTTTACGCATGACCGGTTGCGGCCGCAGCAGTAACACGATACAATCTGAGAGTAGCTGCTGAACACACTCTCAGCACTTAACTCACCTACATATATCTTGTCATGGGTATTGTTGAACATCTTCTTTGTGGATTGAAAATGCCGAAAGTAGGCTACCTAGGATAGTCTAATATTCTTAGGCATTTCATGGATAGCATTTCGACTTCTCCCACTCAATTTCGGAACTCTGATGATAGGCAACAATGACCGTCCTAGGGCCGCATGTTGGCATATTTACCCTGGGTAGCCCTAATGATGAATTCAGGCCCCACTTCCATTCCTGTGACCTTTTCAAACATGACGATACTTGAGCACCTGCGATGATACCGACTTTTCTCGTCGTCCTCTCAAATTGCTGCACACTTCTTTTTCTCTCTAGTGTCTCTTCATCTATCTTCTCTCGAGGAAAGTACTGTACCGGCTAAGGTAATAGTGCAGTACAGAGTGTCTTACTACTGCCAACCCGACTTCATTAGAAACCTTCAGTACCATTGAGAGTCGCTGATCTATGAAGAAGGCACTACTCTGGTGATTCTACGCCGACAGATTCCGCCTGAATTCCCAGGAAACTGTTTGAATTCTGGAAGAAAATTTGAGGAATGATGCAGAGAAATAGGCGGAATTTATCATAGCTGAAAGTCGCCGTAATGCATCCAAAGTTTAGGCTTGATCTGTCTGTGGCCTTGGAAAGTAAGTTTCATGCTGGATTCAGAGCACGTATCCATGAATGTGGCCGGGAAAGTTTTGATCTACTCGCTTTTCCACTGTGAATAGGTTTTCGAGAGAAAAATGAGTATAATATGTTGGAGTAACTAGTCTCAGTCAGTGATTACAGGTGCTGATAACAATAGCAAGGTATGCCACATTTTAATGGAGAAACTCGTCCACTCTTGGTGAGCGAAAACCTCTGAACGTTCCCGTCCAGCTCCCGGGAACGAACCTACCATGTGTGGAATTCTTTTAACGTTGCCGGCTTACGAGGACGTGGAAGAAGTTTCCTCAGGAATGAGAGAGTCGGGTTATGCGCACCTCTGAGGTGTGCTCTGGCCTAAGGTTACCAACAAAGTTTCATGCGCAAATGTCGCTCCTTCCTTCTTTATTTTCCGATGATTTCCTTTCTGCTATAGCAATGGATTTGTATCAACACTGCGTGTGGCATTATTCCTGCATCCGGGCTGGGATTTGGCGTTGAGATTGTTTTGCACACTAACCACCCTCGCCACACACTACCCACTCGGACCGCCCGAGTGCTTCGGTTCGAGTCGAAATTGACGTCAGCTCAGTGGTTTTGCTAGCCAGCCGGCTGGGGCTATACAGCTCCCAGAATTTCCGTTACTTGCAGGTTGTGGCCTAGAGGTTTCCTAGAGGTTCTTTGACTTTCAGCATGCGACTGGTATTAAATTCTAGCTCTTGTCTGCCTTTCTACTCATGTGGGATTTCCTATCCCGCTCGGAATTTCCCTCCAAGGGAGCTGTCTATCGAATTTCCAAAAAGAGCTGTTTAATCTATGATTTTCACTTTTTTCATCGTATACACACACTCGCTTTCCTCTGGATTTGTTCCCTTCTGTTGATAATTAAGAACTTGCTCTATCATAAGCATCGAGTTGTTCCGGGAAAGTCCCGTTTTTGCCAAGACTTCCAAACAAACTCGGTTTTTGCTGCTTTTGGAAAGGTCCCTCACGCTGAGCGGCTTGATCGATGTAATTTATTGGAAAGAGTTAAGAATTCATGGATCAAAATATATTCTTCGACCCGGAATTTCTTCACAATTTAAAATTCGAGCAGATTTCGGGTATTTTCAAGCATATTTCGCTTATTTTCCCCGAAATTTTCCCGATTCCGTCCGAAAAAACACACGTTATAAACGATTTTTCTATAGTTATGATAAGTGAACTTTGTGGATTTTTTCGGACATTCTTCTCTCGAGGCGAAAGGGCAACTGCAATAATTAATGAAAAACGAAAAAAGAAAGAAAAATAAGAGTTGAATATGTATGTAAGTAGAATCTGCTCGAATTTACGCGAAGTGCAGATTCGAGCAGATTTCGCTTATTTCGCGTATAAACTCCAGTGGAATCTAGTAGAATCGAGAAAAATTGCTAAATTCGAGACGGTTTCGCTTGACGTGTATTTGTTTTGGAACCAAATTTTCAAAACAAGTACAAGATGAATGATCGGAATCTGTTCGAATTTTTCCATCTGAGTTGGTCTTGAACTGAAATTCTTTGCAGTGGAATCTGGTAGAATGTTCTAGTACATATTAGTTAGAAAAATTGATAGACCAGCTTCCATCCATGAACACTAATGTTATGATTGCTTGAAATGCGTGAAATTTCGTGCAAGACTTTCGGACCAACCTAGTATTAGAACACGAACGCTCGCCTTCGTCCCTGGCTAGGGAAACATGAAATTGCTGCGCTGTCCCGTTGTCGCTATGACATTATTTCTGCCGCAGACCTCAGCCAAAACGAAATTGCCACGAGTTTTTCTGCGGCAACGATTGTGAGTCCCTGGAATTCCAGCGACATTTTCCATGGGGCAATTTTCCGCGGCGGCACGTGCTGAATGCACAAAAGCGGCAGCTGCTGAATGACCGACGCCGCCGCGCGTGAACAACGGTTGATTGAAATTTCGAAGATTGAAATGTCCGGACCGGCAGCTGCTGCTGCCCAACATGCCATGTGGCGCCCAATTAAATCACTTCGTAACCCGAATCCGGGAGTTGACGTGACGCCAATTAGTCGCGCGCAGGGTGACGGGATTCTAATTAGCCGTTCAGCTCCCTGACGTGCAAGGAGTATGGACGGGTCAGCGGGTACAAGTTATGGCTGTAATTTTCTCTTCAACGTCGTATTCTATCCGTCTCCTAGTTTTTCGGGTAATATCTCATCTGCCACTCTGGATCAGAGGTTGCTGGTTACCTAATTAAATCCAGTCTGGCGTCCATTAACATTCATTGGCATGGTCCGTATTGTCACATTTTTGATGTATTGGAAGAGAGCGCTACTACCAGTAGTTGCTCTGCTAGAGAGAACAGAGATCTTCCAGATCAGTATTCTATTTCCGGATATTCTTTATCGCCTGAAGAAAAAGAACTTAAAATCTACGCGAATACCTAGCAATCATGTAGATTCAATCTGCCTTTCACTTGTTTTTTCTCATTGCACGGCTGTAATTGCGTCCATTTGGCTGATTGCCTTGTTGATTTTCTGCTCTCAATCCATTGAATTTTTGTTCACGCATGATTACTTTATTGACTCACAAGTGCTAGTCCAAAGTTCATCTCCACTAAAGGTCATTCAGATTCGCAAAATGGCACATTAAAAGAAAGTTTCATGCTAGACAGAATGTGCAAAATTCGTGAAAAATGTAGACCTCTTGCCTAAGGGTAAAAAGGCACAAAACTAGCCGCTTCCAGTAAGTCAACAAGAGCAGATAGTAAGGAAACAACCCTATGCTGTGCGCAAAATAGAGTGTCTCTGAACTTTCAACACATGTGTGCAACCACCATGAACATACGTGGGCGGTTTGAAAAGTTTCCGGAATGACCACCAAGGAGTTGTTCTTTTCCAAAAATTTTCATGCAGTTGTGTTGGCCAGTTCTTCATATGAATTGGCAATAAATCTCGGTTCGATACGATTAAGGCTCTGCTTTTGACAAGTGGATGAACTTGTGCCACTTCAGCTGCGCTCAGTTGCAGACAGATGTGAAATTTGGGCGTTTATTAATTCTTTCAGTTAGAGGAGATAATCGATAGTAGACCAAATAGGATTCAGGTGGTGAATTTGGCGAATCATCACCTTCATTTTCCACTCGTAGTATCTGTGTTTCAAAAACCAGCTGTAGCAGAACGCGAGTAAACAACAAACCATGCGCGAAATGCCGAAAAAAGGTCACCATTTTGGAAAATGTGAATAAAATCGTTGACAAGGTTTTGAAAAATGTGATACAAATATGTGCTAAATAACGGAGTTTGGGGCACCTCTTACGAATGATCAGTCTCTATTTTACCTGACGAATTTACTTTGAAAAAGCATTTTCAAAACACTGTACCGCATTTGCCCAACCTCTGACAAAAACGCAATCCAACATGAAAGTCAGCCAATTATTTTGAAAGGATGAGAGATATTTCAATTCCAAACTCCGATCCATATTGAAGGTTAGATCACGCGCTACAAGACCGTCACAATAATGGCGATGAGAACAGTAGGTTAGACACGAAGAATGGGTTCTAAAGGTAAACACACCTTCCACTGAGGTGAGATGGTGACGGCATCTGTTTCTGGGAGTTTCAAGGGAACGGTGGGGAACTTATCACAGCTGGATATTCGCCAATACTTGTGGGAGCTCTGGACTTAAAAACTCGAGCGACACGCACGAGTTTGACCAATAAATAGGAGCTGCCCCTCTGTGTTAGCATAACCGCGTATGCATGGGTTACCACTTGGAACAAACTTGTGATAATAAAACCTAAAACTTCACCTCATTCAATGAGTTTTCTGTCTTAGTTTCCTCGTACTTCTACCTGCCAGAGCAGCCTAAGCTCTCCCTGTCTGAGAAGAGATTCCGATTAAGCGATGAGTTAATTGTGGTCCAATCCGGTTATTGTGAGTACTCCAAATAAATTCATTCTAGGTCAAGAATGGAAAAATGAAAACAGACCGGAACACGTGTGCTGGGCTTCAAAGGGATAGGGTTAAGAAATGAGATATTAATTGCATTCGATTTGTTTTGTTTTCATTGTCATTCCGGAAACTTTTCAAACCGCCCTCGTATATTCCATACTATTCGCATTTCACGACGGTTTCCATCCAACGACAGTTTCCACCGGGATTCCGGGGAAAACTGCGTGGAATGTGGCAGTAATTGGAGAAATTGAGCAGAGTGAGAAATTGGAAATGCGCCTTTTTCGTGGAACAAAACTTATTCTAAAAAAACAACACTGCAACAGTTCAGCTTAGAATTTATCCAGTATTTGTATCAGTGACCCTTCGGCATCTTCCAGGCAGGGAACAACTGTGCTCTTGAAGACGTCGCTGCGACGTGAGTTCAAATAGCGGTTCACCCAGATTCTGGCTCCGTAGCAGTTTTTAGACGTCTCCTCAACTAAGAGAGCCTCTAGTATCGATGGAAACAAGTGCTACCCGGATATTG
>JARK01001361.1:1326891-1355387 GCA_000688135.1 Ancylostoma ceylanicum | reverse complement strand
GGTGTCAGCCACTTTGAGGGCCCGGATGGGAAAACAGGGTTGCAGAAGTATTAATTTTAATGATAAACAATAGATAGCAAATATTTGAAGAATAATAGTGAAAATATATTCTAGCCCTGATATTGACAAGCATTTTGATTTTTTATGGACACTCTCTTTTTTTTTGAGTTTTGTGGTATATGTATACATACAGTGGGCGTCGATGGCGGTGGCCTTGCCGCGGCCTCAAAAAGCACGCAGCGCGACCGCACCGCTCACTATGGAGTCGTCGTCGTCATAGTGGCGAATCTGGTTTTGTACAGTTGTTCATCACAGTTGACGTTAACTTAAAAGAGAACTAACCAACTATCGAGAAGACTTCTTAGTTTGTTGTCTAGGAAAGGACTCCCGCTCAAACGGTGCGGTCGCGCCGCGTGTTTTTCGAGGCTGCTGAAAGGCCACCGCCATCGACGCCCACTGTACAGTGCAGCCATGTACTTAGCTCGGTGGATCGGAAGATATTTAAAAATTGTATCTCAGGCTCGGAATGGTTTCTCCCTCAGATAAAATTGCGCATTTCACCATTATGATACTGATGACCCAAAGATTGCGGAAGAAACGTTTCATGTTAATTCCGAAGATAAAGCAGTATTACATTTTTTGCTAATCTTCCGACATGAATTTTTTTAGTCAATTTTTGTTTGTATTTCTCTGTTTCACACTTTGTTCTTCAGAGAAATCAAAACAGGTATTTTCGCTCCGCGAACATAACCCACGTTTGATCTTTTAGTGGTACTGGTATATCCGCCTCTCACAGGTGCAAAATTGTGAACCCCAGTGAGCCGTAGAAGAGCTGTCATTATATACCTGTATGTACAGTCCTTGTCGAAAAGTTAGACGGCGCGCGTGGTTTCATAGCGCCGCGGCTAGACAATCGTGGCGGGGCCTAATCGACCCTCCCACTTAGAGCATACTCTCTCCGGTTTCCTCAGCCAGGTCCCGCCACGGGTGTGCAGCAATGGAATCCTTCTACATTTTTGAGAAGGACTGTAAGTGGTCTCATTCATTGATTTATATCGATTTGTTAGGGAGCATCCGAAAAAATTTTTTCCCAAGAACTATGATCTTCTGTGCTTCCTGATTTCATGGGGCCGATTCACAGTTGGTTTCGATGCAGTCGCTGAACCCTGTGTTTATTCAGACCCAGCAACACATTCACAGTCGGTGCACGGGGTCCGCACGGATGTATCGTTCTTTGGCGCAGCCGCAGTTTACACATCCATGCCGCTTTTTGCGGCGCACCGCGAAACGAACGCGCAGCACTTTGGCCTCGCACCGCGGCCCAAATCGTTCGTTCGTCGTCCCCACTGCCCCCCTCGACGGCCCCGTCCATTATGTCAACACAACGAATGTAAAGCTACGATTAGACGCATTCATGCACATGTGTGTTTGTGCTGGTATGTCCATATACATATTTGCATCGTCACATGCGTAGAGCATCCAGAAATCCCGCTAGTGTAGGTGTCACCATGATAAAGTGTAATATGTAGCTTTTTCCTAAGAACTGTCCTAGAAAATGCTGTTCTTCCCTCCTCTGCTGTAAAGACTGCACCCATTCCTGTTCCATTTCGATTATTGGAATTAGTGTGTTGGTTGAATAATGCATTAGATGCATTCGATATTCGAATTAGTTGAAAAATGGAATGTTCAGGGAACAGAGAGCCCCACAGCCTGGGGTGAGAGAACTGTGGAGATTTCTCTTCTCAAAATATTAGATTTCTCTTATGGACCTCCGACGTGTTCGTCAAATTAATTGAATTTATTCGATTTTTATCTGGTCAAAACCCTAGTTGGATCTCTCCACATTTTTCATTCGTTTGCTATTTATTCATCACACCGTTAAAAATTTCCATCATGACTGCAACCCTCACTAAAACCGGATAACTACATTTTTAAATCTGGAATGACTGAAAATGGACTGAAAGAAACAATACATCTTTCGGTGTTTTTTGGAAACTTTTAATTATGGAAATTTGCCGAATTTCGCTGTCTATATCACATACTTCTTTTATTTACGAAAATGAGCCTTTGATGGTTGCTCCTCAAAGACTTTTCGGCTACATCATTCAAATCGCATGGGATTCACACCATAAAACTGGAACGCTAGAACTTATAAAAGAAAGTGTGAAAATTAGAGAACAAGTTGTTCAGCCCCTCGATGTCGCGTCGCAGCCGCAATTGCAGACAAGGTCTCACATGCACTTTCCAAGCTACCCCACTGGAATTAATGAAACAGATTAATTCTACTTCAGGAGTTGAGCAAGTGCGGAAACCACATTACTTAAGACCGAATAAAAATCAACATACCCTATTAATTTCAGTAGCAATTCATAAATCGATCGAAGAAATTCGAATTTTGCAAAACGGAAAGCATTCGACATCCTAAGTAGAGCGATGGTTCGACTTTTCTTGAGCCTTGGCATAGTGAATCCCTGCCTTGTGGTGAGCACACTCCAGAATTTGTATTGATCTTTCATTGAACGGCCTTGAACATCCTCCTATAGCTCTGCAAGCGTTGTGCGTACTTCTTTATCTTTCTCTGAGACCCGAAACTTCAACTCATCCGATTTTTCGATTTTGAACATATCTCATTTGTCATTATACGGTCCTAATCGTAGAAGCCAATGCTTGGAAACGCATTACCATAAGAAGCAATGAAATACTCACTCGGAGGTGTGTATTATCGTAATTGGAAATGGGGGTGTCATCGCACTGCCGTGATTGGCATGTTGGTAAAATGCGCCAATCACAGTTGGCTGGTAACGCCCCAATTCCCCTCACGATGATACACACCCCTCACTTGGAAATGTTGAAAATCCCTGCATGTTTGGATAAATTTCAACTATCAGTGAGTATCCATCAATACGCCTTTCAATTCTTGTACAAGTTCCTTGTCTAAATGAATGTTTATACTGCTGTTGAGTTGTCATATTGTCACGTGGACAGTCGTGTGAATAAATAGGTCATTCAAACAAGCATTGTTGCACAATACGTGCATTCTTCCTGGCCCTGACAATAACTCAGCATGTGGACCACGATAGTATTGGGCATAGTTCCGAGTTTGTTCATCGGTGAAGTCGGGGAAGATTGGTTTTGGAAAAATAGAAGTACTAAAGTAGGATATTTAACTTCCTGCAAACTGAATATTATATCGTCTAGTTTTTGAGAAACTTGGTACAAGTCTAACTGAGCATAAGTTGATGTCCGTAAGAGTTTCTTATCATTGGGGCAATAATGTCACTGATTGTAAGGTAAAGATTTCCAATTACGATTCCTTCCTTCTCGCGTTTCGATCATTTAATTTTTATCACAAGGAAACACCATTCTGAATTGTACCGAGGCCGCATGCATCACTGAGGTTACATTTACCCTACCCGTTAACGTGGGGCGTGAACACGTTTACCCTGGGTAATCTCCATTATGCATGCGGCCTCAGTAGGTTAGTGAAGCATGTTTTGCATCTAGCGTCTGTTAACATAGTCTTTGCATATGAAGGGCAATCAATCTAATTATTGTTGGTTTGCTTCGTTATCTTTTCTTGAATCCTAATCTTGGTGTGGATGGCAGTGACAAGTAATGAAATGTGTGAACGTAAAGAAGCTCTTCAGAATTGTTTGCATCCCAATATTAAGTATCCTCAACTTTGTTTCTGTGTGACCTAGGTATTTTCTAATTAAGTATCTTCACTTGTTGTTTACGTGTTCATCTTTCTGTTCATCCTTTCTTTTCCTCTTGCCTGTTCATTTATCCTCCCATCCTCTTGTCCTTTTAAGCATTCCGAGGGCATTAGATGAAAAAAAAAACAGAAATACTGTCTAGGTCCGAAAGTCTACAGTAAGGTTAGTCTGAAAATTGTGCATCGGATTTAACAATTCCGTCAAACAATCATAACACCATTGTTTATGAATAGAATCTGGTCGCCATTTCCTACAGTTGAGAAGCAGTAGAACATTCCACTTCATCTCACTGCCAGAAAACCTGAGAATTCCAGTTCAAGACCAAGAAACTCTGGATCGAAAAATATTATAGATGTTGGTGCAAGACTTTTGAAACATCCTAAAAACTTGTAGGCTAAGCTACTAGTAGTTGCACAATTTCATAATTTTCTGTGAATTTTTTTCTGAGCTGTTGGAATGGGCAGTAGAAAAATTTCGCCAGTATAATTACGCTCCTCAGAGGACGTACGTGGAGAGGCAGTTTCGCTCTTTGAGACCTTCATTATTTCTGAAAGAAATTGTGAGTTTCTCAGCCAATCCACTTTCTCGCACCTGCTTATTTCCTATTCTCCTGAGCTCATAAATCTAGAACCACTGTCATTTTTTGGCTCCGACCATTGGTCAAGGAACAGCTGGTGTTATCGGCTGCTCGCCTTTTTCTTCCACAGCAACTCGAGCAGTAAACCATGCGATGTGTTAAACTGTGGTTTTTTCTCTCGCATGCAACGTGCAGTTCAGTGTTCTCGCGTGCGTACTTTACCCGAGAACCGAACAAAATGTCACTTACCCGGACAAGTCATTTAGGCCAAGTGGTGCCGGTATCTGAGGTGAACCGTGGCCGCCAGACTTGTCCGCGTGAGCCGCGTTGTCTGGCAGCCGTCCGTGCTCGCGAGCGCGCGGCTTACTAGGGTTTCAGCGGTGCATTTACAGGACTAGTCCTTCCGCGTCCAGGCGCTGCTCATGCGCGCCGTGTCAGGTTCTTACGGCTTATTTGCTCTGTTTTTCCTGGCGCTTATGCGGCTGTGAACGCGCGGTTTCTCGGCGTCTTTTGGTCGCTTTTGCTCTTCTTTTTACCGTGAAATTAGTCCACAGGGTCTACTATTTATGTCAACATTCCATATTTTAAAGAATCCTGCTAGTATTTTCCACAGGAAGATAGTCAAAAAACTCTTCAATCCTTCATTATGGCCTCGCGCCCTAAACTGGGTGAGCCTGTATGCTAAATTGCATGCAGATGATATGATTTGATTTTAATGCTGTATTTGTCGCGGTCACATGAAATGGTAAGTAGCAGGGGGTGCTCTATCACATTGCTAAGTACTTTGAGCAGGTTTAAGCAAGGTTGCTCTACTGTTTTCGGAAAAAACTAGTAAAATTTGTAAGTTTCGCCACTTCCTAATTCATAGTAGAATAGTTGCAGAACGTAAAGTTTGTCGGTACTGATTTTCCACAATGATAACGATGTGAAAATAGTTCACAAGCTTTCGCAACTTAAAAGCTTGCTCGCATGTTGTTTCCAGCAAGTCCTTGCTTGCAATTTAGTCCAAGGGTTTTGAGAATAATAATAAAATATTATATAATAGTTCTGTCAGCTTTCTTCAAAATTAGGATATGTAGTGCATACAGTGAACTCCACACGTTTATAGACAAGGGGCTGGACCGCAGTGCGGACACTCTGGTTGTCTGCTGCATCGAGGCAGCACTCCTGCTGAGCAGAGACACGGAGGAAAACCGATGCGTCCTGATATCCCACTGCCTCGGGAGGTGCAGCAGACAACCAGAGTGCTTGCGCCGCTGCCCCGCCCCTTACCTACGACCGTTTGCAATTCACTGTAAATACAAATGCAATGTTTGCTACTGCAATAGGGACTTTCTACGACTACCTTGAACGATGCGAATTTTTTGAAGACGAACTATTCTGAAATATCCTACCAAAAGGTGAATGAGATCATTTTACAAGCTTCACAGTCGCCTCACTGTCGAGTGACTCACAGGAAAACTACTAGACTTGATGATGTACCGGTGACTCACTCTTGTCAAACACTCATCTCTAACACAATGACGACAGTGTGCACATCATGTTGAAAACGCTCTTCCAACCTATGCTAAGTTGTGAGACATTCATGACCAACAAGCTTCATTTTAAATTTTTGAAAATCCCAGCTTTCTCATCTGTGGTTGGACTCGAGACCCATATCTGCAAAGGATCGGCATGACCCCAATTTGAGATGCAACATGAGATTTCTATTGTTTCGAATATCCAAATGGGTCGCACGTGAAAAATTATGTAAATTCGATACAGAAAAGTTGTGTGTAGGATTCCCCAGCGAATTGCGGGTCTCTACACATTCCCTCTCAGTGAAATCTTTTGAACGACGCTAACCCAGAAAAAGCTATGAGATGACTGGAAAGGGGACAATTTTCCAGTTTGGGAAAAATAGTGCATGACGAGTGCGCTGCCTGCTGGCGGTTACGCATTTTTGCTTTCATTCTGTTTCTATTTGACTATGCACCTGCTTTACTCCTCCAATTCCTCGATATGGGAGTACTATGCACTTATTTTATTTTCTTCCTGGAGTTTTTATTTGTTTACTTTCCGGCAACAAGTGCTTGTGGAACACCTTATGGTGTTAAAAATAAATTAATTAATAGATAAATGAATGAACTGCGTCTTCTGGATAATTTTCCAAAAGCACGAGCTTATTTCTTCGAATTCTTATTAAACAATACACAATTGATCATCTAAATGCCGACCTGAGAGCACTCAAAGCAATTGCTCGTGTGGAGAAATAAAATCTCTAGGATATTGCTCGGATTCTGCTCCTCAGACATATTTTATCAGAGCAGGACTGGATTTCTGCATGAATTCACATTTTCCTGGCGTACTTTCCTAATCAACCTTTCAAATTTTATGTCGGTTCTCTGGAAAATAACCCAGAAATACCTAAATTCTGCATTGATTTATCACTGATCAAATATTTTGAGCCACTTATTCCAACGCTTTTCCCGTCAGGTTCCAACAGTGGTGCAGATTCTTGGAGTAGACTACGAGAAGGTTGACTTTAATCCATTTGCTGGCCAGGAAGGGAAAACCCTTAGGGAGGTTTTTTTCCTTAATCGTCAACCGTTATCCGTATCCGTTGTCCGGTCATTTTTTGGCCTATTCGTTATCGGAACCAGGGGTGAGCGGAAGTCAAATATGAAATTTCGGAAGTCGGAAGCTCCAAAAATCACCGGAATATCGGAAGTACCTGAAGTCGGAAGTCGGAAGTACAGAGGGTACAAGCACACATATGTGTATGTATGTGTANAAAAATCACCGGAATATCGGAAGTACCGGAAGTCGGAAGTCGGAAGTACAGAGGGTACAAGCACACATATGTGTATGTATGTGTGTGCATTTGTATGCACAGAGGTGTATGCTAACTTAGTGGAGTTCTTCTGGAACGTTTTTCTAATAATGTTGGGGAGTAATGGATTTATTATAATTAATTAGGACAATGAAAAATGAATTAGAAAATCTTCCTCCCAGACAGATTTTAAAAAAGTGAGGACATGAACAGGGCCACTGCAGCCTCCAGCTAAGTACTAAAAATGAAACGTATGTAATTAAATTGTCAGTGCTGGTGAATAGGAACGACCAATTTACATATTCTCACACACTTCTTCAGCAAGATGTCGGAAGTCACAGAGGACAGTTACAGAGGTTTCTTCTTTACAGTTATAGAGGTAAATGGTTCACTCGTTGATACCGCTGTTCGACTTCCTCACACTGACATTTCCTTCACAAGCTGTTTTTGAATGCCGATCTTACTCCTTAACACATTCGCAACCTTACGCTCTCGGCATGGTGCGCTCCGTGGGACACGGGCGGTTCCTCGAGCACGCATTTGTGCTCGACCGGTTGAGCACGTGGTCCCACGCGTACCACAATGTGTGCCAAACGGTTGAGCACATTGTCGCAAATGTGTGAATGGTCATTGGAAAGGCACTAGCAATAGAACCGAAGCTAACAGCACTGTGTACGCTTTCATTTTTAGGACCTCATAGAAACCATTGTAAAAGTTCCTTTCAAGGATTGCAGTCACAGTACCGTGTAGTCATAGTACCGTGTATTGAAACAACATTCGAGCAAAAACAGACAGATAGATACCTAAGAGAGCGTCACATTCTTTTTTACAACTGTTGTGCAGTGCAGATAGCAACGGTTTCTTGCTCAAAACGGCGAGTCAGTGGCAGTCGGTGGTGGACACATTATTGGGTAGCGAGGAAGAAGTATGTATGTAGGTTGAATAGCTAGAGTTTCCGTCATTCTGCAGAATTTCTGGACAAAATTTCAGAGACAAAACTGAGTGCTAATTTTGACATCAGACGGATAAATTCAAATATATGAAATTGATTATAAAAGCAAAGAATTCAAGTTGACCTGCAGCGAAGTATTTTTAGAAATATTTTACACCTCCCTCCACCCTCTTCGCTTCCCCTCCACCTGTGTCTGCCACTGGTAGCAGCTCATGCGGGAAAAATACAACTTGTTCAATGTGCATCTAAAACTTCCGAAAACTTCCGGCTTTTTTTCGCATTTTTCGGAAGTCGGAAGCCCGAAAAACACCGGAATATCGGAACTTTCGGAAGCCGGAAGTCGGAATTCCGCTCATCCCTGATCGGAACCGTTATGCGGTTCCTGGGAAATTTCACGCTCGCCCCTGATGTGAAGCGTTGTGCTAGAAGAGGAGGCGGTTCCCTAGAAATATCCAAAAAGTTGGTCTTGAGAGGTGCGTAACGGTCCCTAACATTGCATAAGAACGCTTCTCCTCTCAAAATTGCCCCCTGCTGAGCTGTTTGCGGACGGTGTCCCAAGGTGACCTTTAGAAGTGTTTACCCTCATTGATAAGATGTTTACTCGTCTTTCAGACCCGTAGCTATCAGTGCTGGTGTCCAGAAGCGCATGAGTCCATCAACTTGTGATCGCCATAAACCTCACTCAAACTTCCGTCGATGTTCCATGAGCGTCTGAGCTCAGAAATCTCTACTGCTGAAATCCTGCGTCTGAACGGGTGCCCTGGCCCAAAAATCGCTGACTTCATGAATAATTCATAGCATGGTTGTTGATGGGCTGAACTCCGGTGCGGCAACGGGTCCCTCTAATGGGTCTAGGGCAACCGTGAGTCTCAGTGGGTACTCGCATAAGAGCAAATTAGCAAAATCTGAACGAATCCAACTTGTTTTTGCCTTATTGGCCGCGATGAGGGCCTTTGAAGAGCACTTGCGGTCCGGCGGCGTCTTCCAGGTCTTCCGTGTCCTAACCCTTCCTTGTTCTATTTAATTTAATTCATATGTCTTCCCCTAATTTCTAATCTTTCAGCAGTGAGATTGTAACCTCTCTTGATGTACCTTGTTCGCGGATCTCTTAGAAGTCACTTTTCAGGGAATTCTCAGGTTCTTATCTCTGGTAGAAAAAGCTGTAATAAAATTGCTGCATTTCATCAAAACAGTTGCCTTTGTTGCAATGCATTTTATCTTTTTTGACTCCTGGGATTTCTGGAAAACAGGAGGTCCTGCGTTTGCGTACATATCCGGCACATTAGGCGGCACTTGTGGAGGCTATGACCTTGTTTGCTGTCTATATCAGTAAAAATGTGTTTTCTTTAGTTGCGTGATCGTCTGTCGTCAGAACTTCCAACTTGTGACTGTATTTACTTCCATTTGATTTCCTCCGCGCCAGACCCTTCTAAATATGGTAGTAGTCGGTGTGGTCGCTGCATTGGACGCAGTAAGTGGGTATCAGCATAAAAACCTTGTGCATGGTGTGCAAAGAAGAATTTTTGAGCCAAGAAAAATATTGGTCCAAAAATTTGCACCAACATTTAGCTCCCAGTTTTTTCTCTTCTGGCGCTGATTTGAAGTCCTCTGGAAATAGAATGTGAAAGAGTGTCCTACTACTTCTCGGCTATAAAAATTGGTTGATCAGGTTCCATCCATGAGCAACAATATTATGACTGTTTGAGAAAAATGTCAAGTATGGTGCAAGATTTTCGGACCGGCCTAATTTGATGAAGAATTTATAATACTATAAACCATTGAAAGACAACTATTTTAATCAAACTTTTGGTTTTTTTCCACTGCTAAGGTATTCTCGAAAGGCCTGATGTCGAACTGATATTGAGAAATTTAAGCCAACGGAACAGAAATAAGGGGGCGCGATACCAAATTTTGGGACAAGGAGATAAACCCATTGGGATAGGCGGCATGTTTCAAAAATTAGCTCATCGCAGCGATACCTTAAAGGCAGCACCCACGATAATTTTCATGTCAAAAATTCTGAATGTTCCGGGGTCTGAACGATAGTCCAAGTAGTTCTACGCAAATTGCACCACCAAAGGCATCCGCATTCTCGAGATATAACAAGTTGAACATGGGATCCGGGGATCCCCAGGCGAGTTGTAGCGGAGTGCGAATCAGCTGTTTTCCACCACACGCGGTCAGTTTTTCAAAGATAAATTTGTTCCTCACGGTTATTGCGGGAGTTTTCGCACTGAAATAATCTGCATCCCTCTATTTATAACCTTCCAAATTTTAATCGATCATATTATCCCTTCTTCTACTCAGAATTCTCAAATTTTCAAATATGGAATGAATTCTGTTTGTTAACTCTTTATTCTTGGCCATATGTTTTGTTTCTTTTCTTGAGGCATGTTTCTGCTTTGAGCATTCTATTTCCTGCTCTTTTGTGCTTGTTCTGCTCCTGAAAATCTGTAGAATTAGTCAAGTTTCCAGTTGCGCCAAGAAATTCGTCGTCAAAAGAGGCAGTGTTATCGACTTTCTTGATCTACCCCATCCGCGTAACTCGGCCACCTTGCTATAATGCCGTGAATTGGTAACATCCGAAAACCGTTTTATCATGAGTTCTGATAGAATTGATTCCTTTATCTGTGTTCCTCATAGTCAAAAACCTAAGATCATGCTAAATATCAAGTGACAAATTTTTTCGTGGGTGCTGCCTTTAATTTGGGGTGCTCACGTATTTATGAAACACACTGCATTTTCCTCCTTTTTACTGCTGTTGTCGTTTCATTCATATGTTGATGATTAGTCACTGTTTACTCACTCGTTTACTTATTTATTTGAAGTTGTAGCAGTAACAAGCCTAAGGACAAGGTGGCCTTGTAAGTGACAGAACTATAAGTCGCTCTATATGCATGGACTCATCTTTTCCTCATTCCTTTTGATTCTCCCGGCCTCTTCCACGTACCCACTCCAGCTGCTCGTACGAGGGCGAGCGAGTGCCCGTTACCTTGTTATGCGAGGAATTCCGGCCGATCCTTTGAATGCGGTTGAATGGCGCGCCCGGAAATCTCGTCGCTGCCACGAACCAGGCTAATAGCGGCGAACCCCGTGAAATAGAGGATTGTTCCTGAGATAATTGGTGTTCATAAAACGGCGTTTTATAGCAGCGCTATCACTCATTTGTGACAGTTGACCGTTCGGCCAGGGCCACCGTCAGATGTGATGATAACAAGTTCACTTGTCTATTGGTGGTGATCGTAGGGCTGGTACAGCCGAATATGTGTTAATAAAATTTTTGACCATATTGCTACAAAGTATTGCGGCTTTTTAGAGCATAGCAAATTATTTAAATGCAAGTATTCTAAAATTGAATTGAAATTCGGGTTGGTTGAGTTGGGAAAGATTCAAGGAAAAATAATGTTATGATTGTTTGAAAAAAGTGCAGGATTTGACGCAAGACTCTCGGAACAACCTAATATCAGGACGATGCTTGTAAGCTTTCTTCAGTGGCTTTTTATATCCAGGTTCACAGTCACTCTTTTTACATACTCCTCAGACCTTTCCTTACTGAATACTACTTTTTCCGATCTCCAGGTACCCAGGTACAAGCTTGCGACAACAGTAGATTGCTGATTTGGAGCATGCAGAAGTCGTCTTCGAAAAGTTTGGAGATTTTTGCGATCTCAATTCTTAGTGCAGAGGCACACTGTTTCCAATATCTTGTTGGAAAAGATACAAGAAACTGAATGGGTATTGAACTCAGTAACAATATTGTGTTTGAAGTTCCAACACTTTGAAGTGGAGTGTCCGTTTCGGCAATTGATCCACCAACCTGATCTATTCCACTAGGAGCACAGCACTCTTCGTCGTCGTCACTCGGACAGCACGGGTTCGATATGTATTGATTGTTGGACAGCCGATCCTAGCGATACCTCGACAAAAATTCATGCATCTTGGAATTGATGTCGGAGGAGTCGGCGACATACATAGTGTGCTATACTCGACATTGAGTATAGTTTCACCCTAATTGCTCGACAGAGCCTCACAATAATCTTTTTTTTTCTTCAATTATAGGGTAAATAAAAGAAGTGAAGCTGTCTAAGCTGGTGTTCTATTAAACTGAAAAGTTGAATCCAATCTACAACCACCGCTTCCAGAAAATCCTGCCTTCATTCAATTGTTTTTTTTTTTGTTTTTGCTTTCCGCTCCATTTCATATTTCCTGCTATCTCTGCATTTCTCTGAAATCCCAGCGTAGCGTCTCTCTAGTGTTTTCCTCGTAGATCTTGTCCATGGAAGAAAATTCCTCAGAAATAGTCCTGCTGAGACACATCATCACATATCGACAGATTTGTGGGCTAAGAATCAGTCCGGAGATGTAGCAGATTTCGCCCCATAAGACCGGAGGCGAGCTGTTTATCCGATGTGGGTGTTGCTTAATTCGGATAAACAGCTACAATCTCGTGGGAAGATATATCGGATAAAACGTCATTTCAATTAACAAACTGTCATTTTACTTGATCCACATCATAGTTCCATCAAGTTAAATAACAAAAAATAACATCTGTGTACAATTTTCAACAGAAAAGAGGATACGGGAGGAGCCGGGGGCGGGGCCAGCGCGGAAGTACGTACCACTTTTTGGAACCTTTGCGTTGAAAGAAGCGCACCTTCTGGGGAAAATTACGTTAATTAATTTTATTTATTTTATTTTTAATTTTATTAATTAATTTTGTGCGAGATTTCTTTATCATCCATTCCCTAATTCTAGAGGAAGTGAGCAAAGGAATACATGTTGCGAAAACCGCGTCGTCTTAGAGGGTATTTATGGTTGACGCGCGTCAAATTTGACGCGACGATACACAATGCAAAAGAGGGAGGAGAAGAGAATTCCTAGTGGGGCGCGAATGCTCCTGGTTTTGTCGTCGCGACAGCCGCGCGAACAAAACGCGTTTCCATTTCCGCCGCATCGAGACAACGCGAAAAATTCGTGAAATTAAAGGCCGACGCGTCAAATTTGACGCGCGTCAACCATAAATACCCTCTTACCTTGACTCCGCCCACAACCTCCCAAAATTTGGGGCTCAGAAACGGGTTTTCAGACAGACAGGAATCATGTATAGCATTGTGATCAGAAGATCCTGGAATTTTTTTTCATGAGGGAGTCTCAGGAGCGATTTTCAGGTGAGACAGTGCCTCTAAGAACGAAACAATTTAGGGCGTCGTCCAGATTATCCAGGATAAACGTGTTAACACTGCGCAGATTTACCTTACCCATTGTTAGTAAGGGCATCAACACGTTTACCCAGGGTGATCTCAATGATGCATTCAGGCCTGCAGTGCTCTACAGCAAATTTCTTCTTGTTTGTTTGTTTGTTTGTTCATCTACTAGTTCCAGTGGCGGACGCAGAAAGTGGGCGGGAGGGGGAGGGGGGCGTGGGAAAAAATTGTAGTGTCTGCCATTTTGGAGACCCAGGCGGAAAATAAAATTAATAAAAATATCAATTTTAACAAAGTAATAAATAGTCAAAATTTTAAAAAATAATAAAAATAAAGAAATAAAAGCAAACTAATACAAGGTTTTCATATGTACTGTAAAGTAATTTCAAAAATTTGGCGACCCATTCTCTGGGGGCCCTCCCCCCCCCTCCTGCGTCCGCCACTGACTACTTCTGATCTTATTGAGCACTGTGTACCGCTCATTATTCCTTGAGCGAATGGAATGAATGAATGAATGAATGAATGAATGAATGAATGAATGAATGAATGAATGAATGAATGAATGAATCTGCGAATTAATGAATGGATAACTGATGGCTACTTCTATGACAGCCAATCACGCCAGACATTTCCACAATGGTGCATTGTTCATCCCACAACCCAAGATTTACATGCTCCTGTGAGTGTTAATAGCCGGGTTTGCACTGCGGACACAGGGCAGGGGCGACGAGGAGGAGGAGGTCCGGCTGCTCTGACCTCATTCACGTCGCTCGCGCTCAGCCCTCCTCGTCTCGCAGCTGGTCGAGGTTATTAACCATCATATATCAGCCGTCTCTCCGACGCATGTCCTATCTACGCCATGCGGAGCCATTGTTTGCCTGGAGTGGGTCCGCTGCTGGGAGACGGCCCTCGACAGGATTCCTTCTGTTTCTCGTTCTTTCGCTTTATTTTCTCTCTGCTTCTTCCGACGTCAGCTCTCTTAGAGTGCAAGTGGTCAGGACAGGAGTAGTCCTTGCGAGCAGGAAGTCAGGGAATCAATAGCTGTCTACTGCCAGCACTCGGGGTTACTTTTATTCCCCTCACATCTCCCTATTTCCTTCTTCCAGTATTCCATCTATTTAATTGCTTTGCAAAGCTGCCATAATTACTTTGAAGTGCAGCTCTTCCTTGTATAATTGAGTAACATTTGCACGCTGGCTTCCAGAAAAAAAACCTGGAAACTTGCAAAGAAGCTATATTTGAGTACTGCTCTGCCGTCACATTACTTGGCTGAATATCATTTTAATAAATATAACAAATAAACTACCAAAAGTGAATAAATGTGTACCATCTGAAGCAGAGGTTATCCATTGCTGCACCTTTGCAAGACCAGACCTTTCAGAACAAGTTGTTGCAAGATTTTGGTGACCAATCTGACATGCCCTAAAGCTTGTCGACAACTTCCCTTCGTCTTTTCTTGCCGGCAAGTTGTTGTGGACGATACGACCACACTTTATCACTGTCTCAGTAACCTCCGTAGTTGCACTTTATATTATTATGCAACGATAAACATCTAATATTAGGCGAGTGAAAAGAAACTCATACCTTGTTTAAGCTTCTTCTTGTCGCCAGGGAAGGAACGAAGCGGAGTCTTCCTTTTAGATTTTGTTGCTTTTTCTCGTTTTCTTTGTTTATTTTATCACGCATTCCCTCTTATTTATTATTTCTGCAATGCACTGATGGCCTTGAACCTGTCGAAATCCGTCTGATACCTAAAACCCAGTCTGCAAATTGCTCCGAGACGAATACTCGCTGACAACTTGTCCAAGCGGCTTCCACTGGTGCCTCATTTCCACAGCTTTCCACAAAACCTGGCATGTTAGCGCCAGGCGATTTACTGGTATTGCGTTTTGCTGTGCCTAGGCATCTCATATATTTCTTCGGAATGTGAGATGTGATGTGTTTCTGCAGTAAATTTCAGCAACGTCGAGAACCACATTCCGGAGGCAATATCCTTTGAAAAATTGCATATCGAGCCTTCTGCTTGCACATTCTGCACCAGACCAGATTTAGATATTCTTTATCAGATCTCTTCTGTGGTGACGTGGTTTGGAGAGCCTAGATTATGGCTTAGGCATTCCTTCCTACTCAATTAATGGAAATTCTCGGCAATAAGCAAGCCCCAAATCTCTTCTTGTCATACCTCAGAAACTATGTGTACCATTTCTTCTCTGGATCGAATTTTTGAATTCTAATATACCTAGTGCTTTACTCGGTCTTAGTCACTCTCATCGTACTTTCTTTCGTAACTCATTAGTACCTCCTACCGTAGTATGGAAACAAATATGGCCTTCCCATGATCTCAGCAACAGTGAGGGATGACCCTATATATCCAAAAAATAAGAGAAATGTAAGGTTTGCTAACCTTTCGCTGTGTTTTTCTTCTAGACGAGTTGTGATATGTCCTTTGCCGATTCCCTACTTCCTAGTTACCTCGGTGGTCTGAATTTTACCTTAGAAACTTGGGTAATTGAACCTAAAATAGAAATTCGGGTGGAGAACCTACATGGACAAGGTAGTCCTTTGAGTTCACGCTGACCTATTTTTGAGGATAACCTGTGCAGGATTCAAAGCAAAAGTCTGTATTTGGACTATGAAGCTTAGCAAAGTCCATCGGTACGCTGTCATTTAACCACAACGTAATTTCGGAATGAACTGCTTATTGAGCATATTAAATGAGATTTCCAAAATTTTCGATGGTCCCAGGACATTTCTTCCTCTCTTTTCATTCCTTTCACCACAATGATTTCGAGAATTGTCTATTTTTTAGTTATGCGTTCGCTTCACTTTCAGTGTAATCCTGAGGATTCTTCTCCAGATATACCTTCTTCTATTCGCGTTTCTCTTCCTGTTCTCACTTAGAACTCTTGTGGCGAAAGTTGTCCTTAAATCCTGTCGCTGTTTCCGGAAAGCTGTCGCTGTTCATGAGGCGATTTGAGGCTAATTGAGTCGACGGCTGCGTCGCGCTGAAATCACGCTGCTTCTCACTCCTGGAATCCGCCTCGACACGTCTCCGGACATTTTTCCCTCAAACTAATCACGGCCGAGGATGCAGCGGCGGCGTTCTCATTAGCGCGATTCTTGAGTGAGTGAGACCTGTTTTGGACTCGTCTACATACACTTCCTGTTCTCCTCGTGGAGGGAAAGCTCGGCCCCGGCGGTCTCTGCTCGCTGGGCGGTAGGACTGTTTTGGCTCAGGCGCGTTGGCTCAATATTAAATGTGATAGAGGGGTGGAGCTAAGAAGAGCCGCACGAGCATCACCGAGGAAAATAGGAGCCCTCAGACGGCTCGGCTCTACCGCTGATCCTCGTTGAAATCCTCTCATGTCGCTCTTATACCTCATACACCCACAATTCGAATGATGCAGGCGCTTTAGGAAACTTCTAGAACTCAATTCCATAGCAAGCTCTTCTTTTTGTCAAGACAAAACTCTTTCTTCTTCTATCTCAACCTTTTTTTTACATTTATCCAGGAAACTTTTTACATTTTCCCAGGAAAATTCCACTTACTAGGTGCCTAAATAGTGTTTATGGATGCCACACAAACACATATCATCCATATGGAACCCTACCCATTCTTTGAATAACTCTTGAGCCTTCCTGCATTACCCTAGGGAATATGTGCCAATTCCGTGAGAAATTGCACGTTTTTCGTCGACATCCATTCGCACAGAGCTCTTATATCCCGCTTTTTCCCTCCACGCAGACCACATTTTCGATAATGAGGTGTTGTAAAAAGAGTTCGCACGAATTTCATAGGATGTCATTGGGAGAATGGCGTTACTTTCACGGGATGCCTGTTTTTTGTAGCCAACGGAACACACGCACACACTATTACGGACTTTAGTTTTGTTTTATTCTCGACTTCTTTCTTTTCTCGAGCATGGAGGAACTACTCTGTTTTGAAGAGGAAATGAAAGAAGAAGAGAAAAAGAAATAAGTAAAAAGGCAAGCTGGGAGTCCTGTTTACGTTTCGACAAGTGTAAGTGGATTCTTGCTGTCCTCACTTCTTTTCTTTTCCTTCATTTTTAATTTTTTCAGGTTTTAAAATTCGTGAGGCTCAGTTTTTTTTTACTCGACTGCAAGTCCTTAAACGAAATATTATGTATCCTATTACCGTAACCGTTGTCTGTCACTACTGAATGAGACATATCGTCCGGAAAATATATCCACATTTTCCCAGAAAACTCGTTCAGTGGTATGTAGAGCGATTGGGTAACATCATCCCGGGAGCAATAACGAATTCCAGCGCAGGCGAGCAGGACATCCGTAGTATACAAAAAAATCTAGGAGGGGTGGCAGGAAATCATATAATTGTTCCTAGAAATGTCTAGATTCTTTGCAGTTCACAGTACCTGGGTAATCTCGGTGATCCATCCAAACCCAGATATCCAGCGGAATACCTGTGATGCCACTCATGTAAGACTATAGTGTGCCATGACCCTGATGTGTGATTGAGATTACCCGTGGTAAGCGAGTAAGTATATCCAAAATTACCCTTTACCTGGTATCCATCAACATTTTTACCCACGTGTGATGTTGTTTATACCCAGCTGCTGTACATGATCCCATACCCAGGAATGCGAGATCGCCCATCCTTCCAGTGAGGCACCCAGGCGCATGGCCCTGGCCCGTCATTGAGATTACCCATGGCAAGCGAGTAAGTGTACCCAAATTTACCTTTTGCCTGGTATCCATCAACATTTCTACCCATGTGTGGTATTGTTTATACCTAGCCCAGGAATGCGAGATCGCCCATCCTTCTAATGATGCACCCAGACCCACGACCCTGATTAGTCATTGGGATTACCCATGGTAAGTGTGTTAGTGTACCCGAATTTACCCTTTACCTAGCACCCATCAACATGTCTACCTACACGTGACGTTTTATATACCCAGGTGCTGTACATGATACTGCTATATCACATAGCCATGATGTATCACATACCCATGGATGCGAGATTGCCCATCCTTCCGGTGATGCACCCAGACCCATGGCCTTGATGCATCATTGAGATTACCCGTGGTAAGCGTGTTAGTGTGCCCAAATTTGCCCTTTACCTGGCACCTGTCAACATGTTTACCCTTGCGTGTCGTCATTTATACTCAGCTGCTATGTATGATCACATACCCAAGGATGTGAAATTACCCATCCTTCCAATGATGCACCCAGGTCCATAAATCATCCGAGCTGCGGGGTTTTTTTTCGATCCTGCAAGCTATCCCATGTCCTCACATCTTCGCGTGTTCAGTCCATATTTGGCCGCCTTCTTGATATTCATGTCATGCCATGCGAGCTGGCCAGACTGAATCGATGAACTCAGCGAATGTACGGAAAGTTCACATTCACCAAGATATTATTATCTTTCCGCGAATGATGGGTAACGTCAGGAACGCAGGCTGTCCTGGCCGGTATCGATCTGCGACGAGCACGTGTAAATTCCTCTCACTCGGGGTGCTGGATATACTGCTAAAGGAGTCATATCCTTTAGAACCCTCAAAAAAGTCATGCAAGGCTCTGTGTCCAGAGCTTCTGGAATGTTGCACATCCAGAATGCAACGGGATGACGTTGAGCTGCTAATAATTCACTGCTGACGGGCTTTGTTTTCGGGCGGCGTTCCTCGGAAGGATCTCGTGCAGATTTTCGTTATGGTTCGGCTTTTGGGGATTGCTCTGGAGGGTTTTGGGAATAACTTGGGGAATTAAAGCTACGCGTCATGGATATCTATTCTGTCCACGATTAGGTGTTCTCCTTTTCTTCAGTTCGGTGAATCGCGCAAGGTTTGCAGTAAATCCCGGTACAAAATTCTGTAGTTCAAACCAGTACGTTTTTAGAGATTGACATTGCTATGGACCTGATTGATGATGGTCCAAAAAAGGGTAGTCATGGAAACCAAATGTACTTGATTTTACTTGGTTTTATGACATGATTATTTAAGAGGGTTGCTAAAAAACGGTGATACCAATGAAATTATTACTAATAATAAATTATTACCATGCCGCAGCTAAATATGAAAATGATAGTGACATGACCCAATGGACTCTTAGACGGTAGAGGATAGAAAATCCAATACATGCTGCATCAGTGACCTGAAACTTCCAGGTACCTAACACCGGTGGCTGGCGTGGGAGGACGGTAGACGTTTTTGAAATTACTTTCGGGAATAAATTTTAAGAAAAACTCTGTATGATTATATTTTTGAACGTCTATCTTCAATAATATTTTTTAAATAATTATTACTATTCATTTATTATCATAATTAATAGTTTTACCATATTTATTTTCCACCTGGGTCCACAAAACGGCGAAAGCCCCAATTTTCGTCTCACCCATACTCCTCCCGCCCACTTTCTGCGTCACTGCCGGAGAAGACTTAATTTCTGGATGTATAGTGAACTACGAAGAACCGTAGACAAGGATCGGGACCGCGATGCGGCGTTCTTGGGCAGAGACGCAGGTGGTCTCCATGCTCGCACTGGTTGTTTCTGCCCATGGACGCCGCGCCGCGGTCCCGTCGCTTGTCTACGGCCATTTGGATTTCACTCTAGGTTGGATATTTGACTCGACCCGATCGCGGAATGCTTTATATTATTTCGACTGGTAGGAAATGGTGGATTTCCTGATTTGAAAGTGAGATTTTCGCTTATTTCCTTCTTTTTTGAAGTGATAAAGTGTTCCCAGAAACTGCGCCTTTTCCATCCTATCAAACCATTGCAACGTTGCATTTATGAATTGTTCCTGTCCTCTCGCGGCATTGCTTATTGTAATGTCCGACTTTCGATGAGCCTGAACATGTCCGGAACATGTACTTCGATTATTTTTGCGAGGCATTTATGGACCACATGCATTATTGAGATTACTCAGGGTAAACGTTAACACCACACGAGCACACCTATCGTAAGCACAGGCATCGAGGCGTTTACCTTGGGTAATGCATCCAAACAGAGTGGGACCAGCATCACCATTCTCATCAGTTCCTCACGAAAATAACAGAGATATTTTTCATTATTCCCTGTTGATCAGAGTATATTCCATCTCATACGGGTGTTGCAAGGCAGATTGCGGTATATAGACTGATTTGCCACCCGTTCATTTGTGTCCTGGACAATTGCAACCAAAAACTATTAGGTTGTCCCAAAAATAGCGGCAGCAACCCAGTAGCGAAGCTTTGGTAGCACATAACTCCACCAATTGAGAATTTAAATTGGCTATCTTTGAATCTTTTAGAGAGCAAGACTTGCACTGTCTAAAATCTAGAACTCTTTCACAATTTTTGAGTTTTTTTGGCTTTTACTGTGGACATTGTGCGATGGTGTAAAATACGCCTTTCATGCTTTCCAATTTTTAAGGTCTAGAAAATTCATGTGAATCAAGGTGCATTGAAAATTGTCCACTTTTCTTTTCATCAAAATCAGAAGTCTCGGCTTTCTCTTCTCAATGAATTCCGAGACGTAACGAAAATTAATTTGAAATGCTGTTGATAACAGTTTTTGTCCCGAAGAAATTGCTCAACTTCCAGCTGAGTTGTAGAATGTGCAGCTAAAAAAGGCCATTATTTTTGGGACAACTTAAAACTTGAACAGAAGCCGTGTTAAGCTGCTTTCATGATTTTTGGACGACAGTCGGAAATCGCATGGATCCAAAGACTCTTTCCCATCTTTGCTTAGACCTCTCTGCTGCAAGACCGCGACAATGAAATTTGCATTAATTCCCCGTGACGTAGTCTCGAGCATTTCCATGGAGCGCCACCTCTTTTTTTACTCGGACCATCAAGAAGTAACCCCTGACGTGATTGCTATTTCACCGCCTGTTACCCACCGCGTTCTCTCAGTTTGACGTTGGAAACAGGGTGAACAGCTGAAAAAGGTGGACGAGTTGCTGCGTTGCCGGCCGGCGTCACAGCGCGCGTTTTTCACGTCCCCTTCGCTCGATCCGTAGCTATGGTTGCATGCAGGCGGCGTTAAATAAATCAGCATACACTCCGTCTACATCAGTTCTCAGCTTTGTTCGTTTCCCATCCGCTCGCGCTGGGAAAACACGGCAGATTCTTGGATGTCGCTCGGGAATCTGGCCTTTGACACACTTTGAGATCTCCAGAAGCTTCGGAGCATTCTCTTCGCGTCGCCTTATTCTTTTAGCTAGATGAATCCTCACTTTATGCATTCCTTTCATCCAGCAACTACATAGCACTGACTTTTCCTGTTTTCTTCTTTCAAATGTAAGGAAACTCCGGGCCTTATACATCGTTGGGGTTACTCGTGGTAAACATGTTAAGAGCCCTCAAATCTACCCGTCTTTAAGGGGCATGAATACTTTTACCCTGGCTTATCTCAGTGGTGCATCCAGGCCCAGAAATGTTGTCCGTGGACCACCATTACTTAATCCGAATTTTATACAGCATAAATCGAATCTGTAAAGTTTCTGCAGAAGAAAGTGCGGCAATTATTCTGAAGATCCTTCAAATTCTTCTAAAACAATTCTCCTACCTTTCAGTTCAAAGACCGATCCTGTTGAGTCAAACAAAATGCTCCCAGCTTGCTAGCATTCCTACTCATGGTGCACATGACATCTGTCTTTCGAGTATCCACCCAAGTACCACGTACTTATGCATATTTTTGAATTTTCACCTATTCACGATCGCGTGGCTCACCGATGAGCCGTGCCTATTTCCGCATGGTTCATTTTGAGAAACCATTAAGCCTTGGTGATCATCTCAGACACTCCATGGATCGGAGCGCACCCGACTCCGCCCATTTTTATCAATTTTTATCAGTGGCAACCCAAAGCACCCACTGTGCCCACAGCTACAATGGTAGCTTTTGAGTTGCTGTTGGGGAAGAATATGGCGGTCATGTCTCACCAAGTATTTGCAACTCAAGCCAGATATGGTGGTCAAGTTTAGATAAACACATACACGTAGGCACATATCATATCACACCAAAATATGATGTCATGTCATCATCACTAGTGATCCATTTTCACATCTACCTTCATTACGATGCGGCGAAGGTTCCTGGAAGGTAACTCTTCTATATTTTGTTGCTACTCAGACAAAGTATCGGACCGATGCGTAGGGCTACTGCAAGGTACCCGGAGGAGTTGGTCAGGAGACCTGCTCTGTTACAGACCGCAAGTCCTGATTTACTCCAAATCCCACTCAGGCATTCGTGGGGTCGACTGCAGGTAGAAAAGAGGTTCACCCCCAGTTGTACCCGTGGGTGAACCCACAATCGCGGGGCCCTACCCCCACAATGGCTGACGTCCCCCCCCACCGTGCCCCCGTGCTCATCCCCCATGTCCAGAGCAACAGTCTGACGTCCCTCCACGTCCTCTCATAATTACAAAAATGTTACTTGAAGCATAAAGTAGTCGGCGTTGATCAATCCCGTCATGTGGGATGCGCCACGTATTCGACTTCATCTGAGCACCGTAGAAGCGTTGAATGGGTATGTGCCCTATACAGTGAATTGTGGGGGGGGGGGGCATCCCATAAACCGAGGTTCAGTGCTTCATTCTCTCAGACTCCTCTGGTACCAATTTATCAACCCCGGGGGATGGATGGCTTGGTTGGTCACGAGCGCAATCGAACCATTGAATGTGGGCGTTCGCAGCGAGCCTCTTACCACTGCATCACGGGCCCCAGCATGACTTCCATTCAATTCATTCTTTTGCTACCGTCATCCAGGAGCGTGTACAATCTACCTAAAAAGAGGAAATGCTACAGACATTCCACTATCCAGTAAAGAAAAACTCAAGACGAAACGTGGCTTTCTTACTGCGAAATGATGCTTAACGTCGTCTCAGTCGGCGGATCTTTGGCGGTAAGAAAAACTATATAACACTATTAGTTTTGGTAGAATCAGCAACCAGCTTCCCTCGACGTGTTCATTGTCAGGCGGTTAGGTAACAGACCTTAGCCTGGCTCCGCCTCAGCGCAGACTAGGCCAGTACTGCGGTAGTCGCTTGGCTGGCTCTAGCCAGCTGAAACCATTGCATAGTGCAACGATCGGTCTGACGAGATGCGCAGAATGCGAATGTTGCGCGAATGGAGGAGTCCGTCATGAAACCACTGACGCTACAGCAGGAAGCAAATGGACACTCGGAGTTTTAAATAATGAGCATGTGCTTACTAACATCTGCAGTTGGAACAGGACTACCCTCGTTCTGCGTTCAGCTACTGGGTTTACAACTTGTAGGCGAGGCCCAAAATATGAGGTTGCGCTTCAATTGCGGCCTTTTCCAAAGGAAGACAGCGTGTGTGGAGCAAAACAAACTTTGACGTCGCGGTGTAACTACTACAGAAACTCATTCGGCTCGTATTCGCCATCCTCAGTCTCGAGAACCCGTTGCTTGCAAATAGCGAACGTGTTATAATCCGATAATGCTAGGCAGTGATATGGGGATAGCGAACGGGTTAAGACAGGTAAACGACCGAATAGCTACCGAGTGGCTCCCATGGTAGCGAACGTGTCACAGCAAATGAGCAACCGGAAGGCTACCTAGTGTTCACTACGGTAGCGAACGTGTTACAACAGATGGGCAACCAAAAGGCTACCAACTGGTCTCCATGGGAGCCCGAATGGGCAGCGTATGGAGCCCCAGCCCCGCCCACTTTACGGATTGGAGCCGAGGTGACATGCGGCTCCAATTCCTCTCGGGATCGGCTCCAATCCTGTGAATGTCTGAGATAGAGGTTCTCTTGAATGATAACGTATCAACATTTCTAAGTCACCATGATCTCAGGCATTCAACGGATTGGAGCCGATCCCGAGAGAAATTGGAGCCGCATGTCACCTCGGCTCCAATCCGTAAAGTGGGCATGGCTAGGGCTCCATACACTGCCCATTCGGGCTCCCATGGAGAACAATTGGTAGCCTTTCGGTTGCCCATCTGTTCTAGCACGTTCACTACCGTAGCGAACATTCGGTAGCCTTTCGGTTGCTCATTTGTTTTGACACGTTCGCTACCATGGGGGCCACTCGATACCTATTCGGTCTTTCACCTGTCTTAACCCGTTCGCTATCCCCATATCACTGCCTACTATTATCGGGCAGTAACACGCTCGCTGTTCGCAAGTAACGGGTTCTCGAGCCTGAGGACGACGAATTGAACGACAACAAATTGGCCGATTGAGTTCCTGTAGTAGTTACAACGCAGCGTCAGAGTTTGTTTTGTTCCACATACGCTGTCTTTCTTCCGAAAAGGCCACAATTTAAGGGCAATCTCATATTTTGGGCCTCGCCTGCAAATTATTAACCCGGTAGCTCAATCTGAACTCAGGACAAAGGTAGTGCTGTTTCTACTGCAGACTTTAGTAAACGCATGCTCATCCGAGTTTACTTCAAACGTCTGAATGTGCATTCACTTCCTGCTATAGCGCCTAGCAAGTCCAGTGGTTGCACGACGGACTTCTCCATTCGCGCAACATTCGCATTCTACGCATCTCGTCTGACCGATTGTTGCACTGTGCAATGGTTTTAGCCGGCTAGAGGCAGCCAAGCGACTCCCGCAGTACTGATCTGCGCCGAAGCAGAGCCAGGCTGAGGTCTGATATCTAACCGCCTGAACACGTCAAGGGAAACTGGTTGCTGATTTATGTTGTCGCGAAAGTTTCCCGCCATTTTCAGCCTTCTTTTTCAAATTAATTTTTCTCCTTTAATACAACCGAATATTACGCTATATGTTCGCCACTATTATAGACAAGAACTCTTGCGGTAACAGTAGGGTTTGTTAGCAGCTATCTCAAACCAGTGTTCCTAAGCAAATCCAACAAACATTGAGCATGTCGCCTGAGGAGGTAGTTCTCGTTTTGGCGGTGGAATCCAAGGTTAGTGCTGTCCGATCCACCCACATTTTATCATGTGAATCACATAAGGAGGCCACTTCTCGATACTAGTAACTAACGAGGGAAGGATACTAGGGGGGCCCAGCCAATCCTAATAATATGTCCACTATCATACGCAGTTTCTGACGCTGATTCCAAATCTGTACCCATTACCTGCTGCGAGGTTCCCCGTTTTGAGCTACAGCGATTTTTCTCCGTTTTTGCTGTGAAAAACGAGGCTTATGGTATGCCTGGTTGAGAAAGATGGCTGGAGAGATTCCACAGGAAAAAGGGGAGCAGAGTGGGTGGAAATGGCGGTGAAAAAGGAAGGCAATATGGAAAAATTCTCAAATATCGTATGGGAAGAGGCTTTGTAGAGGATGATAAAACATCATCAAACACATCGACTGTGGTGCAGTGGCAAGTGTCTCGTTCATTGGGAAGAAGGTGAAGGGTTCGAATCCTGATAGGAGAGGTGTTCTTGCACTTTTTCATTCACTTTTATACTTGGTCAAAAAATGATTTTGAATACTGTCACGTCATCTTCTTCGCTTACAATAAGGTATTACGGAATTTTGAGCGCATTTCGTGTGATATTTTTATCCCTTAATTTTCACAGCACTTCGAGAGGTACCTGCTTATGGATTCTTCTGCTAGAAAAACGAAACGTAGAATCGCATGGACACATTTGGTAGGATGGTGCAAAATGTGCAAAATGCCAAGCTTTTTGCACATTGCCCTTGCAGAAACCAAGTTCCTCTTCATTCGCCGACCACTTTGCGAGAAACTGCTTTGTTCCAATCACTCCGTATAATCTTACCACATAAACAAACCAAACATTAGAATTCGTTTTTTTTAACCCCAAAAAAGCCGTGAACGGTTTCTGTAAAGCCGCTGCAAGAATTTGGTTTTGAAAATTTTCCACAAATGTTTCCTACCACTTAAAAATTCCAAATCATAGAAGGGAAGCTAATGTGGCAGTACTGGAAGGTTGTACCAATGAAATTTTGCAATGAATAAGAAAATGCAAAAATGCCCTGTACACCCAAAATCGAACCAGGGGACATTTAGCTATGGAACGAGACGCTTACCACTGCGCCACAACTCACCTGAACCAGACGCTTTAGACATCCTTGAAAAGTGTCGCGCTGCAGATCTGTGTAGGAAAACCGCTGTAACTCTTCATACAGGGCACCGCAGCAGATATGGAAAACGGATTCGTAATCAGCATCAAAAACTGCATCTGATGACGTACATCTCGTTACGAACCGCTGGGCCCCCCTAGTATCCTTCCCTGGTAAGTTGCAATATTGAACGAGAGCACGCCAAGAGCTAAAAAAATTGCGGTGCGCTCCCTACACACTGAACACTGAAGCTGATGGCCGCTCAGATCAGAATGAACGCGTGCGCCATATTCACTTGTCTCGCCGAAGCAATGTAAATGAAAAGTTATTGTACCGTGATAGCCCTGGGGTACCTCTATCAGGCGGCGGGTATCATGCCATGGATTCTATCCAATCAGCTCCAGGAGGCGCCCGCCCTCCGCTTCACCCTACCTTCCAGATCATGGTTTGTCTAAAGTCCTAGCCCCCTACTTTGAACTTGCGGATCCAAATCTTTACTGCATACTAAGAGCAAGAGTAGAGATCTATCGTATGGCATATGTTTGTTGGAGCACCGCATGCGTTGCTGTGTTTCTTGCGATCTCAAAGGAAAAACAACAGAACATGTTTGTAGTCAACGACGATTTTTTCTGTCATAATCACAACGGAATGGTAGGACAAATTGGGTATGAGTAGGCTATTGACCAACCTATATAAATGTTTTGGATAGACTCTTCCAGAACAATCCTGAAAAATTAGGCAATACACAAAAGTAAGTGGCGGAAAACTTTCGCGACAACCTAATACCAAAATTGATCGTGTTATATAGTTTTTCTTACCGCCAAAGATTCGCCGACTAAGACGACGTTAAGCCTCATTTCTCAGAGTTTTTTCTTTACTGGATAGAGGAAAAAAGGGATAGAAAAATTTTGCTACTCCTAGCTCCTGTGATAGCCAATTTCGCTCGGTGGACATAGGCGGACTTTTGGATTCGCGACGCATCCGCAGCCCGACACTTTGTCCGACCAATTGCTGCGCTGGGCCACGGTTTTACCCGGGCCTCAGCTGGCCAGACGAGTTCCGCAGGGCTCGCCTTGTCTCCACCGAAGGAGACACGACTGAGCTCTGATGGCCAGCGACCGGTTTATATATACACCTCTCAGGAGGGGGAGGAGGGAACGTCACATGACAAAGAGGAAGAACGCAGGTAGAACGCAGGTCTAATGGCACCACAGTTGACCGGGCAGCAGCTTGCCCCCTCAATGCAACCAAAAACAGGATGAGCTACACCCAGCACTAGGAATGCAGCAGTTCTTCATCATGTAGCAATGTCTGCCTTCCATTTTTTGGGGGACGTGGCTAAACAGATCCTGCTGTGTTTGTCATCCCGGAATCTCTGAGGTAGGGTTTAAAATGGCTCCAGGCAACCTCACGCTATACAAATTATGAAGATAATATTAAAATAGTAACAGAATATGAAAAAAGTTACCTTCCAAGAATCTTCGCCGCATCGTAAGGAAAGTAAATTTGAAAATGAAACATAGAGATGATATGACATGGCATGATATTTAGGTGTGATATGATATGTGCCTACGCGTATGTGTTTATCTAAACTTGGCCGCCATATCTGGCTTGAGTTGCAAATACTGGGTGAGACATGATCGCCATATTCCTCCCTAACAGCAACTCAAAAGCTACCAATGTGGCTGTGGGCACAGTGGGTGCTTTGGGTTGCCACTGATAAAAATTGATAAAAATGGGCGGAGTCGGGTGCGCTCCAATCCGTGGAATGTCTGAGATTGTAAGCATCTATGCTGGAACGTTTCTGAGAAATTTGGAGCCGAGGAAGTAGCCAAAAAAATAGAAATTGAGAAAATGAGGAGAAGCGCAAGGGCGCGGTCGTTAATTGGTTTGAAAAATTGACCGGTTCCTCCTGGCAACCGAAAACCGCTGTGTGTAAGACGGAATTTTGGCACATTGGTATATTTACTTATTATCATGGTAGCCCACGTAGGGACTGCTAATGAGAGGCCTCTCAGTTTTTTTGAGGCGATTTTTGAAGCACGTCGTCTGGCGAAAATGGCGTCAACAAAACACTCGTAGGTATCCTTCAGAAGGGTTTAATGGTAAGGGTCCGAAAGGATCAAAATTAACGTGTCGTACTTTATCAAGTGGGATTTCACAAAAAGCTGGCATTCCTGGAAACTGCAAAAGTACTAGGGACGTCCACTGAAACAAGTAGTCCCCACCCCCCCCCCCCCCCCCCC